>VZTB01016700.1:0-44521 GCA_013397245.1 Thryothorus ludovicianus | reverse complement strand
TTGAATTAATACTTAACAGAATTTTTATTAGAAATCAGATTGATAAATTGCCTAGAGTGACCTGAAGTTTGATTCGGTTAAGATTTTTTTCTGAAGTCCTTCATAAACTTGATGCTTGTTATTCTGTTCTATCACTTATTCATTTTGCTTCAGAAGTGGTGGAACTGAAATAGGAAAATCTAAAATCTCCTTCAGTATGTGACCAGGCTAGTCCTGATTTCAGGCAATTTGTCAGTCTCCTTTATCACACAATACAGTTAGGTGTCTGGATATGAGGGCACTTGGAAAGGAAGAAACATCTTTTTTTTCACACAGAATGATATCTGTCCATATTTTATAATGCCACTGGAAAGAGGCAATCCAACCATAAGCTTTTTGGAAGGCTTTGCTCTTCCCATTTCATTGGGAGATGCTGCCACTGTTCATGTAACATTTCTTTGTTATGTGTGATTTTAAAATACGTTTGAATCTTCAGAAAACATAAATTCTGGGTTAAATTTTTGCATGGATTTTAAAAATAAATATAAGGTACAAGATTAAATACTACTAAATACTATCATCATGCAGAATCTTCTTAAGTATGATTTTACCTCATTCATTTAATTTAAAGATATTTAAATATAACTGTCTGATGGTTTTGTGACATTTGATGAGGCCTTCAGTGACACTTACTTGAAACATCAAAGGTCGGAATTGAAGTGCACTGACATCACACTGTGAAATAACTTCCACTGCACCTCTCTGCCTCATACCTAAACCCCATTATTTTTCTGTAATGTCACAGACATTTAAGTTGCTTACAGAGTGTAAAAGAATAAAAAATGTGGCTTAATTGTTATAAATTAATGAGATTATGTAGATCCCATAGTTCTACTTATGCCACTTGAATGTGAGCAGAAAGTTTAACACAAGTGGATTTATAAAATAATTTGTCTTGGTGACTTTTTAAGAGAGTGTCACTGAAAAGATTGTGTGACTGACACATTGTATCCCAGGAGACTTAGTTTATAGGTATTTACACACATTCTTTAGAAAAAACAAAAGAGTCTGATCTAAAACCTGCTATGGACACACATGCATCTATTCTCCATTTTTCAAGAAAGGCACATATCTGCTGCACTATGTAGGTCAGCTGGACTTTCTCCAATTTCATTTCATTCTTTCCTTAGAGATGAAGTCCTAAAGAGTCTTGCTGTAAAACATTAAGTGCTTCAGTAGAGATCAATCTCAGATTCTGGGAGAGGAATATTTCCTTTTGTTTCCATTCCACTTTATGCCTCAGACTAGTATTATGACTTGTAGTTTAAAGCACATTTTTTCAGATGGAGTTAAAACAGAGTTATAAGACTACACTGATTTACTTGAATCAACAATCAGGAAAGAGCATTTTATCTAAATACACTTACGGTAGCAAGGGGATTACCACTAAACCACAGAATGCAATAACAAGAACCTGAAGACATTATTTTCCTAACTCTTTCAAAGAAAAAAAAGATTTTAAAATTCTTTAATCATCCTTGGAAACTGTTTACTTGAGTCTAATCAAAAATACTGACAGGTAATGAGATTAGTTCGGTTAGTTAGAGCATGGTCCTAATAATAGCAAGGTTGTGGGTTAGATCCTTATATGGGTCATTCACTTTGGAGCTGGACTCAATGACCTTTGTGGGCCCCTTTCAGTGGAGAATATTCTGTGATCTGTGAATTTTTTCCTAGGTATCTGTTTGTAGAACTTCTTTCTCCTCAGAATTACAAGTGCATTCCTAATAGCTTTTCTGACATTTTGCAGGTAATTGGATTAGTCTTTTCATGGTCAACATAGATTTCAGACCGAGAAATCAGTCTCTACTATCTCAAATATTATGGATACTCTCATAATGATACTTGAGTGCTAACAGATCCAGCTACAACATTACAAGAGGTTGTCCCTGTCCCTTCAATAGCAGAAGCACTTTGGTCCAAGCATAACCTGAAACCCTCATCTTTTTTTCTGTGTAGATCCAAACCTCATTATTACCTTCACTGATAAGGAGCTCATCTTGTATAACTGGCTGCATGTGTAGTCAACTGTGAATGTTTTCCATTAGATTTGCAGTCAAAGTGCTGCTGCAATTCTTGTTCCCACTTCAGTAACGAAAACTGGATCTGTGTTTGAAATACAAATACGTTTAATCTAATTGCAAAAAACAAACAATTTTTATTATTGCATAATCTCTCTTGATCATACATATTAACAGCTGGTATCTTCTGTTTACCAGACCAGTGCTATAGTCTCTTCCTAGTCTATTTTCAGACAGGTATCTTCTCATAGTAGGACAGAAATTTCCAGTAAGAACATCTTTTTTTGTTGTTTCTCTGCCACTAACAAAAGGCTAAAGACTTACAGATAAGAAACAAAAATACAGCAAATAATTTTCTTCAACAAAATAATATCAATATTCCTACTTCTCTTTCTACTTTGCAGAAGTAGCATTTCCAGATATTATTATAAATTATTTGTATGTCTTAAGCAAAAAAGATATTTATTATTGATTGTGCTATGGTATGCACAGTCATAGCATTCTTTAAAAGAAAGGTTTTTTAAATAACCTACGTAAGGTGTGTACTATAGTTAAGTTTTAATGGAATTTAGCAAGTTAACATTTGAACAGCTTTCACTGTGATAGAATTGTCCTGAAAATTTTTAAATCAGGTTACTTCATGTTTAAGTAGTTTTAATAAGAAATTTGCCTGCTAGCTACAATAGGGAATTGTAACTCAACAGTATTCTTAGATTTTGTTCTCAGTGGTAAGGGCTCTGTTTCCAACCTAATTTCACTTTTATGTCTCAGCTGTTGTTTCTGTGTGAAATCAGTATAATAAAAACTTGCTACAGTCTTAAGAGTATCATGAGAGCTAATGCTTGAAAAGGAGATATTCTCCCTTGACTGATCAATGTATGTTTATTCACTCAGTAGCAAGCACACAGCTAATGAAAGAGAAACACTGCTGAATTCCTGAGGGGATGCTGTCCTGGAGCCAGAGAGAGAGTGGGAGCCTTGCCATTGGCATCCACATGTTCAGCAGATCTGACTCTGGCAGCAGGAATCTCCCTGTGACAGCTCAAAGGAAAATTCTGCATCTTTGCTAAATACCGTGACAAAAAGCAGTATAATATTAAAGGCTTATTTTTTGTGCGTGTTTTGCTTCAGATATAGAAAATGCAAAGAACAATATATTTTGATCAAGCTGTTAAAAATTTATACCATAGTATTTGACCATGACATCTATACACAGCAAACCTGAGGAGATATATCCCTTCTTAAAATGCTGTTGGCAAATTTCTCATTTCAAATAACTGACAGGGTACTTCACAATCATTTGTTTTTATCTGCTTATAAATTTTATCTCTCTATATATGTTACCTCTTTTAGTTTTAGGTGCCAAAAGAACCAGCTTGACTGATTTGATTGAAAGTTTAAAATATATAGCTTGAATACTTTTCATCAAAATGATTTGGTGTCTTTCCATGTGAGTTTCTTCACAAGGAAAGCTTTAACCAAAAACAAGTCAACCATCTTTATGTTCTGGTTTGAATGGCTGGTCACATTCTTTCTTTGTAAAGCTTTACTTTAGCACTCTCTTTCCTTCTTCCTTTCCAAAATTATTATGCCATACTGTTGAAGCACCTGCCATAATGATTTCGTTTCAGTATTGGGTGAAAACAGTTCTAGTCTTGTAAAATTATTCATATGTGCACATGTTTTTTCAAGCACAAAAGATTTCTTAGAAATGAAAGGTTTTATATGACTGTAATCTCTCATTGAAACAAAATGTTGCTCTATCAGGAAGAAAACAAATCTACTTCTTTCTTTCTGAAATTTTTCTCAGAGTACACATTGCTGGCACAACTGTACTTAAAGATAAACAAGCAATAGGCTGAGCCCAAATTATAATTTGAGCTAGTAATGAGATCCTTTCGTGGGATTCATATGCAGCAAATGAGCATGTCAAAACAAATAGCTTGGGAAGTTTTCAGTGCTAATAATTTTGTTAGTGTTTGCATGAATACCTTAATATAAAACAAACAACAAAAATTTACATCATTTGTTCCAAGAAAAGTAGGATTTGGGATATTTGCAGTTTTTTGTGTGTTTGGGGTTTTGTTGGTTTTTTTTTTTGTTTATTTTGTTTTATTTTGTTTCTTTTTTCATTCCTCAGTGTTGTTGTGTCTGGAGAAAATGTATGTTTTATTTAAAGTGAGTCTTAGTGTTCATTGCAGATGTTTTAAGAAAAAATATAACTACTGATTCTACTTATCTTGAACAAAACTTTGTACCTACCTAATCATTTAAGCAGGGCCCAGGTTTGGAGCACAATTCCTCTTCAAATCTAATCCTAACTGTCCAAGCTGCTATCTTGAAATCAGGCTAAGCTGAGACATGTATTTCCTCCCAGTGAGCTTCTTATCTTCAACTCTGTAATTTCATATGTATGTTTTGCTTGAAATAACATTCACATCATAGAGGAATTTATTTTAACAAAGCTCACAATGGGGGACTGATTTGCTGTGTTGTAGGGCACAACAGTTTGCAACATTAAACCAAAAGAAAGGATTGTTTCCTTGTCTAGGCATTTGTTCTTAAGCGATCTTTAGTTTCATTGATCATCTTGTATTAGAGTTCTGAGGCAGACTGTGAAGTGACAGAGCTGGCAGAATAGATCCAGAGACACAAGGAGTGCCTTAGATAACTAGGGCCACTTCAAAGCTAACATCATCCTACAAATAAACTTAATGAGATTATGTGCCTAAGGAATCAGGAATTTTTAAGTACTTGACTGACACTTCCTTGAAAGTAATTTGTTTTATAGATCTCTGCCAACTGCAGGTTTTTACTTTTTAGTTTGTCTTTCTCTAACTCTTCTAAGATTTAAGATTACTGAAAACTAGCATTAACACACATATCCAATGCAGTTGGCTGATTAAAAAGTATTTTAATAAATCAAATCTTATACAGTACAGCTGTTTGATTTACAACAGTTTTAAACACATTCAAATAAAACACAGAATTATTTTCAAGTGACAACATACACTGAAATTTTGAGAAATCCCAGTTTGCGCAAGGAAGGACTTTGAGAAGTCTAAAAAACAAAAAAAGTTTTGATTATGGTTTCAGGGTAATCCCTTTGTAAATACTTGTCTTAATAAAGGATTCAATTTTTGTAAGACATAAGTGTGTTTTCATCATAGAGTTAGCCAGTACTAGCACTTCCATTTTGCATAGAATTTGCTCTATATGCAGAATAGCGGAAGAGAATATTAGAAATAATTTTACCAGCTCTTGAAAGGAGATGGGAAGGTGAAAAATATTTTCTTCTTCCAGGAGGTGTCAGAAAGCACCCAGAGAATGCACACAGCATAGTTCTTCTGCTTATTCCTGAATAATACTGAATTTACTGTGCATAGACATGTAGTAGTGAAGTGTACATAGATTGTAGCTTTTGCCAGACATCCATAAAAGTAGGATTTCTGAATGTCCAATTCAGGTAGGAGGCTCCCATCTGCAAATGTTCATAATTCACCTGAAAAAACAGAATAGGTCTGGGAAAAGTGGATGTTTGTTTTATGTCTGTGGGAACCAAGTCACATACAAAGCATGACTTAAATCAGAATGGTCAGCACAAACATAAACCATGTTTCCAAATAAAAACCTGTAACTGCAAAGTAAAAACTGATCCTGTGTGGACAGGTAACCATTAAAAAATAAAGATAAAGGGAAATGAAAATAGTTCCCTAAAAAGTTCATTGGGAAGGGAAAAAGAATGTGTAGCTGAGTGAGATGCTGTGACTAATACTGCCTGAAACATTGGAACAGCAGATAAAAACGCCTGAGGATTATGACCTACTAATGAATGAAACTGGAATATGATAACATGTTTTTACATCCTAAACCAATATTAACATTACGCAGCTGAGAACTCTGGCATCCACACACAGCATTGGAATCAGAGTTGCTAACTAGAGACAGGCTTATTTCTGGGACATGTGATTGAAGCCTGCAAGGTGGATTGTAAAGAAACAGCTCTAACTCCACAGAAATGTCTTTAAACAGAAAATATGGCTGAAATGTGCAAAGAAATGCTCAAAACAGTGCTCAGAGCAAGTGCACATAATTAAAATAAGAAAGTCCAGACAAAAGACATAAGAGATGAAAAAAAAATAGAACACTTGCCAGTTTCAATTTATAATATACAACATCAGGAAACTGTGGGAAAGGTAAAATTAAGTGCACTTAGTTCACAGGAAATTTTATAAATTATATGGAGAACATAATCAAATACTACTTTCAAGATGGTAAATGAAAACAAACTTCAATATACAGGGTCTTTGGACCCAGAGACTTTTAACTAAGAAAAGGGATATTAGAAATAATGCTAAAAACTCTTATGAAGAGGAAAATAATTCTAGCAGAACTGAATTACTTCAAAATGCTGCCCTGTAGAAGTGAGTTGCCAATCATGCAATGCCATAATGTAGCTATTACCTCAAGAGTTAGTTTAATTCCAGCTGGATGGTGAAGCCTGTTGCAATACAATCCAGACACAGTCAAAAAGAGCAAAGCTTGCCTCCAGTAATCTGACCAGGTGGTGTGGATGTGCGACAAAATTATTCTGAGACTCCTGAGTGAGAACCTATTGTTGATAAGAAACCTTTAAAAAGCAAACTACTATGATTAAGAGATCTCATTAGGCAAAGCAGAGGTAAACCACAGAAACAGAGGTTTCAGTAGAGTGCTAAACCAGAATGTGCATAGCAGTTAGTTCAACCTTCTACTACAATATGTAGGTTATATTTCAAGGAGCTGAAAATACAGAGGCTGAACCAGAGCTAAAAAATGCCATAATTGTACTGGGAAGAGGAGGGCAATAAGTTTTAACATCCCTTTCATTGTTAGTATCCTACTACTACGTCCTACCTTTCTCTGATGGCATGCACTTGTAGTGAGGAATTTCATCTTCCTCCCTTGTGAGACACAAGAGCTCATTGTTCGAGCTGTGAACTCATGGGAGGATCAAAGGCAGCCCCCTGGCAAGACCTGGCTGGGAGGGGAAGAATTCAGGCTCCTTTCGTCTTTTGTTCTTTTGGAAGTTTCTTCCCAACAAAATTCCACTCAGTGTGTCTGTAGCTGTGTATAGATAACATATCTGTATGCTGTTAAGACACACAAAACTGAGTTACAATAAATACTTTTAAATGGCAGTTATGCTTCTTGCTCCAGATGCCCAAAATTGCACCTGTTATAACAGATTCCATACACTTATTCTAAACACACAGTCAAAATATTTCAACCTCTTATGCTGGATAACAGTAAAAAGAAGTATTGCAAAACTCTTTGACATATCTCAACAGCTGTTATTAATTTATATCTTTTAAAACCTCCTTTCTAGAACGTATCTATTTTCACAACCATTTAGACACTTATCTACATACCTTTGGAAAACTTGTAGCTTTCAGAAATATACAATAAGGTTGAATTCATTTATTAGAGGATGGAAGTCAAAGGACTTGATGTTCTTACAATTGCTTTGTATCAGCTTTCCAACTTTCTGATTTTCTTTCTTTCTGTACATTCCTATCAGTATATGTGTTATTCTGGGTGTGACAATACGCTTGGTTCATATATCTAGATTTTTTTTCTAATTTAACATTTGAATTCAGAACTGTGACTTTTTATTAGATTCTTACTTTATTTTCATACTTCCATCCTGTTGGGTACTATTTTGGTCTTTGTTTTTCTGACCTCTTATTTTGGTCTCTGTCAGAAAAATCTATTTAATATTAGTCTGTTGTTAATAAGCCATGTGGTGCCTATAATGTAGCTCTAGCCAAATCAACAATAAAGAAGCTGGAGTAAAAAGTTATTTCATTCCAGAATGTTTATGTGTAGGATGCTACGAGGTCAACACTGGGTCACTATTTTCAATGAAGAATTAAATGATGAATTAGAGGATAGTCTTATTGCCTTTGCAGATAAGAAACTGAGCAAATTTAAGAGCAATGAAGAGTGGAATTAGAATCCAATCTATATATACTGAAACAGTTTGAAAATGGTTGAAAAAAACAATTAAGTTCAGAGACAATAGTTTGCAAGGAATAGGTAGCTAGAAAACAAATGAAATTTTTAAGTTAGTTACTTTATGAACTTGATTATGAATTGAAGAAGAATCAGCAAGTCCATGTTCTTGTAAAGCAAGTAGACTTCACTAAGGACTAGGGGAGAGGATAAAAAATGAACAAACGAACCTCTGCAGAACAAGGAAAGAAGTAAAAACCAAAATGTTCAACATTGTTATCATGTCTTCTTTTGGGTCCAGCATTACAAGAAAGATTTCCATTGGCCTGAGCTAATACAAAGAAAAACAGCAAAAATTGAGAAACTTAGCAAACATGACACTTGTTGAAAGATTGAAAATATATTTCAAGACCTTTTTTCAAGAGCAGTTAATAATAAAAAATCTTCAAGGACATAGAAATCTAAAGAAAAATGAATGGTACATTCTCTACCTGTGGCACAAAGTAGTACAGTAAATAAGGAATTTTTCCTGATTGCATCGATGTTTTTTAATAAGATAATATCAAAGTTGTTTAAGAAAAAGTATTTTAGCTTCTGTAAAGATTATTAATGATAGAGTTTAATCCCATCCTGGGAAATAAAGAGGAAAAGAATAATTTTTTTCACAGCACTTACACAGAAGTCCTTGATATGTGAGCAAAGGAAGGGGCTGAGAGAAAAGTGGGGTTTTTTCAATTGTTTTATGTAGACAAGAGAGATGGACTGGAGAAATATCAGAGAATTTTCTCTATAGATTGAAAGACTGAAACAGGAGGAGGTTATGCTGTGAACAGAGTTTTGAAAGTGAAGACAAGAAAGTTGGACTTCTTATAAAAATGAAGAGTAAGCTTAGAAAAGTACACAAATGTATATCATGGTGTATGTCCTTTGTAGTCTAATTTTTTTTCTGCTTTTTATCTAGTATAAATTCACCACATAGAATCTTGTTGAGTTGATAAAGTATTTTACTATGTTTTCACATCAGGTGTTCCTGTTTGTGGTTATATTATTCATGTATTCCCTCTTGTGTCTTGTGATGCAGCTTTTTACCTCTTTTTCGTCCTTTGTTTTAGACAGATTTATTGTCTCTTTTTCCTGGAAGTGTTGTTGGGGAGCTGATGTTTACCTTGGCTTTCTTAGCACAGTTCTATATATTTTCATTTATCGAAATTTCATGTTTATATGGTTACAAAGTGGCAAGTCTGTCTTGCCAAGGGATATTATTATTTAGTATTGATAACAGCTTTCAGGTGCTGCAGCATCTAGAAAATGTTTCACTCTCTTATTCTCAAATGCTGATGGCCTATTCAGTTTTTTGTTTATCTTCTGAGGAGGAAGATTACCAGTTTTCATCTGTTCTGTTTTCTATTGTGCTTTACATACTTTTCTTATTTTGAAACCACATTTTGCTTAGATGCCAAGTTCTGTATTATAGACCATAATCATCACGTGGAAAACTTCAGGATGTTTTATCTTTATAGAGAAATAAGTTCCATTAATTATGAAAATATAGTTGTACAGTTTTTCATTATTTCTTTGTCAATGAAAGACTTGGTGAAGAGTTGACAGGAAAGTTGTGTGGTGCTATGCAGACATGCTTCAAGATGTTTCTAAAATCTTCAGATAACTCCAGGTTTGTTCACTTATCATTCCAGGTAGAGGTGATGTGCAGATATAGCTTTTCTATTTGAAATCTTTGAAAATCAGTTGTGGCTTTTAATATATTGACTGTTTTTCTGCTTTTTGGAACTCAGTGCTCTTCTTCCCACAGCACAGTTTCCTCACCTGAGGGAATTAGAACAATATTATTTTCAGTAAAAGTGAATTTCTTCTAAGGAATTCCTATCCAGAAACAAGAGTTGTAAGAGAACTGATACACACACACTTATTGACAGACACATCTACAGTTTAAAATCATAGATATAATTTAGTGAATTAGAGACTTAAGTACACAATTTTTCTTTCAGAAATTAAGATATCAGAACCTTGTTATCCTGTAGGTTTGCAATAGAATGTTGTTATTTTCCATAGAATATTTATTAGTATGTCTACCTTCTTATGTTTCTTTAATTTTACTCTAAGAAATAAAGAAAAGTTTCTTTTTTTCACCTGGTTCTTCTCCTTTGGTCCAGCTTGATTAGCATAAAAAGCTAACACATAAAAGCTCTAAACATCTTCCATGGAAGGTGATTAAAAAAAACACCAACTAAACCAATGAATATTAAATGAAACAGAAAATGGGAAGCTTTAAAATTACTGTTTTAATAACCACTAAAAGGAATGTAAAATGCATGAAGAAAGAGTTTGTAGCAGTTCTTTCAAAACCCAGGGATTGTTAAATGGGTTTGTTTTAAGTTATGAATGAACCAAAACATAAAATGTCCTTGTAACTCTCCCCACTCCCCTCAGGGTCTTTCATGCCATTGCCATTAATGCAATCCTTGGTTGTCCCTACAAGTGGAAAGTCATCAAAAAATCCTGACATGTTACTCTATCTGCAATAGAAGAATAAGACTGAGTCTTGTCCACACTGCCTCAAGAGACATAAGCTTAGATTCAAGGTCAGTATTACCACTGACAAAGCAGACAGCAACACGGAGTGGCAAAATTACAGGGAGGGCAAATCTCTACCTCAGAGATCAAACAGGCTGGAATCCCCTCCAGATACTGATGGAATTTCTGTCTGACTCAGAAGCAGAGGCAGATTTCTTCTTCCAGAAACAAATTACTTCAGCTAGTTTAAGGGACTGAGATTTCATTAGATCCTTGGACCCAGTTGTCTCCTCCTCATCTCTCCTTACCTCCTTCAGCCATAGCTTTTATTGTGGCTTGCCTGCTGCTGCAGTAAGATGGACACATCCCAGTGTGGTCTTAGAGCTTCAACATAGCCCTGCCGTGACAGGAAGGTTTTACATGAGATAAGCAAAGGAGCAGAGTATGACAGTAGGTCAAAGGTGTAGTCAGTCTTCAATCAAGAATATTGATTATGACACTGATTTATTTTTTTCTGTCCAGAATTCCTTGGAAAAAACAGCTAAAGTTCTTTTCACTATCAAAGCCTCAGTAACAAGGCATCTCACCTTCTGTTTAAATTCTAAAATCATGGCAAAAAAATACATATAAACTGTACAAAGGTCTGCTTAGGGCAGAGAGATTCATTGCCAGTGTTTCAAATGCAAGTGGGGCAGGGAGTAAATATTAGCCAAAAGATCGTAATCCACACTTAGTTATAGGTTTTTACAAAGAAAATTAACTCAGTCTGGTCCTGTCAATTATTAGTGCAAGCACCCCGATGTAAAATGGAAAAAATACTTCCCCCACATGCAGCATTCCCTTTCAAAAGTTATCAACTGGAATGACATGTTCACAGATACTATTCTTTTGTCCCTAATGTCCTTTCACACATTCTTGAAAATAGTGGAATCACAATAACAGTGCAACTCATATTGGAAAAGACAATAATTAGATACTTAAAAGGTGAAGATGTAGAGGGAAGAAGGAATGTGAAAACATGCTAGATAGAATAATGATTTTCATTGTGTTATTTCTTTCTGAGGTACAGCAATTAAACTATAAATTCTTTATTTTCTTTATATACAAATTAAAGGAAATATCAGTAAGAATACAAAAGATAACAAATCCATCCTTTCTGTTTTCTCTCAACTTTTCAATAAACCGTCTTAAAAAATTCTTATTTTTTTACTTTTTATTTTTGTCTTCAATGGCTCTTCTTACACTTATAAACTAAGAAAGGTGAAAATAAAGTTGCATACCAAATGTGAAATACATCTGTGAGGCAAAACAATAACAAACTTTGTCCATTGAGTAACTCTTTAGATTTGTTATGAGTAGCTCTTAAGATTTGTTATGTTGTATTTTGATTTTCAGTGGCTTTTTGTTTTATTTTATCCTAGTAGCTAGTTTTGCCCATCCTAAGTCAAATCTATTTGATTTTACCAAATCTCACCACAAAATAAATTAATAAAATGCACTCAGTTTTAATGGTTGTCAGCCCATGGAATCCTTCTTCTTTTCCCAGTTCAAATAACAAGTTTCAAGAACAAATCTCTGTACATTTGAGGAGATAGTGTATTGTACTGGCTTTGGCTGGAGTTTAGTTGATTTTCTTTACAGCAACTGGTATGGGGCTGTGTTTAGGATTTGTGCTGAACACAGGGTTGCTAATAGAGAGATGGTTTTGTTATTGCTGAGCAGGGTTTACACAGAGCCAAGGCCTTTGCTGCTTTCCATACTTTAGTGAGGAAATTGGAGGTGCAGGGGATATTTGGAGGAGACACAGCCAGGACAGGTGACCCCAGGTGCCCAAAGGGATATTCCAGACCATGTGACATCATGCTCAGTATAGAGAGTGGGGGGAAGCAGGAGGAAGGGGGAGGCACATTTAGAAGTGAAACCATTTCTCTTCCCAAGTGGCCATTAGGTGAGATGGGGCTCTTCTCTCCTGGAGGCAGCTGAGCAGCTGGGAAGCAGGGCTTTGTTTTGCTTGTGTGTGCAGCTTTTGCTACCCTGTGCAGCTTTTGCTTTCCCTATTAAATGGTCTTTATCTCACCCCAGGAGTTTTCCAGCTTCTATCTTTCTTATTCTCTCCTGAGTTCCACTGGTGAGGGAGTGAGCAAGAAGCTGTGTGGGGCTTCTCTGCCAGCTGGGGTATGCAATGACATACACAATTATGTTTCTATGATTTCTTATTACTGTGATGCTATGAACTTTTAACTGGAAACACAGTCAAGACAGGTGTTCATCATATCTACAAATATATAGTTTTGCAGGATTTTTTTTCAGAGAGAGTTAACAACTAACATCCTGAAAAATTGAGAGGGAAAAATATGCAATGACAAGTAACTATTGAACTGAATGAAGTTAACCCAAAAGAAATAAAGTAATTCATATGACTAAGTCTTTCACTAATATACTGAGTGTGGGGATTAACAAAAGAGATTTTTACCTCTGGTAAATATGTTCCTACTTAACAAAAGTGATTTATACCTCTGGTAAATATATTGCTACTTAACTAAGAGCAGAAACCATTCTCATGAATAAACACACAAGAAATTGTGCACATTTTTTCTCCATTCTGAACTGTTATACTGCATCTCTTAAAATCTTTCCAGCGTATTACCAGCTAAGGCAACTGTTCCTTTTCATAGAACACTGACACTTCTGTCAACAAGCACCAGAGGCCCAAGATGGTCATTGTCCTAACTAAGAAGCAGTAGAAAAAGCAAACAGATTCTTATAGATATTGGCACAAGGATTTGTCCAACTATCATTCACAGATTCAAATGTGCAGGCGAGTACTTCTCATCTTTACTGCACCTTACAATAAGGGTTCTGTGGTTACTTCCTATACAAAGGCTTCTAATAACTTCCAGGTGTCTTATGTCTTCTGTGATCAATTTAATGTAAAAAATATTACATTTAGCTTGTTAACATTTGTTGCAGTGTGGATTTTATTCTAACAAGATAAAAAATATTTTGTCTTGGATGAAGATGTATTGAAAGCTGAGTTAATATAGTTTGAAATAATAATTATGATACTAAATCTGGCATATGCTTTCTCTTTGACACTTCAACAATTTTGTCAGTAGATTGAAGAGAAGCATTGCCAATTTCTAAACATAAAGCTATCAGCCATAGTCACCTAGAGAATTCTTTGCATGTTTGACTATTAGTTGTACCCTTGAGACTCATGAATTCATGAAACAAGAATAACTCATAAGATGTGAGGTTTCCCAATGCTGTTTATCATATTGCTACCTTCAAAGTAGAATATGAATGGTCTACATAGAAATTTGCTTAAAATACTGGGTAAGTGATCAGACTACATGCTTGTTTCCTCAAGAAACACTGTTTTAACCCGGGAAGCCCTTCCAAGTTTGATGAAAGAACACTTATTTTTAAGACATAGGTGAAGAGGAAGGAACTTTCACTTAGTTTTAATGCTTAATAGTGTTGGCTTTTCTCAGCTGAATTATTTTTTTTTATTTTTATTTTATTATTATGTTATAAAAATATATATATATTTAGAGACCAAAAACATAGTGACTATACTTTGAAGTGGTGGTGAGTCTCTCCTCAAGGTTCCTAGATTCACACATTGTTATTTTCTTGAGGGTAAATTGGAATGAGAAAATATAAACAAAATCTGCCTATATTAGACATTAATTGGTTTTCTGACTACTGATGAATTTAGTATAGACCTTTATGTGTAGAAAAGTTTCATTTATAAAAGTATTCCTAGTACTAAATTGTGGTTTGCCACAATTTATTTTATTTAACTATACAAGTTAAAATACATTACAATTTCCACAGGTCATTCATCTTTCCTGCTGGAAATTTCTTGTTTGGACTGCAGGACAAAACCTGGAAATAGGACTGGAAGAGAACAAACAAAACATAGAATTTATGCACACAAAATTTTAACTTGAAAAAAAGTCTTCAGGCTATGAATTTACAAACCAAAACAAGACAATCTCCTCAGTTTAGGACATGTGTTACTGGATAAGGAGTGATCTTTCCATGTAAGACAATATTAACTGGAACAAACTGGCTTTGTTGATTGCATTTCAAACATTTTTAAAGGACATTTTCACTTACAGCCTGTATGGGATGAGGTATTGTATGTCCTCTCTGGGCTGTTAGAAAACTGGCATGAAATCAGAAATCTGGCATAAGCTCTGTTCATCTTGCTCTTGATAATTTGCTAGAAATGCCCTTGATGATCTGGACCAGATTTGTTTCACATAGGCTATGTCTGTGGTGGCAGATTAAATGTTCCAGGTCTTGGTTTATGTCACTTCTAGAAAGGGTATGTCACAGGTCACAGCCTCCTGGACACACTAGCCTCATCTGTACTTTCTGTGAAAAGAGTTCCTGGTATTCAGGAATTTCCTGGGATTGTCCCAGTTCACAGGGAATATAAGCATGCAGAACATGTGAAAAATCAGCAGGATTCATGTGCCAAAGTCTGACTCCCTGCCTTGGCTCTTTGGATTAGTGGAGTAGAGAGACCTTGAGATTGTCCCTCAGCACTGAGGTATTTACCTCGTGAATACAGAAACACAGTCTCATGCTCAGGATGAAAATTCTGGTCTGAGACCAGGTCTAGACCATATTTGAGACATGAAATTTCATGTTCCTCTTTAAACCAATTTGTAGTACTGCCTGAGTGGCTCCATCATCAACAGTGGGTGACTGGAGGTTAATATTTTCGTCACAATATTTCAATAAGGGGTGTTTCAATTGACATTGCTGAAATGAAAATCTTGTCAGGTTAAATATGTACCCCATGTACATATGTAAATATGATAAGAACTGTATCTAAATTTCAGATACAACATTAATGTTTAATAGAACCTTAAAAACAAATGTTAATTTTTAATATGCATTACTTTATATGTTGAGATATCAGGGATTTGCAGTGAAATTTGAAGCTATGAGAAACTACACTGATTTTGGATTTCAATACAAGATTTAAAATAAACTCATTCTCAGAAGTTATAATAAATTTGACAATAAATAGATAATTTTCAGTGTTTTCTGCTACTAAGGTTTTTTTTGTTGTTTTTGCTGTTTGGTTTGTTTGGGGGGCTTAATTATTCTTTTTTAATTTAATGAAATAAAGCTCTTTAGACTGTACACTATGAAAAAATCTAAAACCATAGAATAAAAGAGAAGCTACATGCACATTTCAGGAAAAATTATGTAAAGTTAAGGTCAGTGGATTTGTGTTAATTTTTATCAGCCTTAATAATTAAAACAACTAGTACTACACATGTTGAAAGTTTGGTAATAAATTATTAAAACTTTTAAAATGTCAGATTTTTTACAAATTTAATTACTTTTCATCTTAGAAACAATGTAATATGGAACAAGAGCAATAAAAAAATCAATTGTACTTAAAATAAAGTGAGAGTTTTGCCTTGCTATATATCACCAAATCATAATTGGTTGCTGAGGCATTTAAAAACAAATAGAGAAAAAACAAAGTTGTGTCTCTATGATGCAATTATTACTTTTAGAAAGTGATGTTTCTAAAGCTACAGTTGTTCAGAAAAATTGTTCCACTTAATTAACATTTAGCATGCATTGATTATCTCTACATATGACAAGAGTGATACAACTAATAGAGAGAACAATAATTCTATAAAATTCAATTTTAATGTTTCAAAGTGATGCAAAACTGAGGCCGGATGATCACACATTCCTGTTTAAAACTTTCCATTTTCATCTGTTACAAACTGTTGTTATTACTATTTATTTAATTTAATAACCATCGTTCTTTTACAGTGTAGAGATAAATTCTGCTAAAACAAGCACTTGGAAAGACAAGCTCTCTGCTCTAGAATTTTTCAAGAGAATGTTGTGCAGAGAGTGAAGGAGCAAGATATGTTTAGGTATCTTGTTGCAATTATACAAAATATGAAAGAAATATACCGGTTTCAGAGAACTTACTATTACAAATAAAGCATAGTTGTCTATCCAGGCTTGTTTCTCAAAACATGTTCTCCTGCCTGATTTTTAAAGACCCACAATTTGTTTATCGGACCTTGCAGCACCTATAGTGATACGAAGTTGCTGTATTTCCACCTCACTCTATTTCTTTTAGCATGTATCTATTGAAAATTCCTCTGTCTAATAGGGAATTGGAAGAGAAGGGAGTCACAGATTACAGCCAATAATTCTTAGAACACCTTTTATGCATTAAGCTGTTATTAACAATGGAATCAAGCTGCGGCTTTAACAGACAATAGCACAGCACACTTGTGTACTCAGATATTCTTTGTCATCTTCTCCCCCTCCTTTCCAGCTACCAGAACAAGAAACAGCAGGGAGGTCAGCCCCAACGGGGGATGCCTTTTCGGTGCTCCCCTAAAGCAGAGGGGCTGTCTGAGATGTGTCAGGACTTTCCAGGGAGGTGTGAGGGGAGGCCCCTGGGGGCCTGTGGGCTCAGAATCTCTCCTGCAGTCTTTACCTGTGCACAGCAGCCAGTGGCCATGAGGCAGAGCCACAGTGGATGCCATGTGTGCCTTTGATTCTCCACAGAAGCATCATATTCTTCTTGTCCTGACTTTATCAGCTCTACTGGGTTCAGCAAAGTTTTAGCACTCCTTGGGAAGCTCTTACACTGTACCTTCCCAATACACACTTTTCCTCTCTTTGGCCTGTTGTTACTGGGCTCTATTTCTCCTTGCTTACCTATGGAACCCATTCTCATCTACTGACACTGATGGGGATTTTATGATGTATACATTTAGAGAAAAAGCATTACTAGATTACTATTAGAGAGATATTTTTAGATTATGATTAGTGAGACATTTTTCTTTTGAATAACTATTTTAAAATATTTTTCTTCCAATTTTTTCTCTTTTCCTGCAAGCTACAAATTGCAAAACAAGAAATATTTACTAAATATTACTTAGATGTATTTTCTATCAAAGCCTTTGACTTTACAAAGTAGATTGTTTACAACTGTGCTGCCCTTCTGCTTAATGGGCACCCTGGGGGAATGTTGTTGGCTTTGAGAATCAGCTACATATTTTCAATAAACAACTCCTGAAGCCAGTGAATGCCGAGAGCTGTGAGCATTAATCAGTGATCTATCTGAATGGAATACTTGCCTGTTCTCGCTTCAGGGGATGAAAAAGAAAAGGACACACATCATGATGCACTATTCACAGTCCCACACAGTCAAATAAGCCCAGCGAAGTATTTTAATATTCTCTTTTATTGCAAGTTTTTTGGTTAACTCGAAATTGTGATAGTAAAGCTGACTGCCTTATCAACAGATTTTACCAACTAGGAAAAGGAAAAAAGCTTCCCCAGGATAAGCAGCAGCTTCCAACTATTAAAAGGTTTTAGACTGCTGGTATATTATATTTGTAGTTATTGCATTAGCCATGTCCTTTTGTCCTTGAGTGACATTGCTAAGACGATATCTCTGTGCCTTGGAGGGAAAGCTGCCTGCTCAAGTACTCCCTGAATGGCACTGCATCTGGCAGGCTGATTTACATGTAGCTGCTGACATCTTCCTTAGAGGAAATCCTTACTCTTGTATTTAAAACACAGGGTGAAGGTCCAGTTTGGCAATTGCAGGGCTTGTGGTACTGGAGAAGAAAAAGACAGGAGATTTAAAAGAAAAGAATCAACCTGAGAAAACCTACAACTGGTTTTAAAGTCAAGTCAGCCGTCCCATTATTCAAAAGAAATAAAATACAATGATGCCAGGTATACAGTGGAGTCCTATGTTATTTTTTAACAGAAAGCTGTGAATTCCAGATGACCATAGTCCAGATGGATATGTCTAATGCACAAACCTCTATAGTGAAGTAACGATATTGTCTAATGTATCTTGGCACTTTCAGTCATTAAGAATTTACAGACCCAATGACAGCACTGATTTTCAACTTTGCAAGAACTGAGACTTTAACTGAAACTCTATTATATATAAATCAAATTTCTACTCTTACTTTTCCCACTGTGAGTGTTAGGTAATGTTGTTTGTGGCCTTGCCTCCCATTTATCTGAAAAATCTCTTTATGCTTACAGGATGGTGTAAAGAACTCTCTTTGGTCCTAGGTATTCTAGAGGTCACACTTTCTACTGAAGTTGGTGGCATAGGATTAAATTATATGCCCAGCTACATAGAATTTCACATCTAGGGAAATTCTCCATGTTACTGGTGGAGGAAAAATATGTAGTCACTTTGTCCAAATCAATACAGTTCTGGTCCAGGAGGCTGAATGAAAGGATGCTGCTGCAATGCCTTCCCACACCATGAAGAGAGATCAGAATAAAACTAAGAAATAAAAATTAAAGATTGTGAACCTACTAGGTTTTTAAAGGACTGAACAGCAATTCCAGAGTAAGTATAATGCAGAACATGATATCAGAAGCTCGTGAAAGTAGACATTTATAGCCCTTGAAGTTATTTCTACACATTGTGCAAAGATTACTGAGCTAGCAGTTCCCTGACTTACAAGTGAAGTACTGCTAAAACAAGCCTGCCATGTAGAACCTTTCACCTTTAGAAGGCAGTCTCAGTCTGTTCCAGGTGAATAACTGAAAGATTCAGAAATGGGGATTCTAAGATCAGGCTTCAACTTCCTCTATAAGTACTAAAAGAGCAAAGGAGAGGAAGAACAGTAGCTATTAATATCAAAAGGACCAGAATTATTATTTTGGCTGACCTCATGCATAAACTAAGTCATAAAGATATCTAACCTATCCACAGGGTTGTAGTTTCTAGGAAATTCCTCAGTGATTTTTGTGAGGATGATTGCCTTACTGATCTGTAAGTCAAATCCAAGTCACTCCTTTTTGAAAACAAATTTGTGAAAAAAAATTAAATCAAAATTAATTCAGAAAAGCATTTAGATATTTTCTGGAGTCTGATCCATTAGGAAATGCTGAAAGTCTTGAAAGAGAAGTGGTTGTGAAGTCTTAGTGTCTTTGGTTCCTGTTTGGACTGGAAGTTTCCAACTAGAGTAAAGATATGCTATTAATACAAAGACTCTCAGAATTTAAATTTGACTGCTAATTGAATTTAATATTTAAGTAAATTCCCCAGAAGAGCTGCAGCTATATTTTACTCATAGTTTTTTCCTTCTTTTAGCTGCCAAAAAATCAGAAAACATTGATTCTTTCAATTTTGTCTTCTGAACCACTGTTGCTGACTCTTGTTTTCCTTTCATATTGCAGTTCTGTAAAGGATAACTTCTAATATTTTACAGAAGTAGGCGTGTACAAATGCTGGAATCCTTTAAGTTTCTGTACATGTTTATAAAGTCTGATACTATGTGCTTTGATAACTTTGATAACCTGACGTTCACTATTTTCAGTATTTTCAGCACCCCTTTTTCCTCTCTTTCACTTTCCATTGGCGATTTCCACATTGACTTTAAAGATTTAATATCCAGTACTGCAGTAGTATGAGATCTCCTTCTGAAAGGTTTTGAACCAATTACAAATAAAGCAGTCTCAATCTATGAAAAAATTTGTTCACTTTTGAACTTTTGTTGTAGCTTTTGCTATTAATAGTATTGACTCCTTCCTGACAGTCTGCCAAATGGACAAGAATAATACAAACCTCATAATGACTGAAGTCTCAAAGTTGATGAATAAAGGAAATAAAAAACTTTGGATGACTTTTTCTCTGGGCAAGAAATTGTTTCATACAGTGTGGCAAGCTTTTTGCAATGTCTGTCACTAAAGTATTACAAACTAGTACTTATTTACAGAGTATTTTAATATTTTCTGTTCTCACAGCTTCAGAGAAACATGGTCATTAGTTGTAATTGATAAGTATACATTTTTTTTCTTGAAGGAGAGGATGTTGCATATATTTATAAAAATAAATATATTTAAATAGTGATTTTTTTCTAGGGGATGCCTGAGAAAATTGCATGCTAGTAAAGAGATAGGTGCTGTGTTTTTACAATTAAAACCTTTAGTTGACATCAGTTTTTAAAGAATCCATCTATTGATACTCTCTTGAAAGAGCAGTTTCAACTGTTGAAATTTTGACATAATTTGCATTAAGGGGTAAGTAATTGATCTTTTAAATCTGATTTGATTAACTGCCATTAAGCAGGATGATAAGACTAAATGATCTCTAGAAGTACCTTCCAACCTCAAATATTCTGCTGTAAAAATAAAGTATCATATGTCAGAGTTTTCAATTTACTCTAAAATAAGCATAAATGAAAGATCCCACTAATCTCTTTAGTCACTTCATTCAAATAGTGCACAATTTAATGCAACTCCTCTTAAGATCAGTGGAAATGTTTGTGTTAATTCAACAAGTGGATCAAGTCTTGTTAGTCCTAAGTTGTTTTCTCAGGAAAATGTCTACAAACTGTAATCCTTAAACTTTAATAAAATTTTGACATAATCATATTGAGGAAGAAAACCCAAATTAATACAACTTAAAAACTCTCTAATGATACTAGATTTTCAAGGTGAACATTAAAGTTTCTTTGAAAACTTTCTGTCAAAGAAATTAAATTTCTCCTCAGTTTTTCTGTTTCTATCATGATATCTCTTTAGATAATATCTATTCATACCGTCCTTAATTTTGCTTGTTCTATTACATTAAAATACATTATAATAAATTGTATAGTATAACAGAGTAGATATAACACAAAATTTTCTCTTGAATATCAGAGGTTAAAGTTGTAAGAAGTAAGCCAAAAATCAGCATAAATTCCTGGCCATGTCAAAGTCCATGGGACAGACTGGTGGCCCTGGCATGAAAAATTCTAATTTTGCGTCATTAATATTTTTTGTCATTTTGTCCAAAACAATAAGCTGGGTGAGGCTTTTCCTGACTTCAGTGGCACAGCAGCTGTTTGAGATTCATGAAACAATGCAAAACAGGAAATGTGTGTGGCAGACTTCTGACATTCACCATCGTTGGGCCAGAGTTCAGCAGTCTGTTCAGCTGCCTGAGTAGTATAACAGATTCCCTTTTGCCTTCCTGTTCAGGCTGTTTTCCTGAGATGCTGGATCTTCCTCATTACAGTTCCTTTCTCTTTTTTATTTTTTAATTTTATTTTAAATTCTTTATTTTGTTTTAACAGTGGTCTTTACTTTCAGATGCAATAAAGTGAAGAACAGCTGTAGTGAATCACTTCTACAGATCCCCCAGATTTTCAGGTTATGGTCTGATTGTCCTCCAAAATGTAGCTGCAGTAAAATACTTTAGAAAATACTTTGAACTTGGTAACACCTTCTTGCCTCTACCTCAGGATTTTTTCCGTTTCACTTTTCTTTTATTACTGTCATCTGCTTGGAATAAAGGTATTTGCAGACATCATTTTCTGCCTTCCCCAAAACTACAGTATTTTTGTTGGCAATATTCTGAAATTATGCCTCTCTAAAACATTGCTTAAATCTGGTTTCATCCTGAGTTAGCAGAAGGAGATGATAAAAAATTAGGAAAGAAATTATATTTCCTTATAAAAAAACTATTGCCTTAAATATTTTTTACCCTGTTTTAAGCAAGAATGTCTTTGGTAGAGATATACTCCAAAGACCTTTTTCCTGGTTTTAAGTTTAAAAGTAGGTGTTGTTATTACCAAACCATTATAAGCAGAATTATTAACATACTCAGCTCAGTTTTTCTGGAAGTTTTCTGTTATTGATCACAGTTATCATTGTGGCTAATTGCAATAATTTTTGTTCATTGGACCTGCCAGCAAATATTAAACTCCTAGTAGTACAGAGGCAGTGAAATGAAAGAAATGTCATATCTTCTTATAACTGGCTGCACTAAACATCCTCCTAGATACTCTCATCCAGTTTTCTCTTCATTTTTTTTTTCTCATTTATTTGTATTGTTATAAATAAAGAATGGATTTTATATGCTTTTTAACTTTTAGCAATAAATTCTCTAAAGTTAGTGACAAGCTCTCCTTTGTGTTTGCTCACTCTGATAATGCCAAGAACATACTTTGATTGAGAAACACTTAGTATATTTTACTATATAGCATATTCTTGTGGGTAATGGAAACTCTGGCTCAATAATAGAATAAAAAATTAATTTATTCCACAAGCCACTGATTTTTACAATGTCCCTAGCCTCTTCATGCCTGCATGCCTGTATACCCACAACTCACCTGTGCATTTGTGAGACCTGAGTGTGCACCCATGTACCATGGTTTACTTTGGAAGGCTTGTTGAGGTGTGTATGGAAGTTGATCTTTAAATCCACTTCCCTGTTGTTCCTTCTTTGAAAAAGAGCTTGGATCACAGGTACAGCAAAATGTTCCTTACTATCAAAATCATGCTGTGATGAGCTCCAAGGAGATCTACCACAATGGGTAATTCAGTGATCAGTCAGCTCAGTGAGGTTTGTATGAAAAACTCTTGCTCTGCGATTGAGTCATCGATCCAAGCACCTAGACAAAATGCAGCCAGAACACCTTGCTATGAGGGGAACATTTATGGGAGCTTTCTGATTCCAAACACAGTGAACAGTATTAAAGAAGGGCCTACTCTACTTTACAAAGTAAAGAGAAAATTAATAAACATTCCCTAAAGCTTTCAAGGAATTTGGACCATTTGATATATTCAGAAATTAATTTCTACTTGCACTAATGTAGAAAAAATTTAGGGAAAGATAAGCCAAAGAAATCATTAACTTGAAAAACAAGTGAATGATGCTGCAAGCCTAAACAAGGGGAAAAACTTAATGAAAAATATATTTCTTCTACCTTCTTGAGCCGTAATATGTCTCTGATGTAAATTTAACTTCTAACACAGCCGTACATTATGAGGCATGCTGAAGTGGCCAGAATGATTTCCAAAGCAGATGATTATGATTCAGTAGTCATTACCTTGACTCACTTTACTACATCAACCAAGATAGGCATGGCCTATAAATACACAAACGTGGCCATTTAGAGTCATTATGAGTCAGAATTTAAATGTGACGGCACTCTCACAGATTTCCAGTATAATGTACCTATGAATTCACAGAATGATGATCAAACTAAATATTCTGTGAATTCAAATAAATATATAAAAGAGATAGCACTTAGTGGTTTATTTAGTACCTTTTCAAATTTAACTTGCAGACTTTTGCTCAGATTATAAACCTTGCTGGATAATTTAAAACAGTCCTACCAAGTTTTCTTGAACTGCAGATAAGCAGTTCCTTGACCCTTCATTCTGTCTTTTTGTCTTTAATATAATTCACAATTTTGTATCATACCCTTGGCAATTAGAGTTACAAATCACTGACACTTAAGAAATATTTTAATGCAGAAGTAATGCATGAAGAAGTGATGAAATTTCTTTGAAAATTAATTATACACACAAAGTCTTGAAAAGTACAGATGCCCTTTTATGATACTGATCCTTCCATTGATATGAGTCAAATATTTCCTTGATTTAAAGAAGAAATATGCCTATTAGAGACATTTGTAAAATAAACAGCTCCTTGATCCCTGCCCTCATATATGATTCATCTTCTTCAGCTTTAATTTTGTTGCACTTACTGAACAAGTGGCACTTAATGAAAGAATTTGCTGTGCTGATACAGGATGTCAAAAGGAAAGCACATGCTGTTTCTACATGACACAGATAATCCTAGCACATAGCTGCAAAGGCAAGCATATTCTTTATAAAACTAAAACCAGCAAAACCCAACCCAAACCATTACAAAAAGAAAAAAAATCCCAAAAAGAAATGCTCAGTATCTACAGAGTGTAAATGCTTCAAAGAGCTTCTCTTTCATAAACCATTTAATAAATCTTTACACACAGACAAAGGCATTTAGGGAGACTTCTTCTGTTTTACAGATAATGAATCTAAGAAACAGGTAATTTAGTGTTGATTGCACATCAAAGTGCTAAAAAAAAGAAAAAAATTATGACATTTCTCTTTAAGATGCCTCCATATTTGTTTGTCTTTTTTTTTTCTTTTCTGTTTCTTGTAGAGTGTGCTGCTTGATCACGGGAGACATGTGACTGAAAACTCTGAATTTCATTAAATATCTGAAGATTCAGATGCAACATCACATGATTCTTATAAAAACTTAATGAATTGACCTTCATCTTCATCCTTACTAGGAAAAAGAAAAGATTACAGGCCATATATCTGTAAAAAGCTTTTAGATTAAATCTGCAGTCATCGGCTATTTAGACTGAAAAAAAAAATATCCCAAACAAACCTACCAACCAACAAACCAAACACCAAAACAAAACTCCAAACCCCTCAAAACCTTATATTAGGAAAAATTCAGGCAAACTATCACAAAGTTCAGTTAAATATTTTTGTTGAATTCAGGCAAGGTTGAGTAACTCTTTTGGTATAGAATTATAATTCAATGCTGCCGTGGTAATGCCATCATTCTCCCTGATTCTACTATTTATTGCACTTCCTCACTTGAAACACTTGAATTTTGAATCTGATTAAGCTAGCTATGCATGACGGTATCACAATCAAATTGGACTTACCAGAAAGGAAGGAATAGGAATGAGATTGAAGAGGCCAAAAGAAAGTAGGAGATTAGCTTTTTATCTTAGACTGACAGCTCATGAAGTCTGTAGAAATGACTTTAGAAAACTAATCCACTAAGTCATTCATTATACCAGCCCCGGCATTTACTAGGAAATTGTGGAAGATGACACTCTTGGTGGAAAGGCTTGTACGCTGAGAGAGTCCTCCCAGCACACTGCTGTGTTATCCAGGACACAGCCTTCTCTGCAGAGCCAAGCCACATTCTTATCTCTGGCATGTAGACAGAAGTAGTCCACGTGCTCTTTAACCCAGACACCGTTTGGCTTTTTTACTGTCTATCAACTGCATGGGAAGAAGGGAATTTGGCCTTCAATGTACCTGTCAAATTCCTTAAACCTAAAATTCCTGAGAATACTTTAACATAAAGGGAGGTCATTCTTCCCCTGAACTCGGCACTGGTGAGGCCACACCTTGAGTGCTGTGTCCAGTTCTGGGCCCCTCAGTTTGGGAAGGACATTGAGATGCTGGAGCGTGTCCAGAGGAGGCAACGAGGCTGGAGAGGGGCTGGGAACACAAACCCTGTGAGGGACAGCTGAGGGAGCTGGGGCTGTTTAGTCTGGGGTAAAGGAGAATCAGGGGTGGCCTTATCATTCTCTACAGTTCCCTGAAAGGTGGCTGTAGTCAGGTAGAGATTGGTCTTTTTCTCCAGGCAGCAACTGATAGAATGAGAGGACTCAGTCTTAATCTGTTCCAAGGGAAATATAGATATATTGGATATATCTATATTTGGATATATATTTGGATATAGAAAAAAAGTTTATTTGGATATATAAAAAGTATATTTGGATATATATTTGGATATAGAAAAAGGTTTTTACAGAAAGAGTGGTAAAGTACTGGAATGGTCTGCCCGGGGAGGTGGTGGAGTCACCATCCCTGGATGTGTCTAGTTGAGGTGTTAGGGCATGAGTTGGACTCAATGGTCTTGAAGGTCTCTTCCAGCCCAGTGATTCTGTGATTCTGTGATAACCAAGGGATTATCCAACATCAATAGACAGCCAAGAGGAACCCTTACTGAATACTGACTCACAAAGCCTTTTATCTCTCAGACAGTTAGCAACAATATGCCATGGACCATCCCCTTTATAATTTGTCTCTCATACAGCCAAAATTATTAGCTGGAGAAAAACATTGTCTTTAAAGGACTATTTGGTTAATTTCCCTAAAATATCAACCCAGATAAGATGAGTCAATATGACTATTATGATGATCCCAAGAGGTAGAATTGTTCAAATATGCTGTATTTCCATTTCTTCATATATAGTAACTTCTCTGGAGGCACTTTTATTGCATATTCAGTATTATTTTTATAATTTTTGGTATAATTGTTGCCTTACATTCTGATGGTATATCTTAGGAGAAGTTGACACTTGTGCTGTCTCATAGTCACTTTTTTTGTGATTAATCACTCTGATTTCCATGCCAGCACACATAGTACTATAAAACATGTTTTCTATTTGAATTTTTCATCAAAACAAAATATTCTAAGTGTTATTTCTTCAAGTTTCTCCTGAAGTCACAATGTGTTTTGTCCATCTGAGAACCAAAGATCAGCATTACTGTTTGAGAATATCTAAATCTCAGTTTCTTCTGTATAGTTGTTTAACAATTAAAATTTAGTGATTGTTACCCTAGAGGTTTCTTTACTGTCTGTTATATACTTCCTGCTGTTACCTTGCAGTAAAAGCTTTAATAGATTAACAACATATATTCTCAATATAATGAAACATAATTTGTCATTGATTTCCCAATCATTATATTTTTAGAAAGCTAATACAGTATTAGCCTTGATTAAACCTTGATTGCCAAGTTTTAGCCCACATTTTTTTAAAGAAACCCTCCAGACAAATAATCTTCAGAGCACTTCAAACAGAAAAGAAACATAAGGGGATTCACCGAATCAGCATGGTTAGGAAACTGCATTTCTAGACTAATTTATTTGTTTGTTTGTTGGTTTTTCTGGGAGTATGTTTTTTTTGGTATTGATTTGGTTTGTTTTTATTCAAGAATCATAGAAGCTCTTATCCTAGGCAGTGAAAGAGCAATGCACCTCAAGAACCATCATCTCATCAGCTAACTCACCATGATAAGTATCTCCTACTTACAATCTAGAAAGGAAGAGGTTGATATAGAGGTTCCAAAAAAAAATGTTCTTAAAAAGGCCCACATTACTATCCTTTTATACCTGCTGCAGCTAGTAGATCCCAATTTTCAGATCATGAGACCATGCCTGGGGAGACATTTGATAAAGTGCAAATGAAAGATTGCCATCCAGCGAGATGATGCAGCAATCAAGAAAAGAGTTGAGAGGAACCTTATGAAGTTAAACAAGGTCAAAGGCAAAATCCTGGCCATAAAAAGGAAGAACAATGATGCAGGCTAGGGCTTATCTGAGGTAGAAACTTGGCTAAAAGTGATAATGTAGGTCTCTTGATAGACAGTGTGTGAGTATGAGCTGGCAGTGCACCCTGGCAGCAAAGAAGGCCGACAACTTCCTTGGCCAGAAGAGCAGTCAGCTCACTGAGCAAAGGAATTATTCCCATTATTCAACTCTTGTCAGACCATGCTGAAAATACTGTGCACATTTTTGGGTATCCCAGACATAAGGAAGTCATTGATAAACTTCAGGAAATGGATCAGAGGCCATCAAGATGACCAGAGGAATTACCCTGTGAGAAGCGGCTGAAGGTCCAAGACTCAGCCTGGAGGAGAAGCTGATTTTGGCAGGACTCAAAAGCAGATCCCAGTGTCTATGAGAAACATATATCAAGAAGGTGGAGACATACAATGGTGTGAAACAGAAAGGTGCAACACAGCATAAATTGAAACAGGAAAGACTGTGCCTTGATAGAAATGTAAGGATACATGGAATATAAGGGTGTTCAAACTGAGAATAAAGACGGGGAGATAATATATTAAACAGCCAGGCACATCTTCTCAGGAACAGTAGATAACAGCAAAAACAGAAAGGCCCAGAGCTCTCAAGCTACTGATGAAGCTATCAAAAGACTTTAGGCGGTTCATAAAGCACTTTATAACTGGTAAAATGAGGGGAAACAAGACAACCATGGCTCTCATGTGAATTGACAAAAGTCTAATGGAACATTTGAGGGGGCTTGTGTAACTGTGAATACAAATCTGGTGTTTAGAGGAAGGTGTTTAGGTCAAGAGCAGAAAAATGAATGGATTAAGGAGGATCAGGAAGAACGAGTGGGTAAATGAAAATGATAGGGAGGAGGACCACATGTAAACTGATTGCTGCTAAGTATCTTTGACTGATTAAGCCCTGTGCATGATTTCCACAATTTATCCTGTCTTCTCATAAATCTCTGACCCTGGATACTTACCTGGAGGAGGGTCCTGTGTGTGCGTATGCTTGTACTCGTCTTACAGCTGGCCATATGAACACTCTGTGTGGTTTTCTGTGTTTTTGTGTCGTGATTGTGTCTGTGTTTAGAAATTCTGGAGAAGAAATGCTCGGAGTTTTAATATCCAATCTATTCAGTTCCCTTGACATTGAAGGAAAATCTGTTTTACCAAGACTGACAGGCTCTGGAGCAGGTAACCTAGGGAGGTGGACTGACCCCTTTCCTCAGAAGTTTTCAATACCCAACTGGACAAAGCCTTGGCAACTTGCTCTGTCCTTAAAGCTGACCCTGCTCTGAGCCACAGTTGGACTTGAGTTATACTGAAGTCTTTTTTAGACCTGAATCATCCTATTATTTAGGATTAATGGTCCTACAATTATTTTTCAGAGAGAAAAGTCTGTAGGAACTAAAATTGTGTTAGGTTAGCTTGACAGGTATGTTCCTGAAGTATTATCTGCACAAACGGGTATGTATGTAGACTGTAGGATATGCTGACTGGCTCAGACAACAGCTCTTGATTAATTACTGTCCTTTTATATAGTTTTATATACGATTAAAATATTTTTGGCAAATTTCCTTTCTTTTGCTAGTCTCAGCAATCCCAAATTAAAAAAGAAGAGGAAGAGAAAAAGGTAAAGGCTCTACACTTCTACAGTTCAGATGTAAAATGTCCATTTATTTTTATTTTTACTTTAATTAAATAGATTTTTTTTCCTGGTTATATTTTCTGAGCTGATGGGAGTATGTACATGTTTACAAGATGCATCTGCCAGCTGTATCTACATTCATTTGTTACATGTTAAATTATCAGGCAAATTACAGAATACCTTTCTCAGGTGAGAATATCTTTGTAACAATGTCTGTAGCTCTTGAATCTAAAATTCAAAATGGTTATGAAATCTTCCTTAGTGCTGAGACTACAGATTTGCAGTGGCAATAGATTCCTTTCACTAAAAGTGTCCCAGCACCCAGCTGGAGTAATTTTGCATGGCCCTGGTCAAGTCACTGGAGCAATACAATATGGTATGAGCTGGGGTTAGGGCTCCTGAGAACAATAGGGAAAGCCCAGCTGTATTGTCGACAGACTTTTGAATACAGTTAAGAATAAAATCCTTCACACGTGTGCAAAAAAATTGCCACCCACTGTAAAAGCACATTTTCAAGACTGAATTGATTTTTAAATACCATGCGTTACCAATCATAATAATTACATATGTTAGGTAAACTTAATGAGAAAACTCGGAAAATTTTTTTCTTCATAGACAAAACATTCCTCCCACAAGGCACTTTCTTGTTGTTCACAATTATATTCTTTATAGTTTTCTTTAATTTCCAGTGTTTCCCGTTAGTGTTCTTCGAGGTGGAAAAAGGGGATGGTTGTTTACTATAAAACAGCAGAGAGAGTAAGAGGCAAATAAAACATTAAATAAACATCACAAACACTTCCTTTTTTAATACTACTCACAATTCATTTTGGGGATAAAATAAAAATTTGACAGTAGATTCTACTTCTGATCAAGACTTGAAGCTCTTTAAATTATTTATTCCCTGATAATGATATGCTTTGAAATAACCAGACTGGAAAATTTGTTTAAGTGCAAAATATTTTTTTTTCTTCCTCTACATGAAAAGTTTTCTTCATATCTGTTACATTGCAAAGAAAAGTATTAAAAAGTATAAAAGATTGATTTTCTTTCTACTCAAATATTATACTGCAGTCATGACCTGAGGCTTAACATAATATTCTTTAGTGATCATAATCATCTCAAAGAATTCTAATTTATAGGTGTCCAGACCTCAGAGCCTCTTGACATCTTAGCAAAATTAAGAAGATATGAAGTTTCCATTAAAAAAACCCAAGCCATTTTAAACAACACACTTATCCTATGTAGTCACAAACCATATCTATAATATATTACAGTATGAAATAAACTAAATTTAAATGAATAGAATTGAGTATTGGGATTTAGACTAAAGAGTATACAGAAATGACTCAAGATGTGATCTGTTTTTATCCAAAAACCTGCTTTCATCATGGTTTTGTTTTTTGTTTTGTCTTTTTCATATTCACTTTAATAGTCGATTTTTGTATGCTTGTGAGTCTGAGCAAGGAATTCAATAGATAATATTTAAGAAGATTTGTATCTTGAGCTCTTTTGGAACCAAAAGTTTATATAATTTTGTAATATAATTTCAAATAACCAATGGCTGAAAGATTAGTAAGCATGGACATACTCAGAGAAGTCCTCCCTGTTTCTCTGTATCACATGTAGAATTAATAGACCTTTTTTCTGTTTGTGTCTCATTTGGTGGACAGGGCAGGTGGGCACACCATGAAGCAACACAGACACCACACATGATTTTATTAACAGCACAGGGATTGTAGTGAAAATGCTGTAGCTTGAGTTGGACACCTCTCACTTTGAAAAGCATGACTGTCTGTAAAAACTAGCCATCAGTGTTAGGCTGCACTTGCTCACTGTTAAAGCTTATGCCCTGACTCTGTTTATGCATGACTGTGCCAATATTTGTGAAGAGCAAAATTTGAAGTAATTTCAAGTCCAAACCCCAACATATAACACATTGCAATGTCTATTTTTCACTCTACAATATTGCATAGCTATTTTGGGTAATTGTCACAAAGTTTGCAGTAGGGGACATAAAATTAAGATGTGGGAGGAAAAAGAGTGTAAGCTGGTGGAGGCTGAAAATCACATAGTTTAGGTTACACCAGAGAGAAAAATACAGCCATAATAATGTCCTGATAAAGATTGAAGCAAAGAAATTAAGATTTTAGATATAAACAAAAGGTAGCAACTTGTAGTAGAAGTAGATAGAATTAATTTCCATATGTTTAATCTCACCATGCTTCTAAGTCACTGTTTGCCTGTACTCATGTACAATAATTGAGTGTGAGTTTTTAGTTATTTTGTAGTGAAACACAAATTATCTTTAAAAAATGTGTTGAATTGGAAAAGCTTTTATAACCACCACATACAATTTAATATGAACTGTCTGCCCTACAATCTGCAAAATTTACTATTTTACCTCTTCCAAGATAAAAATATTACAAAATAACAAAGCTGATGGAATCATTCTTCTTCTCCTGAAGAATCAGTTCAGCTTTGATTCCATTTTGCTCATCCAAACACAAAGGTCAAGTGCTCCAAGGAAAAAAAAGAATAAGTTTTATGCACAGTTTAGGTATCCACTGGCAAGTGAACAATAGGAAACACGTTATGGTAAGTCTTGGAATGTCAATTAATTCACTTTTGGCATTCTTAGAGTAGTACATTTATCCAAGTGGAGATGGTTTTGTTCAAGACAGGATAAAATCAGTTAACAAATTCACACTGGAAGGGATGGCTTCAGCCCTCTTTTCTATTGTGTCTTCATTAAAAAATAAATTCTCTACACAGCAAATAATCTCTTATGAAATAATTCTATAACAGACAAATGAAACCTTGCATTTAATTGTAAACATCTGTGTACCAAAATAAAACTGAATCTACAGTACTAGAGGTTTTTCAGAATCCCAACCAGTTTTATGAACAGTTTAACCTCTCACACTGTCCCCTTGAAGGTATTTAGTCATTAAACTGCATGGTGATGTCCTGGTTTGACTTGATTGGACAATTTTGTAATATTAAATTTTACAACATAGAGATTATTTCTAGAAAAATGACTGATAATTTCCTCTGTGGTAATATTAGTTGAATCACTTCTGTCATGTAGAGTGAAATTTGGGGAGGATAATATAAAACGAGAGGAAATTGCCTGCTGTGCTCAGCAGTGGTGAGGCCACCACTCAAATCCTGTTCAGTTCTGGACCCTACAAGACAGGCATTGAGGTGCTGGGCTGTGTCCAGAGAAGGGCAACGGAGATGAGAAAGGATCTGAAGCACAGGTCTTATGAGGAGCAGCCGAGGAAGCTGGGGGTGTTTAGTCTGGAGAAAAAGAGGCTCAGGGGAGATGTTTTTGCAGTTTACAACTACCTGAAAGGAGGCAGTAGCCACGTGGGGGTTGGCCTCTTCTCCCAGGCAGCCAGTGACAGGACAAGAGGAAATGGCTCCAAGCTGTACTAGGAAAAGTTCAATTTGGTCATTAAGAAGAACTTTACAGAGAAAGAAGTTCTTCACAGGAAGGGTGAGTAGATATTGGAACAGGTGAGGATTGGCCACTTCTCTCAAGTAATAAGTGATGGCACAGGAAGAAATTATCTCAAGTGGCACAAGGTAAGGTTAAATTAGATATTAGGAAAAGTTGCTTCAAAAAAATGGGGAAGGCATTATACACTGGAATAGACTTCCTGGGGATGTGGAGTCTCCATCCCTGGAGGTATTCAACAGACACGTAAATGTGGCACATGGGAGCATAGTTTAGGGACTTGGAGCTTCTGGGTGAACAGCTGGATGAGAGGATGTTAAAGGCCTTTTCAAGATGAACAGTTCTATGTTTCTCTGAAATAATTCTTCCCTGGAGATATTTTATGCAATAAGTTTCTAGTATGTAATGCTTTATTGCATTATTGAAATTATTGAATTCTGAAAGGTGTGCTATTTTCCATCTCTTAGCAATCGTAACTTCCAAACAGTGAATGTGTAGACTTATTAAGTCAGTGATCCCTGAAGCTACTGACAGTTCAATGTCCTTTGAGCTGCAGATCTCATTTTGAAGAGCAACACTGCCTTTGAGAATTGATGGAAAAAATATATCAGATTAATATGATGTTTAAATAGCAATTAATAACAATAAGACATCTTTAAGCTCATTAAAATCTAGCAACAACACTCTTTGACCTCCTTCAGCCTACTGACTATCAGTCTTATGTCTGCAGAAATCTCCTGTGATTACTCATTTCTCAATGAAAAGAATTTCTGAAAATGCCATCAGGCAATTAGGGAAAACAAATGCATTTGACTGACCAGAGCCTGCCAGGATTGTGAGGGTGGTAGTAGGAAATTAAGCAACGGGTGTTCCTGCCAGACAGAACATGCTGTGAACATGTGGCTGCTTTGGATTGCTAACAATGGGGATAAACAAATGTGAAAGTGTGAGCTTTTACAGAAATTCATACATTATATATTTCTTTTACTGGAAAATGAAACCTTATAAAAGAGGGGAAGAAAGAAAGTAATAGAACCAGCTGGCATAGAACTACAAGAGTATTAGAGGAAAAGGGAAATAAATAAGAGGCTGAAGTCTTTCACTTACAAATGAAAGGAGGAAAAATACTGAAATTTGCCAACTGAACCTGCTGTTAATAATTAGGCTGAGGTTGCTGAGAAAATGAAACACTATTTTTTTACTTCAAATTTTAATTCATAAAACAGGCACTAATCTTGTTCATTAGACCTGCCGGCCAGAGCCACGTGCCTGGCTGTTGTTTAGCAGTGCTGTGCTGTCTACATTGTGTCTGGGGACTTTTAAATGTGTCTTCTGGTTTGTGTTCTTAACAGAGGTGGAACTTGGTCTCAAATCACAGGCCAAGGCCTCTAATTTTAAAAAACTATGGGTATCGCTCCTGCTCTAAATATTGTAATTAAGTATACTCCTTTGGATAGACATTTTTGTTTATTTATTTGCTTGCTTGTTTGTTTGTTTGTTTGTAATGATGTGATGGCTTTAAAGAACAAGTATTACAAGAACAGCAGAGAATCCCAGAGTTGGACTTTACCAGAGCAATTCATCCATGGGTTTATTTGTGGATTTTATTTGTATCTCTGAGTAAAACTCAGAGGAGTTCAGGAGTTCAGACTACTCATCTGGTAGATTAAAAACCACTGAGATACATCCTAGTCCCTGTTTCAGAGAGAGTCCCGTTTCTAGTTGCCAAATTTGCTACTGTATATTATTGGCAAGGCAGTGAAGGGTAGGAATAACTGGTTAGATTCCCTTTGTTTCGTATTGTCAATGCTGTGGTAGTTTATGGCTACAATAACAGAATCAAGATTCTAGCTCGGAGAAGCCATAAATTTACATTTTAACAGAATAAAGAGTCAGATGATCAGTTAACGTCAAAGTAATAGTTCTGTATTGGGACATTTCTTTCTGTACAGAAGTATATTGCCAACAAAAATCATAAAATTCCAATCCTTTATTGCTTTCTGAATCACTGATTTTACTTTTAAATCAAAATGATGTATTTGAATCTCAATTTTGCTCAATAGTTTTTCTGGAGTCATTACAAAGAAGATATTTGGATATATTAAAATACTCTCAGTTGGGAACATCCAGAAAACAACCACTTGCCCTAAAATATTTGTTAAATTTAAAAACAATTCACACAGAAGAACATGGAGGTCAAACTGACTTTCTGTTGTACCTTAAATATGGGTGGAATGGACATTCCTGGTGCACATTCCCTTACCTTGAAATATATGCAATTTCCAATATATGCAATATGGGCGGGGAGACAGAGAGCCCAGAAAGGTGGCAAATGCTCCATCCCCAAAACCATTTAAGGTCAATTTGGACAAGGCTCTGAGCAAATGTTCCAACCCAAACTATTTTATAATTCTAAAATTCTGTAATAGTCCTAGAATTCTGTAATAATTTTATAACTTTATATATGCAAAATCAACTTCTACTGTAGGTTTTTGTCTCATGTTCCATTTTAAGGCACAAAATTTTTACTCTTGATTGGTATTTACTGAGGAGTTATGAACAGTCAGTAGGAGTGAGAACAATTGTTCCTAAATTTAGCTGTCTAAAGGTATAAGCTATTTACCAAGACTCCATTTATAGTCACTGAATAAATTTAGACACCTCCAGATTCTTTCTTCTCCTTCTTAAGGTCCTGACTAATTAATCACCTTCTTCAGGAGCCTGTCTCTCTTTTCCAGAGTAGAGACCCAGTGCAGGCAGTTTACAATTGAAACTTAATGCGTAGGTGATTGTTGGTGAGTAAGAAGATTTGCATCTTACAGTCCAAAAGCTTTTTTCCTGGATATCTATATTGGGTGTCTTATATTTTAGAGATTTGTGATTGCAAAGGCTGTATTAAATCCAAATCAATACCAAGATAGCTTAATAAAGACATAGATAGTTAACCATATACATAAGTGTGGCAAATGTCTGTAATTTAGTAGTATCATGGGCTGGTTTTAAAACAAGGATTAAAAATCAAGTGGATGAATTGCAGTTTAGATGTTCCATATCAACCTGTCCACACCGAGAATTTGATATTTAGTATTGCAAAAGTCTGGCAGAGGCTAAGACAGTTGAGGCTAGAGATATTTTCTAATATCACTTATATTTTCTATCTTCAAGTGATATTTTCTACTATCACTTGAAGGATAAGGAATCCAGTAGGTTCAGTGACCTTGCTTCTCACATCATAAGTTGGAAAATCCTTAGATGCTCAGTGTCCTGGGATTTTTGGATCCATAGAACAAAGAACAGTTGTTTGAGGACTTGTTTTCTAACATAAGCAATAAAATCCATCATCATTAATAACCTTGTGTTTTTGGCTTTCTGCTTTCCAGAGGGCACCTTTGGCTGTTATATGAGGGTCATAGTTTCAGATATTGCTTGAATATACAACACATATGCATTTGTATGTACATGCCTGCATCTCTCTGTATATGAATTTCACATTGTGTAGGAATCTCACAATGTGTTGATCGGATCATAAATAAATAATGTCCTTAGAGGTATAGACCTTAGTATCAGCTGCTAAATGAATAAGTTTTCTCAATGTTAAGATTATGTATAAATTTGATATTGCACTTAAAGCTCTAAGGCCAGAGACTGGAGTTGTTTAACATAAGTTCATTGTTAAAGACATCTCCTTTTTCAAAGGACAGAAAAATTTAACTTCCAGGGATGAGTAATCTTTTCTGTTTCTATAATACCTGGGAAGAGAGGGAACATCTTCTCCAAATACCTATCTCTCTTCACTGACTGTTGAGGGAAATAAAACACCTTCTTGAAGTTACTTTAGCTGATGTTGTACTTGATTCCTAACTAGCAACTCTAAGTCTTTGTTGTGATTTTCCTTTTGAGCTGTCTTCTTCTGTCTCCTCAGTCTACTTACTAAGCATGGATAGAATGGGATCCAACTTTTGTGTGTGCTACTGGCATTTCAGGAAAACAACAACAATGTTAAGTCTGGATCAAAAATCCTTGGCCCTTCAGTCAACAGCTGGTCACAGAGTAATTCTGCTGCAGGCTGGTTTTGAAATTTTGGGGCAATGTTTCACTGTTGACTCAAATGGAGTAGTGAGACCTACAGGATGACTAACACCTGGTGTTTTGTTTGGGAACCTGCCATTTAAGTATTTGAGCACAGGCTAAACCTTATTCTGATTAGCTCCTCTAAAGTGGCACTGCAGTGACGCCACAGGCAAAAACAATGCCTTTGTCAGCTATAACCTGAACACATGTGCTGCTAGGTAAAGTTTTCCAATGCTGATAACCAAGAACTCTGTTGTTTGACCCAAATTAGACTGTGGTAGTGGGTCTGTCAGACTAGTCAGTCATTAGAAAACAATCTAGTTGTATGCAGACAGAATAATCGTTCTGGATAGGGTTTCAAACAGGTCTCAGGAAGTGAGTCACTCAGCCCCCTTGAAAAGTGAATGGTAGCTGGAGACCTGTTTCCTGAAACACCTTTGAAATCTTAGCTTATGTTACGGTATGGCTGTTCTCCAACCTTAACTTGGGACATTGAAAGGATTTTCTTTCTCTTTTCTCTCCTTTTTTATGCCAAATTAAAAATATGAGGGCCTAAAGTGCATTTACACCAAATCAACTTTCCACTGACTTAGCCATATAAAGAAGCCTTGTAGTAGGTATAAATATGATTTATACCCACTTTAAGACTCATTTCCACCACCTGAGTGGTGAGAAGCAACCTTTGTTGAAATCAGATTCAGGTCTACACATTCCAGAAAGCAGCCAGGTTATGTTGCTCAGACCTGCTGCTGCAGAAGCAGAAAGTGTTCTGCTCCAGTTGGCAGCAGGGCAGCAGGGTTGCCTCACTATCCAAACAAGTTGTTCAGACTCTCTATGTCTTTCCAGTGTTCGTTCTACTTGAGAAAATTACATCACTATCCAGGAAGACCTTTTCAGTCTTTGAGAGACTTCTTTTTATTTTGTGCAATAGAAAGACAGAGATAGGAAACAGAGAACAGATTAGGTACTTGGGTACTCTTTCTTAAGTCATATAAATGATAGGGAAGTTTAATTCAACTAACAGTTTCTTAATTTTCTAATAGAGGGTTTAAAACTGGGAGTAGATCTCTTTAGAAAAATATAGTTAATTCCCATATAGTATTGTTTTTTAAGAATGCAGAGTGTCTTAGGAAGCATAAAAGATCCAAGTTGGATCCAAGTTACCTTTTCGGAAGGAATATCATCTGGATTAGGGTACAAAGTAAGATTTTAAGTTTGTTTTAAAAGGGAAGTTACTTTATGTTATGACTCATCAGAACAAGTTAATTTTCCTATTAGCATGTTTTACCTTAAAGCTATAATTTTATTTTAAAATCCATAACAATACATCTGGATTGTATTTTGGAAATGAAGTTGATCTGTAAATATGACCTGAAGCTCTTAAAAAACAAAATAAAAAAAATTCTTTTCCCACATATTTGAAAGTAATAAACATCAATGAAGTGCTTTGGCGTGCATTGTTATTACTGAGTGCCTATAAGCAATTTCAATAACATTATCTAATTAATCTTCCTGAATTTCCTAGATGTAGATAAAGTTATTTATTTAACTTTTGCAATTGAAAGGCAATTAGAAACAGCTTGAATGACTTTCCCAAAATGTTGCCAAACATCATCTGCAGTGGTAGACTGCGGAAAAAAAATCTTTTCTCGGGTTCTAATATAATCATAAATTCCTCTTGTCACTCATAATTATGAAGGAATATGTCCTTTCAACTGACCTTCTTTTGCACATAAAATAGGCTCTGCTATGTTCTCATGTCTCTGTATTGTGCAGCTCTTGAAAGTTCTCTGACAATTGTTGTATCTCCTCAAAATTTTTAAAAGATATCTGTCATGAGGATGCTTGACCCTTGCCTGTAACCCAGGTACTCAATGCGTAACCTCACTGCCTTCCCGACACGCATATAAAACAGTGTGACTTTATATTTCCTTTTCCAATTACTCACAATCTAATTTAAGCTGTGTTTTGCAAGCACTTTCTTATTTTCCCAAATAACAAGTGTATTAGCTAAGACTGTCAGCCTAGCTGCCAGCTCCCCCAGGCAAGCCCAGCACGCTGTGACCTCATGCATGCAGCATGCGGGGCTGACTAGGGGCTCCTAGGAAATAGATGTGAAGCCTGAGCCCTGTCTTAGCTGCCTTGGTAAGCATGTTTTATGATAAACTTTATCTCATTATGGGAGGGAAGGGGGAAATTTTGGTCAAAGTCCAACTCTAGAGCTTATGTTGAGGCTGAACTTTTCTGCTCTCCAAGTCTGCCATATCAAATTAGGGAGAATAAAACCGGCTGCTTGCCCGATTATTTATAACATCACAGGAAACTTGGAATGACTTATTAAGGATGGAAATAGTTCTCTTTCCTCAGAAACGGATCTTACTTTGCCAAGATACACAGTGACGGACTGTGTGTAAGAGGGGTACACAAATACCTTCCACGTAGAAGGTTATTAAAATATACCTGGCCTCGTTTATCAGCACTTACATGATACGCATTTATCCACACATAATACTTTAAAAAAGGCTCCAGGGAGTCCTGCTCAATGTCTTTAGGGGCAGAAACAGACCTAACAGTAAAAAGAATCCAACAAACCAAACCCACAAATGAGTAAGCTTTTTGTATCTTTGACAGTGTCAGTGAACCTTTAGCACAGACCTTGACGAATATTTTGGTACAAGTTAATACCTACTGACCACATTGGCCTTTAATTAAAAATAAAGTTGTTAAGTCTGTCCCCTTGAATATTACAAGAATAGATCTTGGAAATGCAGTACAGCCTTGGGAGCAGGGAATTTTAGTCTGAGGGTCATAAAAGGAAATTTTGTGCTGGATTTAACTTCTAACTCATTCAGTGACCATATGGGTAGTTGTCCCACCTCACTGTTCCAGCACCCCTAATACAGGGCAACAAAACTGACATATAGGGGCTGTGAACCAATCTTTATCAAGAGTTTTGATTCATAAAATGTGAATGTCTTACTTATGAAGAGGACTTAAAATAGGAAAATATCACATAGTGTTTTGAAAGGGACCTGTGGAGGATGAGTGGCATAGACTAGAACCCATATCTTCATAGCCCAGTAATTATGGCTTGGTACTTATTGATAGATAATTCACAGGGGAAATCTCAGCGACAAAGATGGGGAAATCTAAATTTCATGGAGGACATTAAATCAATCCATCCCATTCCAAAAATGTCACAATACTGCAACTGCCTGCATTTCAAAAGACAGTGTTGCAAAGAGTAGAGATTTGGACATCTGCATGACTGTGACAGTCCAAGTTAGACTACAATAAAAATTGCGACATAAGTGCAAGCTTGTAGAGTTATAAGAAAGTAAGAGAAAGCAGACATTGACTTAAATATCAGGAAAATTATATTAACTACAAATTTTATTTTTTCTTGTTATATTTAACTGTTACTTCCTGAGCTATCTATACTAAATAAAATGACTGTTGGTTTTTCTTATCACTTCATCCTTTACGTCATTTGCTAGTAGCTTTATGAAAGAGAATTTTTTCTGAGATGTCAAGCTCATTGTCATCTTTGTGAGTGAAATGAACAAAACAGACTATTTGTGCTTTGACATTTCTGCTCCTGATGAAGCTGATAGATAGAGGAAAAGAGCTCTCACATAATTTAGAATAGAAGAAGACTGATCCTTTATTTCTACATTTCATCTGTTAAATAGAGCTCCTTCTATAACTATTGATAGTCTTTAATTTTTGACCGGGAGTTCTTTGAAAAAAGTGGAAAAACTCTTTTAATAATTTCTCAAATTATTAGTTTTTAATATTTTTTCTAATTACTTGGCAACCATTTGACAACATTAGGATCTAACTTCCTTTTTTAGGTATTCAAAAGAGAAAGGCACTATGAACACCCTGATCCATAAGGTAAGGTTCAATACACTTTAACTCTCAAAAATGTGGTTAAGGGTTTAAATCTTTAAAAACGTACTGGAGGACTGCTCACTGATTCAGTGCCTCAAAATTAGATGCAAGCCTGAGGAGTGGAACATGGGACATCTAAACTTTCCAGTACAAACATAATTGATACCAGCCAATACATTTGATGGTGGATGTCTAATCCACACATTCGAAAATGTCAGGGAGGGAAGCAACTAAAATTTTGTTTCTTCTGAATTTAGGCACTTATCCATAGTCTAAATTAGGTTCTGTGCAAGTAGGATTTGGAAATGCTTTGCCTGTGGTTCTATGTGTAAGTCATATGAAGTGTCAGCAGACAGCTCTCTCCTGCTTCTCTCTCAGAAGATAGCCGGCGAGAAGAGGGAGGAGGAGGAGGAGGTGATATTACTAAAGAGGTTTTGCATAACAGCCTTGCTGTGCAAGTACTTTCCGCCTTCTCCTGACCTATTTTTGAATGGAAGTGACTGTGGGAGCTCTGCAATGTGCTGCCACTGCTGCTGTCAGTGGCATGAAGGGAGCTGGGAGCACACCTACTGAGCAGGGCCACTTGGCAAATTGAGCACGACACACCGCTTTGCACCCCAGATGGACTAGGTGTGGAGGATGTGCATTTCATTCATCTGAGAAGGTGACATATTTTGATGTGTGTAGACACACACCAAGTTAGAAAACTTAGATGCCTTAGACATGTAAGTGAGTACATAGAGTTTTTTAGATCACCCTTCTGTATATGTTTAAATTATGGTTTGAATGTATGGTAGGTGCTTAAGTGCAGCTTTGGATTTTACCTTGGATTGTTTGGACGTTGTCTCTGCAAAATAGTTTTTGCAATTTTAATTTTTGAGCATCTAACTAGCATTGTGTAACAGCATGGTGTAGCAGAGAAACAATAGAAAGTCTGATTTGAGAAAATTATTTTTGCTCTGTGTTATGGAACATGATAAAAGTTTTAAATCAGCTTAGATTTTACCCCAAATAGCAATATATACATAAAATTTAAGTGAAAAAACACCATAAATTTTTAGTCTCTGAACTCCAAAAGTTCTGCTTATTCAATTTTGAGATGTTTCTGTTCAATTTACTTGTGAGTTTCTTGTATGCTTCTTTGGTTTTTTTGTGGCTTTTTTGTTGTTTGTTTTTCTTTCAGATGTTGTACATCATTCTCTTAATGTTTGTCACTGTCTAAATAGGTAAACAGCATAATTCTATTTTCCTGAACTATCTCACAAAAACATATTGGTAAGAAGGAAGTCCATAAGAGAGAAAAGAGTATATGGAACAAGAACAGAAATATTCTTATCTTTCCCATGGATAAGAATGGTCTTACAGAGGTTCCTATGAATATATTTATAACTTCTTAAAAGACTGTAAATACAAAGGGTAAATCCTTAAAGACTAACTGGATAGATAATGAGGTAGTGAAAAAGATGTAGATATACTTGTAAACTTCTTATCACCAAAGGAAGCAACTTGTTCCCTCCACTGCCTCAGTCTAATTGCTTCCCAAAAAACTGAACCTCCTCATTCAACACATTAAATCTGAGCCATTTTTTCTTTTGCCTTTTTCCCTTTTCTTATTTTGTTTTTTCTTTACAGACGTTTTGAGACTAAGCTGAAGACATGCAGTTTCATTAAGTGCAATTAGAGTGCCTTGAGTGGTTTGTCATGCAGAACTCTCAAGCATGCAGATCTCAGACCTCAATCCTCTCAGGTCCCTCAGCTCATAGGCATCGTGTCCAGTAGAGAGAATACAGCAGATGTTGAGACAAATAAGGGCAGGAATATGTGATTGCAAGCAATTGAGTTATCCCTATTAAATGAGTTCCCACAAGCAGTAATTGTGATTTTCTACCTCCATCATAATGATGTTGAATATTAACTATAAAGAAAATAAAAGGCTGATGACTATCAGATCTCTCCTCCTTGTTCCTTGTTTTAGACACATCATAACCACAAGCATCAACCCTGACCCTATTTCTGGTCAGGTTCTTTTTCATGCCTCTACTGATGTCTGATCAAATTCATAGTTTACAGACAATAATCTACTAATATACAGAGATGGTGTGGTGGATGGGCTCCTTTTGATGAAACAAGAACTTGTTTAAACTACCTCAGTCTTGAAGTGAAGCCAGTCTCCAATTTTCCTGGTGTTTTTAAGACAGATTTTAACTGTTAAAAAGCTATATATAGAGAAAATGTTATATGCATATGAATAAATACATATTCACACTCACTTTTATTTTTGCATTTTTGAGTTCCAACTGGCCTTTTTCTTGGTATATCTTATCCAAACAGAAGAAGGAAGTTTCAAAAAGTTTTCAGAAAAGCCAGCATTTCCTGAGCATCTCCACTGTGATCTTTTTGGTCTCTGGAATACTGCTTGGGTCACAGGAGAACATTCCATACAGGTCACTGCACTTCCTGTGCAGACTATCAGCAATCTTTATACTGAGTCTTGTTTGGAGAAATTTTTAGATATTCATAAGATTAGAAAATGGGAGTGAACCATATTTCATTTTCTCTTGTGCTACACATGTACATTTTTGTAGGTTGAAGCTACAAGAAACTGTAGCTAAGCTGGAGAAAACTGAAGGAAGCAGTCTAAATTTTGACATCAAGCAATAGAGCGACTCTTCAAAGGCGATTTTAGTTTTGGTCTTGATTCCATATTTTTTAGAAAAATTAGTATGTGTATGATGTTTTTGTCAACGAAATATTCATTGCCAAGAAAAATATAGCTTTAAATATTATATTTAATCACTCCCACTCTATTTATTTTCTGATTTTCCACCTTCTGTTGCAGTCATCACTCTTAAGTTGTGTCTAGAGAGAGAAAAATATAAACAAGTGGACCTGGAGATCTGCTGATGTTGTATGATGACACATTCGCACTTATATAAGTGTCACAGAACTTCTCTCTCACTGTGACATTTTTCTTAATAAAGGCAGTGGTTTTGTTGGAAACAATGTTCATGCTTACACCAGGGTCAAATTTGTTTCTAATTATCTGGCACAATTGCTGTAGCAGAGCATGCTGAGTATACCAGCTCTACATAGATAGGGAGTTTGTGGGAAGAAACATGCTCTGGATATAGAATATGAAAACCAGCTGAGGAGCTCACCACAAGGCAGGGGTGTGAAAACTTTACTTAGAAGTTGTTTTTTTCCCACTGTGTCCTCCCTGCAGCTGATGGAGTAATAGAGTTGTAATAGTTTGCTTACAGGCAGTCAATTAGGCACCTACAGTTACTCCACAGGGTGTAGATTTTACATGACTGGCTCATTCATAAATAAAAAGAATTACTGCACATTTTCCTCTAATGTTCTCCATTTCTAAATATCAATATTTATGATTTCTTCTGAATCTTGTCACACTCTTATTCAAAGTCTTTGTTTCCTTTTCTTTACTATCAGGGTTGATTGGACATAGACTGGTGATACCCCACTCTAACACACAGTGTGTTGTTTTCTGCATTAGTTGTACTAGAACTCACAGGTTAAAGGGTCAGTTTGAATTGAGCAACTTATAGGAAGACTATGAATCGCAAAGAATTACTAATGTTGAATTTGTATCATGAATCCTGAAGCTGATATTGCACTGTGTGGTTTTAAAGGGAAAGTACTGCTGGGGATGTTCTTAAAAAGAGATCAGTCTAAGATTCTGACAGTTCTTAAAAACTGAAAATAAAATATTATGTTACAGCTTTTCCATATGAACAAGGAGTGAAATATGCAGTTCATATGTACAGATTATTGAAAACGAAATGATGGTTACTATCCTTACTTTCACCAAGCATTTGTACACAATTCATAGAGTTGTGAGTACATTAATACATCTATTCTGGCAACAATTTAAACTCTTTTCTGTTCTATGTAAATGTAGACACACACACACATATATGTATA
>VZTB01016699.1:334362-350988 GCA_013397245.1 Thryothorus ludovicianus | reverse complement strand
GAGCAGGGCTCTGGGTGCCAAATCCAGGCACCTCCGGAGACTGTGACGCCACCACCCCCGCGGGCAGCCCATTTCGGTGCCCAGTCACTCCTTCTGTGAAAAATTCCACCCCAAACCTCCCCAGGCGCAGTTTGTGATCATTTCCGCTGCCGCTGGTTGCCTGGGAGAGGCGGCCGCCCCCCGCCTGGCCACAGCCCCGTTCAGGGAATTGTGGCGTGACACGGCCACCCCTGAGCCGCTCTTCTTTCTCCCTAAACACCCGCAGCTCCTGTAGCTGCTCTCGTTTTGGGGTTGCTCCAGTGCCCAGTTCCAGTGCCCTTCTCTGGGCACACCTCCACCTCCATTTCATCCCTGAATTGAGGGGCCCAGAACTGGACACAGGACTCGATGTGTGGCCTCGCCGGTGCTGCGGATCACTTCCCTGGTCCTGCTGGTCACGCTGTTGCTGATACAGGCATACTCGGGAGAGACACTGAATATTTATTTCAGAGGTGCACAAGCCTGGGTCCTTGGTGGTGTTCCACAAATCAAGCACACCAACTACCAAAACTTTTTACTTTGTATGTATTTTAGCAAACAAAGGCATTAATGGTAATTGGCTAGGAGTTATTTACTTCTCCTATTATTTAGTGTTCTATCTTCTGTTAGTCAATGAATTTCTTGTTTGCCATACTGATTATTCTGCATGCTCAATCTTTCTCTTCTCTTGGGCCTGTGGGTTTATTGAGTTGATGGTCTGAGTGGGTGGTTGCCACCTCCCTCTCCCAGGATTACCTTTTACCCAGCTGGAGCTGATTCAGAACAGTTGCTAAGTTGTGTTCCTTACCTTGGGAGTTCCATCAGATGTCTTTGTGGCCTGTAAAATCTGCATTCTGTGTCCACTGTCATTGGTACATCCTTCTTCCTACGTCCTAAACTTTTGTTAACCTCTCAATAGGTCTGAGGCCACCAAACCATATCAAGCCCTAGGCTTTAACAAGGTTTGACGAGGCAATTCTACCAACAAGAAATTTGTCTTTCTAGCTCCTGGGCAACACTTAGAGCTTGCATGTTAGCTGCTATCTGTTTCACAGGTTAGCTCTCCTTTCCTTTTGATTAGACTGTAATGTCTAATCAAACATCCTTTCTTTAGAAAATTTTTCATATTTCATATTTTGCAACAGATTCAGCAGTGGTTTTGTTTTCTGGAACTAAACCTCTGTGTCTCCACTCTAACAAGTGATTCACATGTCTCTCATCAAGGGATTCCCTTCTCTCCTGCCATCTTCCGAAAACATCAGAAATGTTTAATTCATTGCATAAAATAGGGCTCTTGCTAAACAAAGTCAGTATACTAAACTGGGGGACTGTGATATGATGCTGCTGCTGTTTGTGAATTTAGTGTTCCTGGGAAGTCAGCAGCCCCTCACCTGCTGTAGGACATGGCACAGCCTTGCCCTGCACAGAGCTGATGGGTCTGTGGTGTTCGTGGATCACTCCATGCCTGCTGTGGATCCCAGGCAGGTGCCAGCTGGCATGCTGCTAGAGACCCAGAGCATCCTGCTGTGACAAGTCTAACAGCATGAATTCATGGCTGGAGTTCGTGCTGTGAGTTGGCTGGGATTAAACATACTGAGGCCTGGCTAAAAAGGATCATTTGTTGGTAATGTCTAATCACTGGTGACCTCCACCAGTTAGATGATTGCTCATTGAAAGTCCCACATGCAGTTTTGAAGATATGTTTGCTATAAAAATATCTGTGGTCATGCACTGAGTGAAAACTATTAAAATGTGCTTTGCTTATAAACTGGGGGAAGATCTATTCATAGGAGATATTTTAGAAAGTAAAATACCCATATAAAATGTGTGATGTGATTTCTTTACCCACCCGTGTAACGCCTTCTACTTAGATTTTAGAGTTTGAGTTTGGTGCTGGCAAAAGGGAGCTTTGAGTTGTCTTGGATTTATCCCCTTTTGAACAGACATCCTGTACAGGATAACCTCTGCCCAGTAACAGGGGAAGCCCTTGGGAGCCCTGCACATCCACTGATTGTGAGAGCAGGGCTATGAACCAGAACCCTGGGTCTTTGCTGCACCAGTTCTTACCTGTGCCTGTTGCCCTGAAGGCAGATTTTCTTGGGGAAATTTCAAGCCCACAAACCCTGTCTGTGCTGTTCTGCTGTCGAGAGAACCAGCTGGGTGCTCCATACATAATACCCTGAGTGGATGTCCTGACTCTGTGGTAGGAACATTAACTGGAGAGGATATGTTATTTGCTCAGTAAGTAGGAAAATTATGGAAATATTTTGTAAATGTTACAGGAAGAATTGTGAAATCCCTATAGCTTTCAAGACTAGGTGGTATTAACAAACTGGAAGATGTGCTGCATAATTTATGGTTGAAAAGAATTTGCTGATCAGGATTCTATTTATTCCTGAGAAAAATAAAATAAAAGGAGTTTGATTACAAGTCTGTCTGTACTGGAGCAGACCTTGGGAGGTGTGGTACACATATTCTTTTGGAGTAGAATGATGTGAATCATAGATTAGTACAGTCCTGACCTTTTGAAATCCATGGGATCTAGCTCGTATTATAATGATTCTGGGTCTATTTGTCTGCAGGTTCCTCCAGTTCAGTTCTTCCAGCATTTGCCAGAAGAAATAGGTGTGCCTGGCAAGCTCACTCACTAAAGCTGTTTTGTATTTTGCTCTTCTGCCTTTTTTTTTCCAGTATGAATGCATGCTGCAGTACCACGAGCACAGGTTTTAGGGCAGGTCATGCCTTGAGATAACACCATTGTATACCTGCTTCTTGCTTCATTGTTGCTCTTGAATCAAGTTCTTGAAAAGTCATTCAATATTGACTGAAAGCCAGAGATAGAAAAGGTTTGTGCCCTTGAGCTCCAAGGAAGTCGTGAAAAAGATACAGATTTATCCTCTTTTTCAGTTAAACAATTTAAGCCTTGATGCTTAAGAGTAAGCTGTGAAACTTTGCTGCTGCAAGCTGTTGGAACAAAACCTAGGTGTGATCTCTCTCTTGTTTTAGCTCACAAAACTGAAGATGGGCAGTTGTTTACCTTGCAAGAGAGATGCATGGGAGGATGGCATGAATAAAATTACAGTTACAAGTGGAAGTTCTGCTGTTGTTTGTATCACAGGAGCATGAGAAAATTCCATGGCAAAAAAAAAATAAAAAAATAAATAACATAAAGTCTTTCCTTTAAAGGAAAAAACTTGGTTTTGTCTTAGACTTTTGGTTCATCACTTACTTTAGTCTCTAGACTTTTGCCAAGGCTGCTTTGCTTATCAGGCTTGCTGACATAGTAAAACTTGCTGCCATAGGAAGTTTCTGGGGCAAAATGAGGCCACTCACCCTAGAAGGGTTCAAAGAAGGATTGGGCATTTTGGAAGACCATAAAACTTTGTACAGCTAACATAAACAAATATCCTGGAAGGAAAAGACTTCCTGCTTTGGGCTTTAACCTGAGGTCTCACTTTTAGACACTGAGACAATTCATGGGGACTGGCAGTTGGACATCGGGTCTGTTAGGGATCAGTGTGGTATTGGTAGCAACTAAGAAAAATAGGATCTTGTAGTTTATTCCATTTCTTTCCAGATTTTTAAGATCACTGTTTTCATACGTGCAAGTTTCTTTATCATGGCTTGTTCCTGGAATAGCACCAAGATTATGTTTCAAGATGAGTAGATTTCTGGGAGGGAATGAAGGAAGCAGAGTACCTTGAGCTTATTCTGCCTTTTTTTTTGTTGTTGTTGCTGTTATTATTGTATTTATTTTCTTTTTGAGGATAAAATAAATAAAAAAACAAGACCATAATCAGTTGCTTAATGAACAAAACCTTCATATGCTGATCATTATTTCAGAACAGATGTCTGTAACTCAAATTCTGTCAATCTGCCCATGCAACTCTGTTCTTGAATTGCTGAGAACAACTGTGTGGGTGGATGTAGAACATAAAATTGCCATGTGCACTTATGTTTTGTTTATGCAGTACTCATTTTTAAGAGTACTAGATTGGATTTGCTTAATATTTGCTTTGTGTGTGCGTATACATATTTACAAACCCCCAAACTAGGAGATGATCATCAGGATAAACTCTATTAATGCAAGAGGCTGATATTGTAAACACATTCCAATTGATTTATTAACTGAAAGAAATAAATTAAGTCCATACACAGACTAAGGTGGTAGTTACCTCTAAAACTTGTACCTGAATTTATTGGTGCTTTATCTACCCATGTGTACTCCATACAGCCGAGATGACTTAGAAATAAGCTTCTATTGACAACTAAAAGGCTTCTCTTTCATTGACCTGTCAATACTGAAAATTAATAAAAATTGTAGAGTATTTAAAAATAGTAGTAAACTTAAAATGTTAGTATAAATTTAACCTAAGTTTTTACTTTATAACTTTCTCATAACAGATTTCTTGCCTTTTTTTTTTTCTTTTTTTGAAGGAGATGGTATTAGGGAGGCAGCCATTTATATCTTCTCTATATATTTAGAAATAAGTCTGTATTTCACTTCTGTTTCCTGGGCACTTTGTCTTGAGATAAGGCTTCTACACGTGAAATACTTCATAGCAATAGTTACATACCAGCAATCTTGGCAATGAAGGCATTGTGTTCACTGTTGTATGGTGGGCTTCAGGAACCATTTTAAGGTGTTGAATCTTACCTGGGGCTATCTACCTCTTGTTATACATGTATAGTGTTCTTTTCAGGTTCCCATGCAGAACTTGTCTAAGAAAGTAAATGAAGGAATTGAAAACATTATGATGTCATTATTGTAAAGCCTAAAGAATGAATAACACATCTGGGGCAGTAGGTTATGTTTTTATAGATTTTCTTTGCAGTTGTGTATTACCTGAATAAAAGCAGAATGGAAATTGTGAAAACAATGCTTTATTCCAGGTGAGCAATATTCTTTTATTCTATATTCTTTTATCCTCCAGTTTCTAGATGTGAAAAGCATTAGATGAACCTACAGTAACTATTGCTTTCAGTACTTTTCAGCTTTGTTGTCACTGGGTTTTTTTCCCCCTTGATTTTCAGAATTGTAGAAGCAAAGTAATTTTTTCATCAGATTGAGACATCAATGTTGGCTGTCAGTAAAATAATAATCACCTAAAAGCCTTGTTCGTTCTACCTTTGAGAAAGTAATTTCAAAATCTCCAGGCCCTATCTCTATGGCTTATAACACATCCCAGTTTTGAAATGCTGCACTGTAAAGTTGGATATTTTGCCTCTGGCTGCTGACTTTGACACGGATAACCAGAGTTCAGAGTTTCTGTGTGCATGTTTTCTACTGCAACACTTTTTCTTCTTTTATAACCAGAAGTGAAATCTCATGATTGCAGTACCTTATTATTCCTGAACTTTTCCTTTAAACACTGGATGTGTAGGGAAATAGGTTCTCAAATAAAATGAGTGGTATCTCTGGACATTGAGAGGTAAAATGCATCTTCAAGGTCTTCTGTTTTCACAGTGCTACCAAAATCATCTTTCACCTCTTCCTTTTCCCTCTCTGGGCTGTAAGTGTTTCTCTCTCAAATGATCTACAATCCAAAGCAAAAGTTGTTTTTTTTCTCAGATATGTTATTGATAATGGAGGAAGGTGCATTGTCCTTGTACTTAATTTCTTCTTTTCAGTGTTTTCATGTGTAAATTCACAGATTGCATTCCAGAGACAACCACATCCTCAGTGCCATATTATAACAAACTATCCTGAATAAGGCAAGATTATGTTATTGACAAAAACCCCAGACCACCAAAGACTCCCTTGCACTTGTGTTAGAGCAAATGTTCTGTACAGATGTGTCATTTGAAAAAGATCAGCAGTATGGTGTTTTGATGGACTGGAGAAAGATGCCATGCAGTGTTTCTCAGTATTAACAACTAAATTACAATTGTATTGGAACTGCACAGGGCAATTTATGCCAGGGGGCTTGACTTGTATGTCTAACTCTTTAGCTTTCTTGGCCTAGTGCCCACTTATCAGTCATACTTAATTTTAGTTGTTATCAGACACATTTCAGAACATTCTGTGTTTGGACTTAATCTACACTTTCCCAACAATGATACTGCTCTGTATTTACTCTAGCAATTCTGTGGAGAAGGCAATAATCAATGAACATGCAGGATTTCCAACACCAGATGCTCAAAAATCATGAGATTGGGTTTAAATCTTGTCAGTTTATTAATATTTTAGTACATGTCACGTTTTACCACCTCCCTGTTACGCCTCAGGATATAAGCAACATGCACAGATGAAAGTCACCTTTCACGTGATGATTTTTTAGTAGCAATTTTCATAAGTAATAAATGACAAAGTTGGAAAAGTCTGTGTTGTAATGTCCTGAAGATATAAACTGTTGGAGCTCCACCCTCAAATTAGGGCAGAGTTATCTCTTGGTATGTGCTGAGGCAATACTCTTTGATAGAATGCAATGAATTCATGCTGTTCAGGAAGAAGCAAGAATTACAGAAGTTTTTCTACCAGAGAATCCCTGTTCCCTACTAATTCACCAGCTGGTGCCTTCATGTAGCAGTACTTTGTACCTAAGCATCCTTGTGAGAGCACTAGACACATCTTGTAAAGTCTTTTGGTTATGTTTTAGCTAAGGATGTGTCTAAGATGCAGAGCCAGAGTCATCTCCTGGACAGAGTTTTCCATGAGAAGAAAACTCTTACAGCCTTTGGCTGAGTCTTTAGACTGAGTGAATAGGAAACCAGGATGTTACAGTGTGTCTACCATGGCCACTCAAGATACAGTCTAAGAAAAGTCTTGATCTGCAACTCTGGTGAAATGTCTGCGGTTCTATGGATCTATAAATGTAAGAAAAAAGTTATCCAGTGTTTTGGAGAGGAGAAATTGAAATATGAGGAGCAAAAAGAGAAATTTTCTGCAGATGTATTCAGCAGAGAAGCTTTAATCAGGAATATGCTTTTGGAGTGAACCTCCAAGCCATGTGCTTTGGTTTGTATTCCTGAGCAGGCTTGGAGCTCACAAATGGGATGGCATTTTGGATGAATCTGAGCTTCATGGCTGACCATGAGATGTGTTTAAGTAACACTGTGTGCTCCAGATGATGTGGGTCTCAGATTCTCTGCATCATCTCTTTCATTCTGCACATCGCTCCTCTTCTGTCCATTCCTTCCAACAGTAAATACAGCCTAGTAAATTGTGAAAGATGGGATACAAGGATGGACTTTTTAGATCCCAATACCTGAACCTCCAAGCATTCACAGCTACTACCTATAAGCTCTTTTTCCAAGTACTGCTGTGGGATAAAACCATTCAGAGTTGTCTGAGCTATCACTGTAGTCAGGCATAAAGGTCCATCTTGGCTCAGGTTGTTTGTCAGCAGGCTGTACTCTGGGGGGTTTCTATTTGACTATTCACAAATAAACATAAAAAAGACACACTTAAGTTCACTAATACCAATGTCAGTTGTCTGGTTACTTGAGAAATTTTTCTTATAGAAAACATTATTTATGAATAATTTAGCACATCAGAGATAATGTAAAAATAGATTTCTACCATGAGATCAGTGTCTCCTGCATTGAAAATAATGCACGGTTTTGACGACATTTATTTTTGAGGATTGTATTCTGTCAGCAGCAGGAACCATTACCCCATGATATCTTTCAGCTGACAGTCTCCTAATTATCTTTCCTGCAGCATCCTGTAAGCATGTTCCATTTATGGATTAGTTTCTTCAGATGGTAGTGTAACTCCAGCTTCAGGAAGTCGTGAAGGTTTTGATGTTTCTCCCATTCGCCTTGCCACACGATCAATGATGGCTTTCCTTTTTAAATACTCTGTCTGCTCTTGTATGCCTATGGTTTCTTACTGCCATCAGCAGAGGTATTCTGTAAAACTGTGAGTACAAGCAGGTGAAAGAATTATCTACCTCATCACAGCATTTCCCTACATAGGAGAAAGAAGTTCAGAAGATTAGGTTCCAGCGTGGGAGAACACTGGTAAAGTCCCACGTGAGGGGAAGAGGGAAGCTCAGTAACAGCTCTGCTGGGAGGAGGACTGAAGTGTGCTGGAGTGAGTAGAGTAACAGCAGGGAAAGCTGAAAGGAGCTGCTCCTGAGCCAAGTCCTTGCACACATTAAAGGGTTGCAGAAATACGGAGCCCTCCAAGTAAATGCTGCTAGCAACATCTGCCTCTGCATTGTGCAGGAACTTTTCTTTGGCAGAACACACACAGCCTGACAGAGCCTATAGATAGATTGGGGTTCTTCGTTCTGTGCTTTGCATCCCTATTTATAGATTCCGCCCAAGGAAGACATGACCTGTGTGAGTGCAGGTCTCCGTAGGTGGATAGAAGCACTTGCTGACCACACAACATCTGAGTGAAAATTTTGTTGGAAATGTGTCTTTTGGCAATATCCTCCTTCCTAAAGATTTTTCACAGTAAATTTTGCTGAACCATATCTGGCTCCCTTGTCTTGCGTAGGTTCTGTCATGGCAGTTGCTCACAGAGAGTTTCATTTGGCTCAATATGTAGCAGCCTAGGCTTTTAAAATGGGAAAATCTGAGTTCTGTTTTCACAGGGAATATCAGAGCTTGCAGTACCATTGGTGGGGCAGGCATGTTCTTTTTAGAGTGCTGTATCCTATTCTACAGCCCGAGGGAACTGAAAAGGAGCGGTGAGGAGGTGTAGAAATAGAGATTTGGCACCATGATTTTACATGCTTTTTGCTTTATATACTCTTGATTGTTTCCCTTTCTGACAGTTCTCTTTTGCGGATTTTGCAGTGTGGATCTGATGTGATTATGTTTTCCTGAAGGATTCCCCATCTCCCTTTAGGCTACAGTGTTTGTTGCTCACTGTTCAAAGGCAGAAGGGAAATGCTTCTATGCATCCTCAGAATTGCTGGAGGCACCACTTTGACTCCATTAAATAGCTTGTCCTAGATCCATTTGCCACCAAACAGACAGTGTCAGATTATTATAATTTGAACCTAAACTCAAGCTTCTTAGCACTCACTAAACACTTGCCTTGTAATGCAGAGATTACACTAACATAATAGGAACCTGATTACTACAAATTCTCTCTTTGCTTTCACAGATTATTGATAGAATTAATAGAACCACGCTAGGAGAGCTTCAGGGAGAAATGAACTGAGATGAGCTTAGCTGTTTGGAGCATGGTGCTAATAACCAAGATTGTGTGTTTGATCTCTGTGTGGGCCATTCACTTAGGAGTTGGACTTAATGATCCACATGATTCCCTTCCAACTCAGTATTTTCCGTGATTCAGTGATAAGTAATGAGATCTACATGCTTACCTTACAGGAGAGTTTCATGGGTAGAGACAAGGGAAACTGTCTCCAAATGTTATTAAAAGCACTTTATTTAGGATCCCATTGACTTTCAGTGTAATCTAAGAGCTGACATTGATTCACACATAAACCAGTTTGAACTTTAGGGCAATACCTATGGTGTGTTCCCTTTTGTTCCTTTTTGGATGACTGCACTCTTAAAGTTTAAAAATCTTTCTTAGAATGGGATATAAAAAAAAAAAGAAACCACAAAATATGATTTGCACATTTTATACATAATGAGGAAATATAAGATGTAGTAGAGAGTTTATGGATTACTGATGACTATGGTAAATAAGTGCAAGTTTCTACAATGGGCCTAGTTTTTCCTCTGAACTGTAACATTCAAGCTGAATATCTTTTGATTCAGGAGAATTCATTTGAGCAGAGAAAACTCCAGTGTGTATCTTCTTGCTCCAATCTCCCAGAAAATTTGTTGTTTTAGCTGAGCTTTTGTTTCATACTCTTTTTGAAAAGCAAAACAGTCAGTATTGTTTGTAGTATATTCTTCATTAAAATAGTAGGAGAAAATGAATAAGGAAGACACTTGGGAAGCTGAGTTACAGATCTGAACACAGGACAATTTGCTGCATATGTTACTGATAGCCTGGGAGCACGAGGAGTTGGCTGACACGGTGCTGGCCACAACTTCTGTCCGTGCCAACAGCAAAAGGCTGTGTTTGGGGTAGCAGCTATCATGATGAAAGGCAGAGTAGGGACTCTCCATGCTGAGATGGTACACTTTCATGGGAGTTTCTAGTGGTCATCTCTGAAAGGAAAGAATGTGACTTTTTTGGGAGGGTGGTGGAGGGTTAAAGCCAAAGTCTTCTGTTGAATTTTGTGTGTATTTTGAATTGTTGCCTTCAGAATTCAGTCCCTGGGGCCCCTTAGTGTGGATGCCTTATGCTTTCTGACAGTCATTAGCACTCCACAGAAAGGGAAGCAACTTCTGAGTGGCACGAGACAGTGCCAGAGTCTCTCTCATTGTCCTCATCTGAGAGACTGCATCTGCACAGAAACACATTCAGAAAACCTTTAGACGGAAGTAGTAAATCAGAAATGTTGGCAATACAAGTTGTTGTCACAGTGTGTAATGTAAAGAAATAGGTGAAAGCTTTTCCTTTTAGCAAAGCAGGCAGGTATTAGTTGGTTTGCATGGCACACTTGCCAGGCATGAGTGGTCTGGGGAACAGCTTTTAAGCACAGGTCCTTGAGGGACAGGATGCTTGATTTAAATAAGAATATGCTTACAGAAATGAAGGTAGGAGAGCAAGGAACAGGCAGGATGGGATGGCAGACATGGGCTGGTGGCACTGTGCTTTAGTAATACTTGTTGCAGGCACAGAAGCCTGCAGGTGTGACCAGCAGCAGAAAGAAAATGGGGCACCTCAGAAAAGGGTAAAAACCAAAATGTGAAGAAATGGGATGGAAAGCGAGTTACTTAGAAAGGACTTCATTGCATAGAGCCTTTTGTGTTGTTTGGTTTGATATTTTCAACTGCTCCTTATCCATCTGCTGCATTTCCTTTTCTCATTAGTCCTCCACCTGCTCTCCATAATATTCCTGTAGTTCGTGTGACAATCCTGAACTCTTAATAAGCCTCCAAACAGGGAACATAAATGTAATAAGGCCTCTTACCAATATTAAACTGGTTTCTTCAATACTGCAGTGAAAGCCTAACAGTTTCCAAGACTGGAAGTTGCTACAAGCATGACTCTATTACATGCTGCTGGCAGTGGATCAGCCACTAAAAGTGTTCTGTCCAAGCTTGGCCAGTTTGTTTTACAGGTTCTTGGTAGAAACAGCAGTTTAGAATAATCAACCAAAAAAAGCAAAATACAAATTTGCAACTGCAACATCTCACTGGTAATGCAGCTCTCAAGTCCATTGTTTTGGCAGAAGCAGGTGGCCAAAGGCAGACTTGAGGAGGGATTTGAATGGCCTGTGGGATGTGAAGCACTAGGATAAGACTCTGGACCAAGGATGGAATGAGGATAATTTAGACTATTTTGTATTGCTTTGTAAAAGCTTTGCTTTGCATCACTGATTTTTCCTATTATATATGACATTTATTGTGGAGGAGGAGAGAGCTTCTTATCCTACACTGACACAGAGAAATTGTATGGATATTTATTCTAAGCTACCTAATCTGAACTGCATTTCAAATGTGAATGGGATAGTCTTTATGAAGAGAAGGCAAATGTAATAACAGCATCAGTCTGTGGATGTAAATGTTTAACCTTAATGTTTCTTGAGTGAGAATTAGGTGAAAGCAAAAAGAGAAAGGTCTAAGAAAACAAGAGATGCTGAAGATGGAGTCTGCTATAAAGAGGGGAGCAGATGAGTTCATGGTCCTTGGTCTTGTGTTGAGGGCAACTTGGTATTTACATTCAAGACATTGTCTTCCATAATGCAAATGACAAATAGATTTTCTAAAATAAAACAAAATTTATCTTAGTTAAATTTCACTCACTGCTGGTTAGCTGGCTCCCTTGAAGATGATTTTTCCTTTCAGACATACCTGGTTTCTAAGTCTCTTGAGTCAGTGGAGAACAAAAGGCTGCTGTGACCTACAGGCTGAGTTTCTATCAGAGAGCCAAAGAGTAGAGCTTAAAGACAGTGCACCCAAAGGCAGAGATACTCAAGGAACCCATATGAGTTTGAGGGCTATAAGCAAGAATCTCTGGCAGGCATCCAGATTTGTATTTATTTTAATTTAAGTAATTTTGTTAGTGATGCCTTTCAGTTAGGCTCTGCATGACTATACTTAGTGAATACATTGTTGGGATTGTTTAATCTCTAATGGCAAGTGCACAATAGAATCCTTTTATAGCATCAAAGATTCAAGATGCTATCCTAATAAATGGCCCCACTTTTACTAATTCACAACATCCCCTCAAATGTCGTCAAGTTCAAATATTAAACCCTAATGACAGAAATCCTGGTTAGACACTGCTGCCTTGGCACAGCCAGTGCAGCTGACAAGGCCTTCAGCAATGAGGAAACACAAAGTGCCACATTCTCTGTGAGGTTCTCTAAATTGAGGAGAAAAAAATGTATGTTAACACTTAGTGCTTAACAGTATATCGGGCTCAACAGATAAGCTACACCCGTGCTGCAGAGAAATGCCATCTTGCTTGTACTGTTACCTGCTTTGATTTGTGTTTCAGTATTGAACTGTGGGGTTTTGGGAGCTGCACTGTAATTTTGATCTGTAGCTGTAGAGCTCTTGGTATAACAGAAACCTGCTCCTCTCTGTGGCTCCTAGTTACTACAAGATTGGTAAAAGAGAGTGCAAAATGTAGAAAAGCAGAAATGGAGGATTTCTGGAGTGCATGGAAAATAATTCCAATACTGAAGTTCTAGATTTCCTAGATTTTAATGATCCTCTTTAGTGTTTTCTTTTTTAAATTCTTATGGCAAACAAATGTATAAAATGTTCCCCGAGGAAGAAAGAATCAATCTTCTTTTGGAGGATTCTGTGCATTTACAGTTGTATCTCAAATTGATGGAAGGTGCAAGTGCTGAGCAGATCTGCAAAACAGTAACTGTGTTTAAACATTAAAAACCCTTCTGCTTCCAATATTTTAGAGGTCCTTTTAACACTTCTAAAAAACACTTCTAAAAAATACTTCTATGACTATGTGGACATCTGCTTTATTTTTTCTGTTTCTTCTCTGTCTGATTTTATGTATAATATTTAAAACTAATAAATAACAGAACTAAAAATGCTCATGTTTTCCAAATGAAAAGTCTGTTCATTCTTGTAATGCGGAGGATTGATACCAGAATAGTTTATAATTCAGAGACCTCTTAAAATATTAAACCTTTTTTTTTACAAGAATATTATTTGTGAAGTACTTTTTTTTTTATTTTTTTGGAAGTATTTTTGAAATGGCTGCATTTAAAGGATCAAGAGAGTGTCTCAGATCCATTCACAATAATGCAAGGATGGCACTGCTGAGATTTCTGGTTGTGTTGACATTCCAGAATAAATACCATGTTGTTTGGGGTTTTTTTTTTAATGTAAAAAAAAAAAAAAAAAATCAGTGAAGCCAAATTCAATCAATTTTCCAGATTCACTTTTAAAAATAATCCCTGAGGAATAATATATGTGTTACATGGCTGCTTTTTATTTTGTTTTGACAATCCATAATTACGATAGAGCTTCAGTTGCTGAAAAATAACCCTGTGGATGTTTAACATTATTTTACTTCAGACTTACATCTGGATCAAATATTGAAATTTTATATTGATTAAAACTTCTAAGTTCTAAATGGCAAATTTCTCAGCAGCTAAAAATTGTTAAAGAAGAAGTTTTTGCAGAGGTAAGTACCAATATGAATAACCATATAATTCACTTGTTTAAAATAACATATTTTATAAACATTTGTGTTTTGACCACTAGTCCACGAAATATGGCAACAAGACCAGCAAATTTTATTACATTATTTTATCTAATTAATTCTGTATTCACATAAAATCCCCCACATTTATTACCTTTTCAAATTATAGAGTACATTTTTCTTTACAGATAATCAGACAGTATATAAAATTAAGGATCTATGAAATGATAAACCTTTGCATTTGTAATCAATAAAGAACTCCAAAATGTGTAGTTGCAAACATTCGTATTTTATTAATTTGACCAAAAATTAGTATTCTTCTTCTTCTTCTTCTATGGCTCTTAACATTTATTGTCAAGCAGATTGTCAGTCTTAGCTGCTCACTGTGCAGCTTGCTGATGCTTAACCTGTCTGTTGTCTGAAACCCCCTAATTTGTGTTGCACTTTTTTTACAATGAAACCTGTGTTTTGTTGTTCCTCTCTGTGGGCTGGGGCACTTTTTCAGCTACTGGAAGCTGTCACAGTTCTAGCAAAGCTGGAAGACTTTTCACACTAAGCAATTAAATATTTTAAACAGGAATCTGTTTTATGTAGCAAGTTTAATTATCATCACAATCCTAACCTGCATATTTGCATTTACAAACAAATAACAAAAAATGAGATCCAGTTTCCTTTTTTTTAAAATCAGTGAAAACGTTTTTATTAAGCTGTATCTTTTTCTTCTATGCTTAGCTTATTTAACTTTCCAGCAAGTGTCTCCGTAGTATCATATCTAAAATAATAATTCTAAAAACTTCGAGTGATCCTGAATTTAGGTGAGATAAAATTCAGAGCACAGCAGACCTTGTTCATTGTGCTGGTTCCCAGGAAAGTGACAGGGTTTGGCTGCTGAATTTAGCTGGCTAGTGTATGCATATGTCCACCTTCTGGCAGGTGTCCAGATCTGGTAAGGTTTTTGCAGTTATTACCCAAAAGGCAGGAGACAAGTGTTTTGAACCCATAAGGACTTCAATTTTACTTTGGAATAGGAACATCAGTTTCTTTACAGGCATGAATTGCATACATGATATGAAAAAGCTGTGCCTTTTCTTTTAAATAAATGTTTATCAGGATGGGAATCTTACCTTACCAGGATTTTAATCTTTCTCAAACTTGCTGCTATGCACACCAGTATAAGCCACTGCACAATAAGAATTAATATCACATATTTATACAGCTCATCCCTATGCTCGTAAGAATGTTTAATATCATAAGTCAACCATATTTATTTTTTTTTGGTGGGTACTCATCAAGAAAATATTGTTTTCAAGCCTTACATCAAGAGAAAGGATAATATTCCATTAATTGTGATATTTGGGATAATGCTTCCTGTAGAACTTCAGAAGGAAAATACCCTAGAGAGCTTTATATTTCAGGGACTTCATTAATGATCAAGTACTTGTAAGTGACACACAGTACCTTGAAGGATTACAGCCAATATATAGTTGCCAATAAATCAGTCCTAGGTTTTGAATCTAGTATATAATGGATGATTAACCTTGGCAGTTCAAAACTCATTGACATTGGTGTCTATTTTAGATGAACCAAGATGCTGGATGACAATCGTACAAGCTGTTTTCATTTTTCTCCAGTTTTTATTCTATTTGTATTTCATCTAATTTGTTCCAGATGTGAATGTTTCCAAGAGAAACTGCCCATGGAATCTTTTATTGTATAGGGTTCAAACTGGCACTGATTAGGGATGAGCCAGCTTACCTTCACTTAGCTTTTGGCTTTGAAATGCTGCACTTCAAGTCGAGTGCTGCACCCCCTGTCTGCATAAAAAATTAACTTAATAAAATTTAATAAAACAGTTTCAACTGTTTAAAAATATGCTTATTTTTGATTACACATATAATTCATATTTTGTAAAGTTTCACTAAAAAAAAACAAAACAGTGGTCCATTGAAAATAAGATGACATATTGTCTTGGGTTGATTTTTCTCCTAAATTGTCTTGGTTTGATTTTTCTCCCAAATTTGCCCTAAACCAGGACAAAAACATTACTAGAAGTCAGGCATCCTAATTACCCTATACAATTCTGGTTTAAGGCTACCATGAAGATTTCTTTATTTCAACATGGCTTGTAAGGAAACTAAAATCTAGACACTGATAACCATACAACAATAAAAAGAGAAAGGAAAAAATTTAACCCAAAATAACCCCACAAGCCCACAAACAAAAAATCACCAAAAACCCCACTGCAGGATATCTCCTTAGTGGGTTTATATACAGCAGTTTGAAAATATTTTATTATAACTCAAATTAAAAAATACATTAGGTCATTCTGTTCACATTTTGCCATATAAAAATTGAACACAAACTGTTCAAAAAAACATAGTATGACTTAAGATAATCTCCACAAACTTATTCCTTTACACAGATATTTTCATTAGATTTACGTTTTTACACTGGGAAAGGATTCTTCATCTGAAAAACACTTTATAAAGGATGAAACATTTTGTTTGTATACCATATATAGCCTGGATCATTGAAAAACTTCCTGTCCTTAACTGCTTATGCAAAAATGATTCATGGTGCAGATTGGTATTCACAAGTTATTATGTGCATTAATTTATGTTTTTCCTTTCTACAGGCATCTAAAGATTAGATTTATAGGTGGTGCTGAAACACATTTTATTTTGTCTTGAAATCAAGATTGCAACATACTTTATATTCACATTCAGTATGGATTTTAAGCTATTGTCATCATGATGATGGTTTGGGCATTTTGTGGAGGAGAGTTGTATCTTAGAGTATTGGTTTGGTTAAATACAATACATGGACAAAAGACAAAGTAAGTTTTAAGGAGTTTTATGACAAACAGTATTTTTCCCAAGCATTCAAAACAGCTCATGAAAATCTGTAGGACTAAGTCCTTATGTGGGGTCTTTAACCTATTTTAG
>VZTB01016699.1:322257-334327 GCA_013397245.1 Thryothorus ludovicianus | reverse complement strand
AAAAAAAAAAAAAAATTGGAGCAAAGCAGAAAAAAAATAGCAGTCTTCTACTTAGAAATGGTTTTGATATGGTCAAAATAACTCTTCATTAGAAGACGAAAATGTTGTTTTCTTCAATGTCTATGTTTGGATTAAAGTCTGAAATTTTAATTTTGTCGAGGAATAAAAAAACCCCAAACATTTCAACTGACTATAATATATAATATATGCAGGATATATATAGGTACACATGCAGGAATACAGAGCCAGCATCTCCACTGCTGTAAAACATCTAAGTGTCTCTGAAGTCACAACTTGCCTAACTAACATCAGCTGTGAATCTCACATAAGAAAGAAATTTTTGCTGATTTCATATTCACCTCTCTGTGAAATGCTGGAGCAGGTTTCTGAGCAACATGATTTTGATAGAAAAGGCATAAATATAATAGTGTAGGGAACTACAGAGCTAACCTTTGAACACACCAGTGGCAAGAAACAGAGGTATGGCTGTAACAGCACCTAACAGTGGAGTCTTGAAGGGTAAGTTAAGCTTGTCTGTAGGAAGGCTACTAAAATTCTTTCCAGGTCTTCAGAAAAATCATGATTGCAATGTGATTCTGTAAGACTACTTAAGACTAAGACCACTTAAAATGATAATGACTCTTTGAGGTCTCAGGGAAGAGCCTTCAATGTACTGGTTACTGATCAATGTGGCAGGTTTATTTGAGTGAGCAATTCCAGGCATGTGTTTTCTAGGTGGTACTCATTTCACTTCTAAAGCCTTTCACAATTACATATATAAAAGATGCCTCTACAGCACAGTAAGAGTAAATGCAGTATTTTCAGGCAAGCACACGAATTTCAGCTGTGCTGATGACTCTGAACTTCCATGTTAGCATGAAAGCTCCCTGTTGATGTTTATTGGTACCCAAATTTGTAAAGCTGTACCTTAATATGTTTTAGTATCTAACAGCACGTTTCTATGTAGCAGCCTTTCAGAATTATATTGAACAATGCTATTAAGCAGTACTACACAAGAAATGTAGTGAACAGTATTTCAGAACCTAACTTGATTCATTTTCATTTTCTACTAACATTGGAGAATAAGCTATTTTGCCAAGTGCAACTCACACTTCTAAACTTTACTTTCTTTGGTTTTTTACAGTTGATTTTAAAACTTCCATTGAGGTATATCCTTCAGTAAGGACTGCAGAATTTAAGATGATGAAGAGTCTCATCTGACAGAGAGCAGGTACTCTTGTTTTCCAGTGCTTGCTCCAGGCCACTTGAAATGATGGAATCTTACCATTTGTCTTAAGAGAGCTCTTGCTATGATATCTATATTTAAGATATGTGGGGCAGGGAGGAGGTCAGGGAGGGAAAATCTGTGCTTATGAGTATGTAACTTCAGGTGGATGGAGTGGAGCTGAACGTATATAAAATTTGGAGAGCTCCCCCACTAACCTACCAGGAAATCCCTGATTTCTTATGCTGATCTTTGTAAAATACAATACTTGCTTCTACTTGCAGCTTGGTTCCAGAGAAGAAATTAATTTTGACCTAAAGAAGTCCTTGCTCACAACATTTGGAGGTTCACTTCTTGCACTTCTTTGTGAACTCTCAAATTCAAAGAAATGCCACTGACTTCACTAGGTTTACAGAAAATTTGTGTGCTTCCTCAAAGATCAGAATCAGGCCTCAAGGTTTTTTTTGTCCTACAGACCTATATTCTTCATCTTTCCTGAGTCACAGAACCAGCTCTACTTGTTGCAAAGCACAAAAGTAGCTGTGATTCTCCTTCAGTACATAATTTGGTTATCTCAGTTAAAAGTGGAGATACTTCAGGCAAGAAGATATCAATGCCTCTGTGGAGCATTTAGATATTGAAATATTTGAAAAAAAGTCTGCTACACATTGCTTAGAGTGGTTTAGAATATAATTACAGGAATGACAAATCTCAGTGTTATGCACATTTTTTGTTCTGCTTTTTTTGTGGGAAGGCAAACTGAACACCAAACTGGACTGGGTGAGGACTTCTGAATCCTCTTTTGTTAATTTTGTTCTCTCAAATTTGAAACATCTCTCCCTCTCCTGGCAAGGTGCTCAAGGCAGATGGACATCCTTCCTGTCTGAATGGTGACGGGCTTTCTCCAGGCTGGTGAGAATGTTGTTCCACAGGACCATCCAGTCAAGGAGGACACGCGAAGGGACCTTCCACCGTTCTCTTCTAAGACAAAGCTTAGCAAGGAAGTACAACAGAATGCAAGTCGGGTCAATTTAAGAATTCAGCAGAGAGGCTTCTACTGTACCTAGCAGATCGGAACTTGAGCTCATGGTAGCATTGCACAAAGCTGTGATAAATGAAAGTGATTGGCAGGGCTAATAAAACGATGCCACTAACCACACAAATTCCTCCGAGAATCCTTCCTGGTACAGTGATGGGACACATGTCACCGTAACCAACTGTGGTCATCGAGATGATCACCCACCAACAAGCAGCAGGAATGCTGGCATAATCCTTATTCTTTGTTCCCAAGTCCAGCCCATTTTCAAGAAGCTGTGAAAGTGCACTGAAAATTGCCATAGCAACACAGATAAAGACAAGTAGCATCACCATCTCTCTGTAACAACGCTTCAGAGTCAGACCAAGTGTTTGAAGGCCAATGAAATGACGGGCCAGTTTAATCACCCAAAAGATTCTCATCATTCTTAAGACCCTCAAGGTGACTCCAGCCCTCTGAAGCTGTGAATTTTCCCCTGTGAAAACTGTCATTAGAACAGAGATGTAGTAAGGAGTAATTGCCAGCAAATCAATGATGTTCAGAGGTCTTCTGACAAACTCACACTTGTTTTTGGAGACGATGAACCTCACAATGCATTCTGCAGTGAACCAGCCTATGCAGATAGCTTCAATTATCCTGCCAAAAGAAACAAAGGACAGTGTTTATGCTCTATGCAAAGTCTTCAGGAGATGTTTGGTTTGTTCACAGATATTACCAAAGTGACACTTAGACTTTCACAGATGACAAACAGAAAGCCATGCCATCCTTATCCTGCACCTGGCACTAGATTTCAGCAATTAACCTGAGGATCTAGTCAGAGTTGAAACTGATGATCGCTAAGCACTCACTCATTGATCATTTTCTTTGAATTATGGATTGCTACGCGTCACAGTACTGGACTAACAGGCCTACCAAAACTGGAACCCTACAGGAAATGGCAGAACACCAATGCCAATGTGTAACTTTATCTAGAACAGCTGGGTTTGAGTTTTTTTGGGTTTTTTTATTCATTGAGTTTTGGGAGATTTTCAAATTTTATTTATTTTTCTAAGTCTGTGAGGCCTGATCCACTTCAGAATGCCAAGGGTTGTAGATCAGTGAACTGTCTGGTTATGAACAACAATGTGGAGAACCAGACTGCTAAACTAAAATGGAAGTGCAGATGGAGTAGGCAAAAATAAGTATTTGCATTGAATGATTCACGCTTATTAGTTCTTTAGGAACCAACCTAAACCAGTCTATCTGATCTGCCTCCCAAACAAGGGCTTACTTAGAACTACATTCAGACCTATATGGGTACTGCCACAGATGGTATTTTATTTTTCAGTATTGCATCCATAAAGCACTAAGCTTGTGTCCTCCCATTGACTGCTATGCTCTGCATTACTGAATTTTCTCTCATGCTGTAAATGTAAGTCCACCTAAACTACATTGCAGCAAAAATGTCAAGGTAACCAAATGTTGAAGTAATAGGCCAGATCCTGTTCTTGCCAAATGCAGAGGAAATCCTGGAAGGGGATTTCATTATGTTCTTAAATATTTTCAAGTCCCAGTGCATTGAATAAGACTTGAGAAGACCTCAGCTTGAAACCAGTGGAAGATAGACAGAGAAGATAAAAATGTTGCTCAAAGATTATTTAGTAAGTCCTGTGCATGTGGTAACAAATCTCCTTAAGATTTCAGACTGTGTTCACTTTTTTAATACATGAGAGCACAGAAGCTAATCTTCCCATCCTTCCTCCATTTATCTTTATAACCAACAGTTTAAGCAAAGAAAAACCCTATCACTGATGCCTTCTCTTACCAACAGCTCTGAAACCAAACTGGTGTGCTGTCAGAGATTCAAAAATTCTGCCAGAAAATATAACCAGAGCTTTTCGCTACTGCAAGGACTCTAACAAGGTAATGTCTGTTGAAATGATTTGCAAGTGAAAATCCAACAGTCATTTCAGAACTAAAATTTTTCTCCCCAACACATAAGCATAACTTCTTACTAGCTCTGAAATTACTGTTATTAATAAGATGGTGGCCTATTAGAAAGATAGTATTCTTCTCTAACTGATGTAGTTACAGATTCTATAAACTAACTTTTTCATGGATGTTTTACACACTAAAATTTTATTTATTTTTCATTAATTTTTTTCATTCTCTTTAATTTTAAACTAAAATTGGAAGAAACAGTAACAGTCACTTGATGTAAAGTCATAAGGTACATTGTCGTTTTAGCCAGAGTAAATTTAAATGAATATAAATTAATTACTTAACTATTCAGTCACATAAAATTGGACCATGTTTTTCTTTTTTCATGAATAACAATGGAAGTCCTGTAAGAAAATGGTCTTTCTTCATAAAGGGCTTGCAGAACTCTATTTCATGTTAGCACCTTTTGATGGAAAAACCTTTGAAATTCAAAACCAATTTGCTCTTGAGAATTAGGTGTTCCCTTAAAAATTAAGCTTTTGGAAACTTCCTTTATATTTGAAAAAAATCAAGGAAAAGAAAAAAGCTTAATGGGTAAGTTTACTTAAATCTTTTTTACTTATGATGAAGAAATACTTAAAATTTGCCTAGCACAATCAAACAGCAAGATCACAGTAATGGACCAGCTGATGATGTCTGAATGTACTTAGATGTTGGCTTGTTGAGATCTCATGTAATAATTAAAAGAAAAATTGTATCTGGATAGAAAGTTGCAGCTAGGAATATTCAACAACTCCAGCAGACTATTTCTTTACATTTTATGGTATTTCTCTGGTAGTATTGTCTGTATCCTATGATATGAATCATTTAAATGAAAAAGAAATTTGTAATTATACCATTTAAAGCTTTTTCTCTTAGTATTTCCTCCTGATGCCCTGATAATGTCAGAAAAATGACTCCTCCATTTTGTCACACCTTAGACAAGTTATCTCAGGGTTAAGATATAAAGAAGTTAGGTCCTGATTGTTGTGATACAGTAGAAATTTTCTTCACGAATCAACATTGATTTAGCAGTCCTATAACTTTGGGGAATAGTTGTACAAATGAAAGTCCATGAAATATGATCAATCCATTGTTTTACTCTAGCAGTTCCTGGGACAAGGAATACTGTAAATCAGTTATATTTCAGAAGGAAGGACTGAAGAAGTATTTTCTTGTAGAACAGATTTGAAGCGAGCTAAGGAACATCATTGGTGCAAAAATGACAAAGCGAGATCAAGGCAGTAGGGGATACATTAATGCCATTCCATTTTAACTTGCACTTCCACTTCTCCATTTTGCATTCATCCTTCTTTCTCCTGGCTGGGGAGAAGTTAATGAAGAAGGGTGTCCCTTATTTTTTTCCTTCCTCTACTTACTTTTCAGCCATCAGTGAAACATTTTTCATTTTTCCTCTCTTGTCACTCCTTTTTTGCCTGTGTAGACAGATTTTGGCAGTACTGGTGAATCACACAAAAATGAGTGCTCTGGTGAGAAAAACTAGAAACCTCTGGTATGTTGGGAAATCTGGAGTGCTACATTCTGTATTTCCACTTTGAGATCAAGTCTCCTTCTCCTTGCAGTGACTTATCTTTATAGTTAACCTTATCAGTGGACAAATAACATCTAATAAGGAAAGCAATTTTAACAATTAGTCCTTAAGAGAACTTAACAGAGTATGAATTTAAAGCCAAATAAAAGGCATATACTCAAAAGACTAAAGTACCTGTATTTTTCATAATCAATTCTTAAAATATTTTCTGCATATTCACAGGACAGGCTTCTTTTATTGCCTATGTTTGGAATAATGCTGTATTAAAATTTATATCATTAATTTATTTCAAAAAAATATATTTCATAAACTTCCATCACACTTTTGGGTTGACTGGGTTTTTTCAGTTTTAAAATAGCTGGTATCCAAAAAGGAGAGGAGTAATTAAAAACAAAGTCATGAAGTATTTCCTTGAAGATTCCCCACAAATTTTATAAATAATCACAGAAATACTAAGTCCTAATTTTTATTCAGTTACAGGCTATTCCTGCTCAAACTTACTGCTCATTGTTCCAGACTGAAGCAAATGAGAGTTTTTCCCCACAAAATTTTAAGCCGCTTGGTACTTAGCAGGCATTCAAGACTGCTCTAATGAATCTTGTGTCCATAAACAGAAAATCAAGCCTTTGCAAGCCTCATTCTTACTGTAATCCCATCAATGTTCATTTTTCTGTTCCACATAACTTTCTCTCAGAATAAGCTACTTTATGTACAGTGAGTTAAACCATTTCAGAAATAATTTTTTTCAATCGCAAACAAATTTAGTTTGTTATTACTAAAAAAGAAAACTATGTTGGAACTTAGAATTCTTTCATCTTAGCAATATTCTTTGCCTCAGCTAGCCAATTCGTATACTTTCAATATCCCCTGGTGAGTTGGTTGAAATCGAGCCAAAATATTCCTCAGTGGCACTATTATCTATTAAGCTTGTAAATAAAACATACACAGCAACAGGACACATGAGGAAAACAGATGATATGATTAAAGACAGTATATGACAGGATTAAAGATTTAAGACTGTCAGCACAGATTTGTTAAATTGTTGCTAAAGCCTATTTTCCATGTAAAGCACATTCAACCTGAAAAATGTCCAAGAAGTAGCTAGAATGATGAAATTCCTGCTCAGGAAGACTCCTAAGTGATTTCAGCAAATGTTCAGGGGTTTTTAATCCTTTTGAAATCAAGGGCTTCCTTCTCACTACGAACTGTGGAGTAAAGGCCACAGAACAGCTAGCTTCCCTGAATTAAAAACCCTGCTGGCTTTTTTTCCATTCAATCCCTGCTTGGGAAGAAATTATATGTTGTGATGCATTAAACTCTGGTGCTTTGTGTGGGAGGCTGTAATGACCCATCACTCCCCAGGGAAGGGGCAAATCCCTTTCACAGCTCAAAGGGGAGACCTGGATACAAACATCTTGAGCCTCGAGATCCTCAGCATCTTTCCCGTATGTTGAACGTGTCTGGCACCTAGCCCTGGTGAGTTTAAAGCTCGGCTGTGCCCAGGCAGTGATATACATCTGTTCTTTTTTTCATCTCTATTTTTCAAAGAACTGGTAAATTCAATAGAAGAATCCATGTCTGTGTTTTTAACCTAGGTCTTTGGTTCCATTCTTTACCTTCAGCCAACTGTTTTAACCTAGCAAAAACGTGGTATTCAAGTTAGATCTTGTCCAGGAAAGGAGTTCTTACTGTTTTTTTAAGAGATGTTGAACATGAACATTCAGGTGTTCTACAATTCCACCACTATAAAGGAATAATATTTTTTTGTATGTCTAAAATTCAAATGCAATTTTTTTAGGCTGGTATTTTGCAGAGATTAAAAAAAGCCCAGTGGCTCTTGATGAGCGATGCTGTTTGGAGAAACTACTGTGTTTATTTGCTTTTTCTTAAGAACACAGCAATCATGTAGGCTTGATAAGTCAGTGATTACTTCAGTACAAACCTAATCATGATTATTAAGTGGAAAGGGGACAACCATCTCTTCTTAGTGCTAACAAGCTACTTGTATTCAGCATTAGAAAAATAGTTTTAAGGCAGGTAGACAGAACTGTGCTGGCAGTAAGTCAAGCAGCTTCAAATGATTTCCTATTACAGGCTCAAGAAGCTCTCCCTAGAAGACTACGCTCCCAATCAGGGTATGGACAGGTCCCTGAGCAGGGACTCACAGTATGCATCTGTTGGCACAATTCAGAGGACAGCAAAGATCACTTGAAATTGCCAGAAGCAACAGAAGGCATTCCTGCTGTCTGCTCCTAAACTCAGCAAATCTAATGCAAATCTTTAGCTCTGATAAGTGAAACTTGCCAAGGCGGGGAACGGAGCAAAAATCTTAGAATTAAATAAATTTAATAATTCATCCCTCATCCTGAGAACAGGCCTGGGAAAGGCAATCCCTTTGCAATCAGGGAACTGTATTTCAGTGTCTGTAATATCTGTGAAATTCTGAGGTCAGATTTCCCATCCCTCTCTCTCCTTGAACAAAGCTTACTCCTGGAGTTCTCTGTTGCCTTCTAAAGGGTGTTATCCCAAAGGATCAGAAATAGTCACAGACTGTTCATCCTGTGAGTGTGGTCACCATGAAAAGGCATAATGTAATGGTTTCTGAAAAAAGTTTGGTGGATTTAATTCCTCTCCTGCTGAAGGGGTGTTCATACAAGGAAAACAAATACAGCTGGTGTTAGCTGGCAGCCCCAGCAGCCCTCACTGCAAACCTCATTAAAGAGGCTGATTTTGTCAATGCCAGAATTAGTGACCTCCTCACTTGCTGAGATGATGTCCAGGTAAGCTGGAGACACACTGCTGGTCAGCTGCTTTCACCACAGCTGTCCAAAGCAGTTCTGGGAATGGTTACCATGGGAGTCAGCCACAGAAACTGTCCATAGGGCACCTTTCTGGCATAACAAGAGGCAAGGGCAGGGGGCTCATGGGGACAGGCCAAAAACATTCCAATTGCCGGGTTTCCTCAGGTGTTCTCACCTCACCTCCGTGGCTTATGCTGAGCTGAGTAACTGACTACATCCAAATCTACAGCCTAAGGATTTCTAGATTAGCCCATTCAATTTTCACTACTAAAACTTCTCAAAATACATTTTTGGAATAACACACAATCTTCATACTAATAATTACAGTGCCATGTGAGTCAAAACTCACTTGTGTACAGCATTAATGTAACAATTTCTCTTGGGAAAAAAATTTAAATTTTTGTATTACTGTGTTAGAATTTCTTTATTTTGATGAGGAACACTGTTCAATAAACAGGAGACAGAATTTGGTTTCAAACTTTTAAATGTATCAGAAACAAGTGGACAGATTTTTAAAAGCCTTCTCACCTCAGAGGGGACTGTATTGCTGTATTGTATGCAAACCCAGAAACTTCCATGGGATTTCTGTGGTCACACTTTCAAATAAGCCACATAGCTACTCAAGTTTTGCAAACCCAACTATTTTTAAATGAATTAACTACTAAGTAAAGAAATCATAAGCACATAAAGGCAAATAAAGTCAAATGGCAACTGGGCACGTTAGGTCCAATCCTACGGCACATGTAGCAGTGGTAACTAAACTGGACAGCTCATTTAAAAGCAACAGTAGCTAACACACTCTTTCCAGCTATAAGAGACTTTCTAGCAGTGATGCAGCACGTGCAAAAGGAGCAGCTCCACCTTGGTGGTCCCCTGTGGACAGAGAGGCATGCATATTTATCTGTTCCCATGTGTTTGCCATCAGATTGGGATCGGTTCCTGTGCAGTCAGACTGCGTGGGTTAGATGACCCAGTCTGTACTGGTGTTTATATGCAGCAGACTTTTGTGATGCTGGTAGAAACTTCTATTTTTCTGTTGCAATAACATTTCTACAGTTGATACAGAAGAAACTCACTCCATCATTGGTAGTCATCCTTCTGGTTCTAAAAGGATCCTTCACTGCCCTGGGAACTGTCTGGCTATACTGCACCTTACAAGTACTCAGGACCTTATCCTTCTGACACTTGTTAAACAGTATGCAGTTGTTCAGAAGAGTAAAATTAGGATCTTGAAGACAAAGGCACTATGAAAGAAAAATTACACATCCTATGCTATGTTCGTCTGCAAGCTGAACTCTTCTGTAAGAGAAAACTTGTGGTTGATTCCCACACCATGAAGATGTGAACACAGACATGACCAATGTGGTTAATGCTATTGTAGTGTTGCATCTGTTTTCCCATGCCTCTTGGGAGCATCTCAGCAATTTGCTGCTGTACAAAGAGGTCACCCGCAGCATCTACTCTTGAAATAACCTTGCTAAGCTTAAGTAGGGCTTTTTAACTGGAAGAACCTTTAGGATCTTCTTCTGACATATCTGAATCTAAGCAGGAATCAACAGCTTCTCACACTGCATCTGCTTTCTTTTTCATACAATTAATTCTTTGGCTCAACTACAATGAGAAATACAGGTGCAGTTTTCCATTAAGCTAATGGAAACTATGAAAATACTTTCCAAGGAATTAATCTGGCTACTAAGATATATCACATTCCAATTAACTCTATGGGAAAAGATGATGATTTCATAATGACAAGGCTGCAATTTCACTGTAGTGCTCTTTTAGAAGAGCAGAAGCTGAAAACTTTTTGTTGAATATCCTGGCTGGTTTAAAAAAAGGGAGAAGCTAGCAAATACCAGAAATGTTTACTTCTTTCTTTATGTGTCAGTCTTATTTATGGGAGAAATTCTACCAGACTGGTCTCAATTTTGTTCTCTAGGGAACAGGGAAGAGGAAGGAGAGAAAGAGGGAACAGAAGAGTGAGTAGAAGAGTTGCATCAATGTAACCCTAATCTGAGGTCACAAGAAGACAGAAAAGGGTTTGTTCTTACTAGTAAGGTTTAGGATTGAGCCTTATACTCCATGTCCTGTTTTCTGGAGCTGTTTTGCAATGTTTATTATGCTTAAAGGAAATGTAAACATCTGTTACACTTGTACACTGGGGTGCTTGAATTATGCATTTGCAAGAGCTCGATGTGCAGTTTGATCATCTCTTGTGTTCCCTACATAAAGAATCTGAGATGTAAAGGGAGGAAGAGGGGTAAGGCTGTTTCCACATACAGAATTTTACCAGAGCAGAATTATAGCAGGCACTGCATATACTCCAGCAGAAGGACCTGTACGAATGAATACATGCAGAGTACTTATAGGATTTGTCTTTTCCTAAAGGAAAAGACAAAGTAATTGTATTGTTTGGGGGGGTTATTTTCCTTTTTTTTTTTTTTTTTCCCACAATCGTAAGGCATAAATTGATTTTCGGAGTGTCGGAAGTACCGTGTGGTCCCGTGTCTCCTCAAAGAGGGCAATAAGAGCTCCAAGAACCTGCACGGAGGGAAGCGCCCTCACTGCGAGCAGGAGCCGTGTCCCGCTGGCCCGGCTCCGCTGCCGGTCTGCCCAGCGCCGAGCCTGCCGCCGGCTCCGCTCCGCCTGCAGCGCGCCCGCTCCGGGAGTCCCCCGCCCGTCCCCTGCGCTCGGCTGAGCCCGGTGGGAGCCGCAGCTGCGGAGCAGCGCCACTCCCCCGACACCCCGACATCCCTCCCCGGCCCCCAGCTCCGGGCCGGGGTTTCAAGGCGCGCAGACATCTCCGCCGGCGGAGGCTACAGCCACGGACCGTCAAGACAAGGGGCAGGAAGGACACACTGGACGGGACACACGGGGACCGGACAGCGGGAAAATAAAGGATCCTCCTACCCTGAGGGCTCCCTCACTGACTCTGCTGTGTACCTGCTCTGCTCCTCCACGCTGCGATTCTCTGGCGCCCGCCACTCGGGCAGGGTGCTGGCGCACAGCACCACCATGGACACAATGACGAAGAGGATGGAGACGGTGGCCAGGACCTGGGCGGCCACGGAAGACGTGGGCTCCTCAAAAGTCCTCCTCATCCTCTCGAGCCACTTCCTGCCCTCGGCTCCGGGTGGCCGCCGGCCCTTGCCCTCGGGGCCGCCTTTCGGCTCCTCCGCCGCGTAGTAGGTGCACGTCTCGGACATGCGGTCGTCGAGGCGGCGCTGGCAGCAGTAGTCGAGGTGGGAGCCCTCCAGCCCCCAGTAGATCATCTCGTTGTAGAAGGAGAGCTCGCACATGTGCGGCACGAAGCGCAGGTGGCCGTGCCGGACGTACAGCATGATGAAGCCGAAGGCCTCCGAGTGTCTGTCGAAGAAGTACTCGTTCCGCTCCCGGTCGTAGTCGTCGCACACCTCCAGAACGTCCTGCTCCGAGAGGCAGCCGTGCAGGCGGCTCACCCGGCGCAGCGGGAAATCCTTCAGCACCTCCCGGGAGAAGGA
>VZTB01016699.1:303324-322073 GCA_013397245.1 Thryothorus ludovicianus | reverse complement strand
GGGCCGGGGAGCTCCGCGCCCGGCGCCGCTCCGCTGCGATCCGCCGGTGCCGGCTGGCAGGCGAGCGAGGGGCGGTGCGGCGACGGCGGGGAGGGGACACGCCTCTTCCCCCGCCCGCGCACATGGAGCGGAGCGGGGCTCCCGCTGCCCCCCGCCCTCCGGACACCCCTCCCGGCAGAGGGCTTGGGCACAGCGCGGAGCCCGCCAGCCCCGCTGTCCGCCCCGCGAAGCGGCGCTTGCTCCAAGTTGTCCACTAAACGCAAGTAGCACTTTGTGGGCGTTTCCCCCCTCAGGAAAAGCTCGAAGTGAAGTGTTTGAGCGCGATGCAGCTCGCTCCTTGTTCACGGCAGCCGGGAGCCAGAGCCCGTCTTTCCCAGCTCGTTTGGTCCCGGTGCCCGGCAGCGGCAGGGCGGCGGTGGCCGCAGCGCCGGACTTCCCTGCAACACGCAGGGTCCATTCCACAGCCCAACCGGCCCGGCCCTCCGCCGTGCACATCTGGGTAGGGAGACTCTTCTCTTTTTGCTCCCGAGATAGTGTATGCACACCAGGAAGAGCCGGGTGCGATGGGCAGTCTTCTTCCCTGCTTCTGCCCATCCTGGTCCTGACCGGCTCTCTGCTCCTGCAGCTTCCTGTGTTCCTGTGTCCTGCACCTGCTCTCAAGATTAAAGCCATTATTAGCTGCTACGACACTGTCTGCACTCTAAAGCTTTGATTTCATTTGGCTGCATCAAGTACAGGGAGTTAATTTCCGCTACTGACGGATTTTTAATTAGTTTTTTACCCGAATATGACAGTTCTCCAAACTGAGGTATTTTCTAGGCTCATTAACATCTGGAACATCTTGGGCTAAAAGCAGACAAGACACAGCTCTCCCTTTCAATGAGATGCTTCCAAGTAATCAGGAGAAAGGGCAGGTGAGTTATGTCTTTTCCAAACCAAGGCCAAAGATTTGTCACTCAGGTGCTGTGTCTTTAAAAGGGCATCCAGGTTAAACCAGTGTTCTCCCATCCCCGTTCTTTGGCGCTCTAGATGTATGCACTTTATGGGTTGTTCTGGCTGCCATGTTTCTTTATCAGCTGACATTTCTAAGGCACATTTAGGCGTATGAAAATAAATGAATAGTCGTCTAAACGCGTAGTAACTTTTCTTTTTTAATGACAATGATATTAAGCGCTACTATTTTTAAGCCTATTTGTCATCTTCTAAAATACACTTCTGGAGAGACTCTAACGAAGGTCCCCGTTCCCCCGGAGAGGATCCCGCCATCTCTGGCTGCGGTACAGTGCGGCCACGAGAGGGCGCGGCTCCTCATCGCTCCCCGCTCGCTCCCCGGCGTTCGCGGGCAGCCCGCCCCAGCTCCAAAATCCTGTCGAGTGCACACCCCAGCGGGCTGTGGCACCCTAAGGTCATTTGTGATGTCTGCTTAGTCATGCTGATGTCTGTTTTCATATAGCTGGAAAGGTTTTTCCTTCCAGCAGCTGCGTTCATCGAACCATCAAATCATTTCCCTTGGACAAGACCTTTAAGATCGTCGAGTCCAACCACGAGCCCCGCGCTGCCAAGTCCGCCACTAAAGCACGTCCCTAAACACCACATCTGCACATATTTTAAATACCTCCAGGGATGGTGATTCAACCACTTCCCTGGTACAGCTGATGGATTTTTCTGTTGGTTAATTTTATAAGCAGCAAACACTAAACTTCTTCTCCCTTCTTTGATGTATACCTTCTGTATTTCATTCTTTCAGGAACAATCACCAGAAAATCTGCTTAAAAAATTAAATAGCAAAACCTGACTAGAACTCTGACAGTGCTAATGAGTTACCCAGGTGCTCTTGACTTTGCAATTTGTCAGGCTTCCTGCTCCATATGTTCTAACCATCCCTCATAGAGAGCTTGCAGAGAAAGAGAGCCGAGTACAAATAACACAGCTTGAAGACACACATTTACTAACTGTATTGAAATATTGGTTAGAGTGTGTGCTCTAGAAATTATTTCAAGAGGAACAAAGCTTTGTGTGCTGTGTTAAGAAGCTGTCTGGTGGAACAGGTAAAGTGCTGGCCTGACAATACTTTAAAGTGCATTGCTTGATGAGGCATTGTGAGTTGTTTAATGCCTATTCCTATTTCTGGTTTTTAGTTTCTTTTAAATATAGAATATAATTATTTCCTCCTTCAGAATGACACTGTCAGATATTCAATATAAGCAAAGCTAACTTGGAAACTGAGATGTTTTCTTTCCCTCTGTGGTTTGACATGTTCAACTCTAGTTATTTTAGTTATAACTACTGACTTCCAATTGAGATTTGTCCTAGTGAGCTGGTGTCAATAACTGTAAAGTACAGTTCTTCTCAGAGCGGGAGCACCAATTTACCAGGAACAAACTCTCAGATTTTGGGCAGAACTTGCAGGTTTTGGGTAAAAAAAAAAAAAAATTGAGTCAACTTTTCTTGACTTTTGGGATTAGTTACCCCATTGTAGTTGTGAGATAGCAGGTTTGTTGTACTCGAGCTGCCTAATTTTTGAGGAGACTTCACTGAGTGTAAACTATTTTTTTTTGGTGGTGGTGTTTAATTTAAATTTTGGTGTTTAAATTTCTTGAGACTGAATGTCTCAAGAAATTTGAAGAAATATGATGGAGAGCCAAAACACTGAAGACTTTGAGTGATCGTGAGCAAAATATTTAGTAATATATTAAGAGAAGGAGCTTTATAAAGGCAATTCTGTAACAAAAAATTGTGTTTGAAAGTTCCATTTTTCCTGATTTGAAAAATGATACATAATTGGGGAAAAAAAATAAGTGAGCAAATAAATTCATTGAGGTCAGCATAGAAATTAGTAAAAAGTATAGTATTCACCCTATATGTTAAAAAAAGTATGAGGCATAAAGGCAAACTTTAGAAGGACTTAGCAGGTTAATAATCTAAAATATAATAAAGACCTCTTTCAAGTGGTTGTGTTTAGATGGTTGTAGGGTTGGTTTGTTCTTGGTTTGGTTTGAGTTTTAGGTTCTGGATATACTGCTGGGATGCTGAATCAAAGCAATTACGTTTTTCCTGGTGTTATAGTTGTTATCCTTTGCTGCCCAGGAGGAACTTCACAATTAATAGTAATTATGTAAAACTAGCTTTCTTTGTGTCAACATTTATTTTCATGGCTTGCACTGTGCTATTGCATCCTAGGGGTATTTAATGAACTTGAAATATTTTCTACAGCTTCTAAATCTTTCTGGCTTCATGCTGAGACCATTGCTTTGTGTTCTGAGTGCAGCTCTAAGCTTGCTTTTAGAGAAGAGAGTCTTTACTTGCATTTTTTTAAGTGAACAAAGTGGTATATTTTGATGGCAGGCATTTTTCATAACTTGGGATGAGATTCTGTTCCTACTGAGGTAGCTACTGAATGCTGTTGACTTCGATGCAAGCAAAATTGGCTTTTAGTGGGCTGTCTTGTCAGGAGTCTTGATTATTTTTATGACTACAACATGTAGGAACTCTAGTTGTGGAGCGGGTTGCCATGATGATAGACTTGTAAACACAGAACAAAAAATCTTCCTGGCAAGGGAGTATATAGTATATAACATGGAAAATTGTGAGGGGAAACCCCCAATCTTTTAGGTATGGTATGGTAATCTATGGTAATAAACATATTGCCACATTTAGCCATCTCTCTCTAAATTATTTGGAAAGGCAATCTATAAAGAACAGAATAAATGCTTCCAAAGGTTCCACATGCACAGATGGACTATGGTTTGCATTTATCTTTTATTTAGGGCTTGGGAAAAAATGGTTTCAAATAGATGATTTTTTTTTTTTTTTTTAAATCTCACTTCTCTGCACCAAAGCCCCTCTGCTTCAGTCTGGTTTGTGGGCTATGTAGAAAACCTTTCAGGAGTTGAGCCTATTGCCACATATAATTACCAAACAAACAGTCTAATGACAGATGCAGGATTGTCAGTGGCACCTGACATAAGAGTACAAGTTCCCTTGTCACTGAAGCACTTATAAAAATCTGAATAATTTTGAATATAAGTGTTTCCAAAAATGGATGAATGACATTTAGTAGGGAACTGGGTATTCACATATATATACATGTGCACAGAATACAATCTGTAGTTGACATTTATAATGAGACTAACTTCATGAAACGTGATAACAGTTTGGGAAATTTGGCTGTGAACAATTAGGATTTGATACTGGAGACTTGATGTATTTGTGAGACTTTTAATGTGAGAGACACCTGCCTTCTCTGTTTTCCTTCATCTGCACGTTGAGAAACTCCCAGCAAAACTTCTTGTTCCTGATCTCTGGGCTAATTACAAAGACTTTTACATTTTCTATGATTATTGAATCAAACGAAGCCCTTTTGGGCAGAGATGGTTACTGACTGGGAGAATAAACCAGTTTGTTACATCTGAACTACAGGCAGGCAGATACAAAGCCCAGAGAGGACATTTCTCGCCTGAGGAAGGTGATTAGAAGGAGACTTGCTAATGGATAATTCAAAGGCACAAACTTATCCTCACAGGAGAGTACAGCATGGGGATGTGTTTTCACACCAGAGAGATGCTTTTCTAAATTCCTATCAAGGAGAAGGAGAACAGCCTGAAGAGAAGATGGAGAGAAATAAGAGGGTTTGGAGAAGTCATGTATGTGGGTGAATTCTAAGTGTGCTCTCAGAATAGGAAAAATAGGTCCAGCTAAATGTATACAAGCATTATTTTGTCACAATTTTACCCCTTTTTTTTTGCACTAGCTAACATGAAGAGCTACTGTTGTGGTTTAGGATAGTTTTTCCTTGCATCCTCAGCAAAGGCCATGAGTTCAGTTCACTTAGCTAAACATACAGGAGTTAATGTCACTTGCCCTCCATTCCCTCCCTAGTAACTAGCTATAGGGCAAGAGAAAATGTCCCCAGCATTGTCCCCTAAAACCTGGGAAGGTTTAGGTTGGGACATTAGGATATTATATATTCACCAGAAGGGATGCTAAGTATTGGAAAGGCTGCCCAGGGAAGTGGTTGAATCACCATCCGTGGAGGTGTTGAAAAGAGGTGTAATGTGGCACTTAGGGACATGGATCAGTGATGGACTTGGCAGTGCTGGGATAATGGTTAGGCTCAATCACCTAAGAGGTCTTTTCCAACCAAAGTTATTCCATGATCCTGTGATTTACCCTATTCCCCACCTGCTGCTCCAGCAGTGCATGAGCCTCTTTTGTCCTGCCTGGCAGCCCCTGTGATGTCCAGCATGCCACGCAGGGGATGCTCCATGCTGCAGCTGGGTAACTGAACTGAGCCCTCAGCATCTCTAAGGCCTCTTTGAGGCACAGGATCAGAAGCTTGGAAGTTGTGTTGGTTTGGTCTCAGGTCAGGTGCCCCGGTGAGTCACTCACAGCCTTTGGGAAGGGAATTCAGGCAGCTGGGACACTGAAATCCCATTGCTGGAGACTTCTGCAGAGCCTTTGAAAACAGCTCTCATTGCTCAGACTGCTTATTTAAAGGAGGCGATAAGCCTGGAGGTCTAATTAGGTGAGATGTAATCACACTGAGTTTGTGTCTCACAAGTAGACATCTGTGGAAAAAATACTCTAAAGTGAAGTTTCTGGAAATGCTGTTTAATTTCTTTTATTACTTAGTGAGAAGTGCTGTACTTCATTTTAGGTATCTAAAGTTTTAGAGGAAGGAGAGGAGAGTTAGAAACTCTGTCTTGCTATTATGCTGCTCTAAACTTCACACTTCAGAGGAAATAAAGTTAAATAAAGCATTTTCAAAAACAGTTTGGTGGGGTTTTTTTATTATGAAGAGGGGAAATATTTTTTTCTTCTGCTCTTCAGAAATGCAACTACTGTCCACTTGATTGCACCAAACCACAGTAAGTGATGCAGAATTAGGTCTTACCTAACACTCAGGTATACAAAATTCAGTATTTCTAGCTGTGTAATGGAGGTAATGGTGTGATCACTTTAACTTCCAACTCTGGGACATAATCCATGCATCATTTAGCAAAGATTTTACCCCTTGCATGGAGACATTAATTTCTAAAAAGAATTATTCAGCTTTTTTATCATATGTTTTTTCAGAGGTCCCAGAAACTCTTCTTCTTGACTATACTAGTTCACAAAAATGATCAAGCTTGCTAACTTAGATAAATATTTGGATGACTATTTAGAATTCAAAGAGGATGTTCAGGTTCTTAAAATACTAAATCTGCAGTCAAATACTTATCCACTTAAAATTAATAAACTCTTAGAATAAACCCTTTGATTCTTAGAGAAAATGAGATCAGATGTCTTTAAAAAACACCTTTTTTTCCTTTGAGCATTAGAGGAAGTGCAGGGAGGGCTGTTACCCTTTTTCAGGACACAGGCAGACCTGGCTCTGCAGTGCAAGGAGGTGTTAAAACCTTCCTGTTATCAGAGCTCCGGGAGCAAGTGGAGCATGGCTCGATTACAGTGCCAGGAGAGCCGATAAAGCCGCTCTGTCCTGAGCTGGCAGCACAGGACATTAAGAGGCAGCTTGCTCCCCGCAGCTGGGCAGAAGCTAAAGATCCCTCTCTACTTTCTGTAACTTATCTGCAGAATATTGGAGAGGACTCTGGATTCCAGCAAATAGCTTACAAAACTGGGTTGCAGGTAGGCAATTGTAGAAAGGTCTCCCCGGGTGCTGACATAATCACCACCAACATCTGAGCAAATTACACAGATGCTCTCCACGTTCACTGGTGCAAGGCAGTATCTGCTTTCAGGAGCAGTAACTTCTCACCATTTGCATCAAGTGACTCTTCCCTAAATGATGCAAGGGACTGGGTTATGTCCTGGAGTTGGAAGTTAAAGTGAGCACACCGTTATCTTCATTACACAGCTAGAAATGTTTTATAGCCAGAATGAGTCTTTCTCTGCCTTCATTTTATGAAGGAACAGTGCCCCTCATAAGGGTGTTTTTCAGTTATGACTTCAAGGTGTAACCACTGATGGTCTGGATCAGGTACAAATCCTTGCAACAAAACCCACTAGAATGATCTGGTAGATTGAGCACTGTTTATACAGAAATAGTGAAATATCTGAGAATATGTCTCTCAAGATTAAAACAACTGCATGAGAACATATTTTTATTTCTTTCACACTGTGAAAATATTCATTTGTGTACAGTTTTTAGGCTGAATTGTTCTCTGGTATAAGTTACTGTGGCTTCATTTTGTGCAAGTACCGATTTCATGATTTATTTTTTTATAACATGTATTTTTGCCTATTTCAACACACTTCTGTTTCTCTGTTAGCAACTGCAGATCCTACCTACATGCAGACCTGCCCCCACATTTTAAGTCAAGTGTCACTAAAGTCACAGATTCTGAGTCGTTTTGTGGAAAAACAAATGCAATATGTTGACTTATTGTTCTTTTCCTGCTAATTACAGGAGGGGAAGGTAAATTCCACACCCTCTCTTTGAGGAGAGAGGAGTGGAATTTGGAGAAGGAGCAGTTTGCTTGTGATATTGTGCCAAATTTATAATGCAGTTGCAGCTGAAAAAGAACCATCCCATGGTGTGTGGGGAAGTGGTGCTGGTGCTCCAAACCAGTCGTGTCAGGCAGGAACAGAACGGCAAGAGGGCCACCTGCATCGCTGAAATGGCCACTGCCTCTGCCTCAGCTACCTGCAGGATGTAAAGCTAATCAACCCGCATTAGCAATTTAGTCAGCCCCTAATTTCCCTGCTTCCCATGGCGATAAACTGTGAAACTGAGCTGCTGAGGCTGGAGTGACTTTGGCATATCTTTGCATCTAGTTAGGGCTGACTCTAGCCTTGAGAGAGGGGGAAAAACTAAACATCACAACAGTGATGACAAAACAGGTCTTTTCTGGAAATGATGCCTAGGAAACAAACTGTCTGCAGAGCCATGCAAGCTTATTCTGATAAAGATTTTTTGGTAAATTTGGGGTTTTGCACATTAAGCTGCCCAGTCAGATTTATAAATGTGCCTTTGCAGGAGCCAGAAGAAAATAAATTGCTCATTGCGGATTCTAAATTGTGATTTCCTTTGATCCAAGTGAGTTTGTTTTGTGTTTCTTCTTCTTTTATTTTTTATTTAACTATTGCACAAACAAGGCAAGAGATATCAGTAATCTTATAATCATAGCAAGGAAAAATTTGTAGACATCTCTTCAGTAAAGCTGAACGTGATTTAAAGAGATGCTCTGTGCTTCACTTTAGTGAATATGATATTGGCCTGACTCTCAAAAGTGGGAGGTTATAGTAAATAGAAGCTTGTTTCAGAAGACTCAAACCCCTTAGCAGCAAGTCTCTGCCCTTAGACTGCAGCATTCAGCTGTAGGAACTTTATTCTGTTTGGAGGCTTGGACTTGTTACTTTTATTTATTTGTTTGTTTGTTTATTATGTTGTATTGTGATGTTATGTTGAATACTTCAAAACATGGCCTTAAGATCATGTTGTTTTCTTATTTTTCAGAAGGGTATTATTATAAAATCATTAACACATTTTTCCCTCAGCACATCTAAATGTAACCCTTTCTATTCTCTCTTTATTAGACATTTCATTTGTTTAAACATTTGTGCTGCAAAATAGGCTTCAAACTGGGAACAAACATCTCATGTTTACACTGCAGTTTGTTTGCTTGCTTTCCTCCATTCATTATATCTTTTATTTGGAGATCTGTCTTTAGTTCAGCAATTTATATCACTGTTTTTCTGTGCTTTCTTCCTAACTTGTTTTATAGTTCATATATTAAAAACAATTTTTTTTCTTCAGAAGAGAAGAATAGGGAAAAGAAGCTTTTAAAAAAACACAAAAAAACACAAAATAAAACTAAAAGTAAAAAAATACCCAAAACAAACAACAAATTGCCCAAATACTGATAAAAACCTTGGACTGCAATCCTGTGCTTCTGTCTTCCAGGAGCTGTACTGGGAGCTATTTGTGAGTGTCCTTCTCATGAAGTTATACATTAATCCTCTCCCCTTCTCTCTTCTTAGCACCAGGCATCTTTTTCCAAAAAGAGGATGGTGAGGAGCTCCCCACTCAGCATGGATTATGGTCACCCATTCCAAGATGTGTGCAGCTGCTATGGCCTGGGTCCCAGCAGAAATTAAGGATGTGCCAGAGCCTGGTGCTCTCATTATTTGCAAAGAATATTTGGAAAATATTCCTTACAACCTCCTCATCTCTCAAATTTGACATTTCAGTGGCTTCATAGAATATGAAAAATACTCAGGCAAATGTGTAGTTGGATTGTTTGCTCACACAGCTGAATTTTGCAATCCCTTACGCTTCTGTTATATCCTGAGGAGCAATCCTTGAAAGCCCAGAGGAAGACAAGCCTGTGGAGCTGGGATTTCTAACCCTGCATTTCTCAGTGGCTTTGTGGGAGTGAGCATATTGAAGTATCCCAGTTTTCCTCCTCCCTGAGTGCCAGAGAGGCCTGGCAGACCAGTTACCAACCTGAAGCTTATGGTTTCCTATCCCATACTAGGGCAGCAGAGAGATGCACAGTCTTCCTTTCATGGGGTTGGGTCTGAAAAGGTTCAACCCATTGCTGAATTTTGTGATTATGTAACCAATTTCTTTTGCCCTCCCCAAGAGTGTGATTCTAGTGGGTGAACTCAACCATACCAATAGAGTTATTCTGAACTTACAGAGGTGTGACAGAGTTAATAAAGGATCAGTATTTCTGAATCTCTGTAGGCAAATAAAATAATACAGTTGCATGGCTAATAATGATGGTCTGTCTAGTATGCCAGTATTTTGTGTTTTTAATGAATGTAGGAGATAAGTTCCATTGAAAGGAATCTGTGTTGCAGAAATTGTGACCATTTAGGTCAACTGACTCAAGAGATAGATATTGTGAATAACAGAATAATTATTTCTCATGGACAAATTGCTTGATATAAGTGCAGGCATTAGATTCTTAGATTATTTTGCTGAGGTAAAAGCAATCCTCTCTGTCTCCTACAATAGGGAAGTAATTCTGTAGTAAAAAAAAAATAGCTCTAGGGCTCCTTAAACCTCACAGGACAAATTTCAGCCTAGCATGAACTTTTACTGCTGAGTTGTAGACCTTGGAGCAGGGGCTGGTAATGGAAATAGCAATGGAGAAAATTTTAGAGTTGAGAATGTTGATATGTGCCTTGAAATTTTGCACTTGTGGGGGATTGCAAGATTGGTGTGTCTGAAAAAGCAGCATTGCTTTTTTCCTATTTAGAACAGCAGACTCCAACAGAAAGTGAATTCACAATTCCAGAAAGATCATGAAGAACTATAGTTACTTTTGTTCTCTTTGGTGAGGAAATAATTTTGGTGAAAAATGTCTGTAGGGAGTGGTTCATCCCTGACCAACAAAGTTCTTGAACTGTGTACTCCATTCAGAAAAGTTTTTGTATTTGTTAAGGATTAATACAGCAGAAAATATTGCTTTCAGTCCTTGTGATGCTTTCATCAAAGAAATCTGTAGGTAAATAAGAATGATACTCAGCAGCAGAGTTTGTCCTATAAAGAAAAAGAGGGACTTAAACTACAAGTTAATGCTTTGATTTTTACATTTTGATGTATGAGGAAAGGTGTAAAAGGCCTTTCAAAAAGAATGGTCCCTTTTAAATCATGATTGCTACTAAGCAATGTGCCTCTTCAAATTCTAAAGATAGAACTAACATAGTCTTAACATACTCAGTGCTTTATAGATTGCATCAGGCTTGCTAAAGAGCAAGGTAAGAGCTCAGGTAAAATGTCAGATTAAGTAGTGTAAAGCCCATGGATTCCATCCTACACAAGGCAACACTATGCCCCTGCCCAGGCACAATCTCCTTCTGCTTCCCCCACCACAACAGACCATTTATGCTATATTCAGTCATTTATTATTTTCTTTTCTAAACAGAAAGCGATCACAGCAAAACATGCAGTGACTCATGTGCAGAAGATATTCCTCAAACAGTCATAAATAATCTTTCTCATTCCAAAGTGTTGGGCAACTGCTAAAGAGGACTCCAATCACAATGTGAAATCATCTTAAAATATTCATTAAAAATGTTATATCCTGAAAGGCTTGACAGTTACTCTGGCTGGGATATTTTTATTGCAACTTTTCCCTCCCTGTCATAGTGTACAGTTTTCAACTGGTTTAATGGAGCAGTCCCTATGGAACTGATATTATGAATAATTATTAGGAGAGCTTATACAGTGTAAGAACTTCCTGGGTAAATATTCTCTAGCATGGAAAAGCTGGAGGGTCTTCTACCTGTATTGTGTGTTCTGTATCATCTGCTTGATGTCCTTGAAAACAGATGGCATTCAGCATCCATTAGAACTGTGCTCTCCAGTCATGGGCTTGGGTGTTGACCACAGTTTATTTATAGACCCAGCCAGGCCTCAAAGGGATAGGAATATCCATTTGGAAAGAAGTCCAGAACTCCCAAAAGCAGATTTGAGAAACACACATGAATAGGTTGCTTCTGTCCAAGTGTATTTGTGATTTAGCAGTATGAGCTGTGTTTATTTTCTCTGTGATATCTTCTGGGTTTTCACATACCCATATGTTTGTACTTGGATTTGGCTGCTTGGGGTTATTCTGGAGAAATTCAGGAACTGGCTTCAGTGAAAATAGTCCTGGATATCCTGCTGACTAATTCCGGGGTGGGTTTTTTTGGTTGTGGCTTTTTTTGGATGGGATGGGTGGGTTGGTTGGTTGGGTTTTTGAGGGTTCTGGTGGCTTTGTTTTTGTTATTGCTGCATATATGCATTAGTTCAACAACTTTTACAGATCCCTAAAGGGGAAGTAGCTGTAACAGTGTAAAAAGGGGTTATTCCAGTATAGATAACTCTTCTGTTCAGAAGAAAAGGAAACCAAGCATACTGTATGCATGGGAGTCCATGATTTCTTCTTGCTATCACGTCTCTTTTTAGGAGTTTTTGAGTTTTGTCTCAAAGCAGAACTTGTAGGATGAACAGAACCCTGAAATATTTTCAGAGTTATATGGCAGAATCACTGGATGGAGGACTCTAAGTTTTTTTCAAAGAGCATAATATAAAAGATGCTTCTTTAGTCATATTCATCTTAAAGAGGAAGAATTCATGTTTTCCTCTAGCAGTTCTCCCCATTACTAATTCCCTATATCAGAGTAGTTGGTTGGATATGAAAACAGGGGAATGAAAATATTAACTTTTGGCTCTCTGTGTTTGTTTCTCTCAGCTGTGTGCTGTACCCTTGCATCCCAAAGGAGCTTCATAAGGAGAAGAGAGCTGATGCACCCTGGTTTTTGTTCATATTGAAATAAGAATGATAAAACCCACTTGCTTGCAAGGGTGTTAAATTTTCTTTAGTATTCTAGAAAATATTGTAGAATATTAAAACTCAGGTAATCTTGGGTATACAGATTTTAAAGTTTTTTAGTTCTAGCTGTAGCTGCCAAAGGGCTTAGTTGCAGAGGTTAAAAAATAGTGAAAGGCTCATCTGATAAATGGGTGTAAGGACAGTAGAGTCCAAAATCTTCAGTCAGAGAAGAGAGAAAGTAAAACTTGTCAGACTGAGCATGGAAATGACAGATCTTCAGAGAGTAAAGTTGGTATTTGCCTTTCTAACAAAAAAAGAGACTCAGTTGCTATAGTAGGGGGTTTTTACTGAATATGGATATTTCAAAAGCAGGTAATATGTTCAGGGTTTTTTTGTTTGTGCCTATTTGGTACAAACAGTCAAATTTGGCTCAAACTGCCATTATTAAAGAACTTGCAGGGCATATCAGTTAGACTCGGTGCTGTAGGATGTAAAATCTCCTGTTCTCTTGCTGTACTGGGGGAATACTCAGAGTATTCTGAGTGCCCAAGTGTTCTCCATCAGCCCATTGTGTACTGTTGGGAAGGGGTTTTCAAGCTGTTTGTTTCCTCTTGCCAAGCAAAACATAGCTGATTCAAAACAAACAAAATAATTCCAAACAATAAAAACTCTGCCAGCTTTGCAACTAGGGATCCTCTAGTTCTTGCAGTATTTCTTGTGTTACCACCATTGCCTGGTGTACTAACTCTACCTGCATACCTATCTAGAGGTATGTTCCTTGTTCTTTCCACTCATCCTGAGAAAATACTCTGTGAACTTCACTGGCTTGAGACAGATATTTGATTGTCTCTAGGTAAAAGACTTAAGTGTAATGCCAATACTTTTCGAAGTACCAGCAGCACTGCTGTTGTGCTGAGTGCTGCTGCTCTTTGTCACCATTCCCCTGAGTGGTTTTTGGAAGTAAGTCATCTATTCAGACACCTGTTCATCATGCAGGCAAGCTGGCCTCCTCTGTCATATCACCTGTTGTTAGAAATAAAGGTCACTTGAACACAAAGTTAAATTCACTGTGGGTAAGCAGGCATGATGCCCTTGATTTAAGAGGAAGGTGTGTGCATTGCAGCACTGATAAATGTGTCCCTGAGAGTCATCCTGTCTGAATTCAGAAATGAAGTTCCTCCTACCGACAGAACGAGTGTTGGTCTTCTCACTGCACTGAACTGGAGACCTGCATAAGGAAATTGTTCTGATTTTCAAAACTAGAGGTGGAACTGGTACCTGAAAATTTCAGGTCAAATGCATCTGTAATGAAAACACCTGTCAGTCTTTAGAGACACAGGAAGGCACTGAGGGTACATTTCAATAAGTCACACTTCGGTGTTGCTTGCTTGAGATCATTCAAGCTCCAGAAAAACTGAACAGATGCTGAGTCCTTGACTGAAATTAATTCTGCTCAGATGAATGTACTGTACTCTACTTAAATAGGTGTCATTAAGCACCTTTCACAGCTTTTTAGCAGGTGTTAAGCACGGAAAATAGATCAGTTGAAGGAAAGGGAGAGATAAAGAGTAAATTTGCTGTGGAGTGTTTAATATCTATCCAGTATTGTGTTGAAGTCCAAAATGGCTTCATTTCAGAGTGCTGCAGATGTGTGCAATGCTCCAGTGTGCTTCCAACTGCTCTCATTTGCAACCCTGTTTGTGTCAAAGATAAAAAAAGCTATATAATGGTATTGCTTTAGCTCCGCTGGAGACAACCACAAGATTTGCATGGACTTGAACAAAAACTAGACATAAACCTAAGGGTCCTCTAAAACTGGCAAACCGAATGGGGTACAAAACTGAATCCTAGAGCTGCGGGCTTTTCTTCCATTAAGATGTGGAATGGAAAGTAGATTGGTAACTCTAACAAAAGCTCTAGATTGGTTAATCTGATTAGAAATAAAAGGTATGTACTCTGTTACTGAGATTATTATCAAAAACTGAGTTATGCCTCTATAGTGGAAGAAACACATCTAGCCCTTAGTAGAAGATTAACAATAAACTACTTTCCCATCCCTCCCTCAAACCTAAAGTAATTTTGCCATTACAATGGACCAGTTTTCATTAAAGCAAATTCAGTCATATCAAGAGGACAGGTACTTATAGATCCAGATCTGATTTATTTTGCAAAAAAAACCCAAAACCAAACAAACCGCCCCCAAAGAAAAAAAAAAAAAGAGAACATCTCGATTGAATTGTGTGATTTATAGGAAATGAAATTATGTGTGTGTCAAAGCAGTGCCATTTGGTGGGATATAGCACCAATCTATATAACACTATGACACTTATTGAAAAACCATTACCCAAGATCTGTTTTTAAATACCCTCTCAATTAAGAACTTGTTGCCAACCATAAGCACCATTTTTATCTGCACAGTGATTTAGTGAAATTCTTACAACTTTAAGATTTGGATTCAAAATCTAAACCTGCAGACTACTAGTAATTCAGCAATTAGCTTTAAGCTATTGTTTAAATCATTTAATGAAAACAGTGACAAATTTAACTAAGAGTCTCTTGAGAGATCTGACTCAGAGTCAATAAAAAAGCCGCTATTTCGGATGCCAAGAGCAGATTTTCTCTTGTGAAAGGTTTGGTTTTTTTTTTTCTCATTTATATAGAATTTGGTGTGAAAGCATCTCTTACAGATTGCACCTGGTTTCTGTTTTGTAGAGGCAGCTCAAAGTTTCTATTGTTTGTGATAATAAACACTGAATTTTGTATTTCTGTAAACAAAAAGCCCAACCCCACCTTATATAATGTTTGTTGCAAAATGGTAGTTATATAAGTTTTTTTTATAAATATAATTGAGAGTATTGATGTGGAAAAATATTTTTGTTTTGTGACTAATTAAATGACACCAGTATGAATCCTGTCTCTGCTATAAATTCATTAATGAGGTTTTGCAAGCTATGGTGTGTGTTTTTGTTGGCAAAAAAAAAAAAAGTGCCTGTACTTCTAGCTGCGTGTAAGCCAGTCTGATCAATGTGTGACTGTGTTAGCTGGCATGTTTGTTCACACCAGAGCAAAGTGACTTTGTACAGACTACATTTTATTTTTGAGCTACCAGACAAGTCCATAAACTACCCAAGTCCTGGGTGGTGGTGATTTACTCTCAGTGTAGCAGTTTAAGCTGATAAGAAATGATAAATTGCTTGCAATTTGACTCTTTGCATGGATTATGTGCATGCAGCCAGTTTATTTGTTGTAGGAAAGTTTTGCTAGCAATGAAGCTGGATTTTCTTGGTGTAAACTCCTAAACTTGAACAGCTGAATGTTTCCTGTGCTTCAAAATTACCTGTGCAAAAAAAAAAACCCCACAAACAAACCAACAAACCCTCCATGGTCCCACAGGTATGGGCCAAGAATGGGAAAGGCACAAGGGTCAGTCTCTGTGAAAGCTCTACAGGAGGATGAACATTTTTATGAAGGTTCAAGGAAGTGCTTCTTCAATGTTTTTGTTGATTTCACTAAGATGTTCCTGCCTGTAAGATCCTGAAATATTCCATCTGAAACCCACACATCTATCAATATATTTTACTTTAGTCCTCTTGACTGTCAGTATAATCATTAACAATCAAGTAATTTAGGAAGATTTGCCTTCAGTTCTGGTATTTTTTGTGAGGAAGCTTTTAAGTTGGACATGTTTTCATGTTGAGGTTGGTGTTGTTTAGATTCAGACTTTTCATAATTAAGGAACTTTTGAAATCAGGAAACTTTGAATTGAAATACTATGGACACAAAACAGGATGCTGTATGACAGCTGCAATGGAAGTTCTCTTATTCTATGACTTCATGGAATGATAAAATTGTTAGAACTTTTAAAAATGTTCATCTTGGCTCTGCAATAGTGGAAAATGAGAAAAATCAATTTGAAAAATGAAAATTCAGGAATAAAATTCTCTGATAGCAGATTACTGCCTTTGTCCACATAATTCCACATGTAAGAAAGAAGCCTTAAATTGCCTTTGAAGAAAAGGTGAAACTTTTTCTTCTATCTCTAATGGAAAAACACCCTTTCATAATAGTGTTCTTTTAAATATATTAAGAAAATTGCATCACTCCAGTCAAATTTATTGGTATATAATAGATATGATTCAGGTTCATCTGATGAGGCTAAAAAACAAAAGCCAAATAATAGAGTACAGCCTGGATAAGTCAATAGACTCTGTGTTGGGAATACTGTGAAAGGTCCTCAGTCATCTCTTCTCTCAGTGCCTGATGTCCATCTCTTTCAGGACTGCTGATTTAGCTCACCATGGGGGCACTTGGCCAGCCTGGACCATGGAACTAGTCTGTGCTTTAAAATGATCCTTTTAACACTCCATTCTTTCCTTCTTGGCTTTTCTTTGGACAACCATGAGGAGGAATGATGGGTTGCTTAGGGTGGCACAACAAAGAAAATTATAAAATGAAGCCCTCAGGTAACCTGTGTCTCTAACAGGAATAAGCTGTCTTGCATCTTAAATTGCCACAGAAATGTGTTTTCTTTCAAACAGCACATGTAATCACAGTCTATAGCTAAATACAGTTCATATTCTAGGTTAAGACAAGGCTCTTATCTGTTTGGGTTTTTTTTTTCTTAACAGTCTTATAATTGAAACAAAAGTTTTCCATTCTATTTCATCTAGAAAAATGAAGATGTTTACATAACTTTAATTTTTCCCATTCTGTACACTGAGAGAGCACTGAAAATAAACTGTATCCAGGCTTTTGTATATGTTACACCAAAGTAAAATGTACTGCCAGTGCTGCAGCTCTGTACCCACTGGCTGTGGATGCTGTCACTCCCAAAGCAGTGACCTTGAGTTACGGACACACAGTGCACCTCAGGCTGTGCTGGTGCTGACTGTGTGAGCTGGGAACAGAAAGGCCCAGTGATTTGGAACTAAGGTACATAATTCTTTGTCTCATTCTTTCTCTGTCTGCTCTGTGATGCAGCCCCAGTGTGACAGCTGTAAGGAAAGGTGATTTTCTTACAATTTCCAGGCTGTCCACCTGAAAGGATGGGCTGGGACCATGGGCTTCCCTCACCTCCTCTCTCTTCAGGACCTGCCTTCCTCTACCACAGGCCATGTCTTCAGCTGATGGAAGCAATGCTCTGTTTCTGTCCAAATCCTTGCTGGATGAGGGGACATTGTAAATGTGGGGAATCCCCCTAATGTACAGACTTGAACTAAGGAAAAGAGCTTGGAGGCATTTTGTTCAATTGGTAATGGCTGTGACAAACCAACTATTTGAATTAACTGTCCTCTTGCCTTGAAAGTTTAATCTGTTTCATTTATCCAAGCAATAAACCAGGAGAGTGAAAACACCACGAGTCTCTGCTAAGGTCATATTATTGTGCCTCTGGAAAGACCCAGCCAGACAGAGTTGGTATTTCCCAAGGAGTTTCTGCTGAGTTTGTTTTCAGTTCCCACAGATGTTCAGAGGAAAATTCCCCTTTTTCCTTTTCAGTGCTTGAATGTGCTGCTGTTCTTAAAGGAAGAATAAATCACTGTCATATACCCTGTTACATGTGTTTCAGAAATTTGCTTCTTATTTTCCGTTTTGACACAAAAATTGAGAAATTAAAAGTATCCTAGAAGTAGACAAAAATTTAATAGTTCCAGATTTGCTCAGACGAGAAAGACAAGATGTAATAGTTTGAAACAACTGGGAAGATCATCCCTCCTCTAATCAACACATTTTCCTGCAGCTCAGGAGGAAGAGAAATTTTAGCTGGGTAATGCTCAAGCTGCACGTGTAAATATCCGGGACATTAAACAAATAATAAATCATCCCCTTTGTCGTAGGAAGGTGATAACAAGCATTTCTCTTCCAAGGAAGCATGCCACAGCAGGATCAATGTGTTTGTAAAGTGTATGGATTGTTTCTTATGGCGTGAACTTTGTATAAACAAGGGAAAATGGCTTCACATTACATCAGTATTGATGTTTTTGAAGGATCTCTCTCATCGGATGATTTGAAAGCATCTCTTTCGACGCTCCCTGCCTCCGAGACGAGCTGATAGATTTATCTTTATTCTGTCGCAGATGTTTTCTGCTGCCTGTTGCGAGCAAGCTGCCTCCTGCGGACGGCGGAGAGCTCCGAGAGGCGCCGTGCCCGGGGCGGGCCGGGGGCGCCGCAGCCGCCCCGGGACCGCGCTCCGGAGGCGAACAAAGGGGCCGCCGAACCCATCGCCAACAGGTGCTGCGCAAGAAACAAACTTTTTCTGGGATACTCCTCAGAGTTGCCAAAGGGGAGAGAGCCCTCGGCCGCTCCGGGCAAGAGGCAAACACCAAAAGAAGCCCATGGCCGGAGAGGAGAGGGACAAAGCGGCGGGAGCCCGCTAAACGCGGCGTGCTGCGGGCACGGCGGGGAGCGCGGCCGCGCACCGCACCTCCCCCGGCACCGCCCGGCCGGGCCGCCCCACCCCACCTGCGGCCGGGCCCTGCCCGC
>VZTB01016699.1:248514-293754 GCA_013397245.1 Thryothorus ludovicianus | reverse complement strand
TATATATAATATATAATATTATAATATATTATAGCTGGACTGGTTTTGTCCAATCAGATTGTAATACAACCTGAAACTTGCTGGATTTTTTTTGTTGCTGTTGTTCTGGTTATTTTTCATAGTAGTAGTTCTTGTACATCAAACTAAACAGTTATATTCGTAAAGGCTAAAACATTTCTTTAACCACAATCCCTTTTCTGAAAAATCACTTTAAGATGACTTTTCCTGTTACCTAATTCAAGTCCCATAATGTCTTAGCATAAACAGGATATTTTGACTGGAGGTTTTAGTTGAAATCTTAAATTGTCTTTTTAANAGTAGAGCAGCAGGCTACCAGGTATCATTGAAGATGTTAAGAAAATGAGCTTATCTTGAGCAGCAGTAGTGTTTCATTTAGCAGATTACTCATTGATGCTCCCAAAGATACACAAATGTGAACTCCTTTTGTGTGTCATCAGGTTTTTCAACATATGGTTACTATTGCATAGTTGTATTCTTAATGCTCAACTCTGGGAAAAACACAGGAATTTTTTCTGCCCTCTTCAACAATCAAAAAATTACAATTTAGAAAGTTTTATAAAAAAGGTTATGTGTGTGGAGACCCTTGGGGTTCAGGAATGGGCTCCAGAGTAAAATGACTAAAACACCTTGTGTTCTTCAGTGTTCTGTTCTCTTAGTCACATATTTAACTCAGTATAATTCAAAACGTTATAAAANTAAACAGGATATTTTGACTGGAGGTTTTAGTTGAAATCTTAAATTGTCTTTTTAAATTTTTTTTTAATTTCACTGCTTCCCTTGATACCTGTTGTCTTTGCAGCCAATGTTAGAGGCACCTTTGGTGAAATGAACCCAAAAGACAAATACTAACTCTTCTACTGCATACAATCCATTTTCTCTATCTTGATAATTTTAAGTGTTGAAATAATTAATAATTTCTTTAAAAAAATAAGTTCCAAACAACAAAAATCAACTGTATGGAGAATATTGTTTTGATCTTGCTTATGTTTATGTTGGTGAAAAACAAAACAAAATAAGCCTTTAGAGCTCAAGAGCTCAATTGATTTGTATCTCTTACAGTAGTGTAAGTAACACTTCTATGGAATTTTGTGGCTCTTGGGAAGTTTTCTGTTAGGTCACAGTTCATTTTTCAGTTGCACTTGATGAGAAGGCTTCTCTTGCTTGCTGTTAAGAAAAGAGATCTGTTGATATCACCCTGTGATGAAAGATACCTGATATTTTCCTGTTGGATAGGAGAGAAAGGCGCTAAGGTCTGGAAAGATGGAGCTGAGGATGAAAGGTAGGAGAGTCTCCTGATTTGTATATAAGGAAGAAGGCTTGGCTGCTAGACCTGCCTGAGGAGTGGGTGAGCAGACTCGTGAAACTGGTTCAGTGAGACACTGCCCTGTAATCTCAAAGTTTCTGTAAATATAAACTCGTGTTTTGTTTGCAGCTCAGTGTCCCTGCCTCTGCCATCTCTGTCCACACACACAGAGAATTAAGAGAAAATTAGTATTGCTCTCAGATAGTTGCCCTCTTCTTTTTGAGCACAAGACAGGCTTTTTAGAAGTCCCTGTCTGTGAGCAGCTCATCAGAAGGCTCTTGGGTTTGTTTTGAAGATGAGGTGGAGAACAGAGACAAAACCAAACATAGTAAGACAGGAAAATTAGGTGAATCGGATCCAATGTTACTTTTGTTGGATTTTTACATATAAATACTTATTTACAGTCATCTGATAGAGACATGTAAACTAAGCAGTAGCAAATTCAGGTATCTTGTGTTGCTTCTGGGAATTCTGAAGTCTGTGATGTGGGAGAGACACACCCTGGGAGGACCGTTTAGGGATGATACAGATTGCAAATTCTTTAATCAGTGGCAGAGTAGCTTTTATGCTAAGGCACTTACATTAGTCTAACTTTCACTGAAAATGAGCTTGGTTTGTTTTTTCTTTGTGAGGAAGACATGATCTCTTTGATCTCCTGAGACAAGGGAACATCAAGTTTTCCTTCATTTACCCAAGAGAAAGCCATCAGTTGTAATTTATTTGAAGAGGGGGAGAAAATTCAGAACTTGCTGAAATGCAGCAAGCCTTGTTGAAAACTACTTCCCTGTCACCAAGGAAAACTTGTCTCAAGGCTCCCAATTATTCTTTTCAAGGGTGCTTTGGGTAGTGTCATAAATTGTGTTTTCTTAATTTGATTTTTTTTCAAGAACTTGTGAATGTTTCTCAACAGTGAAAGCAATAAAGAAACAGTAATGAGGAGTGTTCTGCTTCTGACAATATCTGAGTGTTGTTTTTGTGACTGACATTTAGAATTAGTAGTTATACTGTCTCATTAACAAGTTTACTGTCAGCCCCAAGTATCTTGTGGAATTATAAACTTCAGTGTCCATTCAGGCTCCTCCTTTGGTACAGAATGGCTTGTTAGATTGTGAATGTTAATGATCTTCTCTTAATGGGTGAATGGATTTACAACTAAGTTCATAATTCTAGGAGTTCCTAGCTCCTATGGAAAACTTGCATAAGCATGGTTTTTTTTTCACCTGTATATGTGTGATCTGCATTTGGATCATGCACAGCTTCTTCGCATATAAAAAATTGTCTGCTCTGCACAATTTGTATAACTACAAAATGAATTTTTGCATGGACTATCTGGCTACCTACCTTCATCTTTAGACCTCCAAAATATGAACTTATAATTTTGGGCAAGTGTGTGATGGTTAACTTTCTTTCAAATTTAACAATCTTATTTTCTGAACACAGAATTTAAGAGGCTTAAATGCATTGCTGCCAATTTCTCTGAATGTGGAAACAAACTAAACCTAAAATCTGGATTAATTCTGTGAATTTGCTGTGAAGAGTGGAAAGCTGTAAAGGATCGGTTCATGTTTATACTTAACACTGTTTTAATAGATACATGAAGCTCGGTTTTTATTTTTATTGCTTAAATACCAGAAGTATTTATTTAGTATGTTTCCTTGGTAAAGAACACCGTAGGGCACAAAAGGTATCACTTTTCTGAGCTCTACTCCCAAAATAAAATTTTCACATTTGAGTCTTTAGAAGGAGAGGGTATTCACAGAAAATTGCCAGAGCATTGTGCATTCCCCAATTTCCCTGTGTTTCTTAGGATTCATTTCCTCTTGGTCAAATTTAAATACACATGCCATTATTATTGCACTTGTTCGGGATTTCTTTTGATTTGTGGAAAACATGGAACTGTTTTCTCTCACCTGCTTTCCTGCCTCTTTCATGTTTCCTAATTGTGCACGCAAGTCATCCAACACTGTTTTCTTGGTACCCTTAAAATAATTGTAGTATTTAAATTGATATTATTGATCATAACTTTTTTTCCCATGAAGATAAATAGATTTCATTAATCTCAAATGCTTCTGCTTCCTTTTGTTTTCCCTTGGCTCCTAATTTTAAGTGACTTTTCCCACTTTCTTCCCAGTGCACCCACACTGTACCAAAGCACCTGAGGCATAAATTTTAGACTACAAAAACATTGCTAGGTTATCTCTATCTGTAAAGCTCCAATTAGAGATGCATTTCACATCTTCAAAGAGTTCTCTGATAGTCTAATTGAATCAGTAGTTTATATAATTTATAAATCTGAATGCTGTAAACTCACTATTAATATAGAAAGACTTTCCCATCATGAAGTGGCAGTTAATGTGTGATTCCTGAATCAGGTCTGATGATTTAAAGGCTTACCAGCAGTAATTCTTCAGTGTCTGTATTCTGCAGTGGAATGAAGTGTGCAGTAGTTGCCCTTGGGTGTACTCATGTGTGCCTGTAACTGCACTCATGCTGGTAGAGGTGGAGCTTTTTAGCTTGGGCAAGGCTCTGTGAGAGAATGAGTGCAGTGCTTCCTACCCAAGCTGATTCATGCAGTGCTATATGTGTATATATATGTATATATGTATATTTATATAATGTGAGGTATTATGGACTAGGTAGAAGTAGCAGGTAACATGAGTGTGTAAAGTAGCTGTGTGGTTTGTCTTTAAGCTCTCTTTCTGTTAAAGGCAGCCTGCACAAGTAACAGGACCCAAAGTTAGGAAATACATTGAGTTTGCCATGCCCCAAACCACATGGAGTGGGTGGCCAGAATGGCTGTGCTTTTTCACAGTGGGATTTGTCTGTTTGATCAGTATTTTGGTTTTTGCCTCAGCTGCTGCTTGTAACCCTCTCTGATCAAGTGAAGATTTGTAGTGTGAATCTGTTTTGTTTATGGTTTTTATATGCAACAAGAAATGATTGTGTGATCCTTGCAGAGAGATTGTTTTGTACTGTTGTAGAGTACATCACTCCCATGAGCAAGAAAAGTTTGAGTGGTAAAAAGGCCAGTTTTTTTCAGTAAAAGCCTGTTCTACATCATCAAATTCCTAAAAGACTTCAGGGAGCTAGGTAGTTGATTTTGACTGTCACCTACTGCCTGAATCCAACACCTGTTGGAGGATTTGTCACAGGACATAGGATGTCTCTCTGTGCAGGTTGCAGAGTTGCTATACATAGAGCACTGTATATGCATAAATCCAGGGGTTATGTGAGTGCATGTGCCTTTTCTACTTGTACAACAGGTTAAACATTGATCCAAAACCAGCATAACTAAATTAGCTGTCTTCCCATTTTTGATATGCTGAATGATAGAATTTATTTTTAATTTGCCTGTTCTTGTTTTTGTGAAGGATTGTGACGGGGATATGCAATGCTGAAGGGAGTCATGTTTCAGTTTCCTGTATTGAAAGTGCAGCCTTGTTTTGGCTGAAAGCAGAGTAGAAACAGTGTTGGCAGAGTCAGTGACCTGTAACCTGGACCCTGCAGGGTTCTGTGGCCCTTTGCTGTGTGGCAGTTCCTCTGGGCAGATCCTTTGACTGATGCTGCTGGCAGGAGTGAAATCCTGATGCAGTTATCTCAGTAGGCCTTCAAGAGGCCAAGGACTCAGTTGCCAAGTAATGTATTACACGTACAAAATGTTTTGATATATGGACAACTTTTATATTTATATTGGCCTTTAAATAGGGGCTAGCTTTAGCTACCTTCATAATGCTCTCTCCTTTCTTTTAGTTTTTGATCTGTGTTTTTAGTAAGAGGAAAAAAAGTCAGAATCGGTATACTGAAGTATTGAGATGTATGAGATTAATAAGTGAAGATTTTTGATATTTTACTTCATGCAACAAAAATGCTATTTTGACATATTGTCTACAAAACTAGGTACTGAGAGTAGAAGAAAAACTTCATTGTTTTACTTGCGAATGGCAAATAAAATTTAAATAGTTAATACAAGGTGATGTTTATTCCTACACGATTTTATTTGTTTTTCCTCCTGGCTTCAGAATTAATACATTAAAAGGCTTTAATAATTTAATTCATATCTCTTTACACATTTCTCAGTTCATATATATAGCTCCTGTAAATTATAATCTCATTATCTCTGTACAGGCATTAGGGAAGTAATGTATCCTAGAAGGTAAATCTGTAACATAGTTGATGGAAAAGAAGATGGAAAAAAATGATCCTTTAAGTCTTACACAGACCATCAGAGTGAATGAAGTCCTTTTCCTGGTTGTCTTGTCAGGTCTATAGACAGAAAAATTTTTTTACCATGCTGTCATCGAGCAGGCATTCTCTTGGATAATATTCTTCTCATTTCCTAATCCTACACATAGAGCCTTAATATGTATTGATTAAGTTTACCCAGGAACAGAATATACAAATCCCTTTCTTTCTCTTTTTTTCCCTTTTTATTTTCTCTCTTCTTCTTTCCTTTCTGCAAAAGATCCAACAAAATTCAGCCCTTCTGTAAGGAGATACTGTAGAAGATAAATACTTTGTGTTTTATAAGCAGAATCATATGCCATTCTGAGTAGGGGTAGGAGAGTGCTTGTACAATCTGTGCCTTTTCATCTCTGCCAACAAATTTTGAAAAGTTGTTTATCGGCTTTTGAGGATGTGAACTGAATGTTAGAAAAGCAGTTTAGATCTCTGAAACTCCCTGGTTATTGTCACAGTGCAAGAAAATGCCAGTGTAGATCTTAAACATGGACTTTGGATTCTTACAGAAAACATAAGAGCACATTTTGTTTGTTCTTCGTTCTTCTTAAGCTACATTTGTTATTTTTTATATATTTACACTGCATTTTCTTAAAGAGAGACAGCCATGCAGCTTGTTAACCAACTAGATCAAATAGACCTGTTGCCTATGCTAAAGGAAACATATCTTGTTTAAACAAGATATGAGCAGGAGTTTCACGGAGAAATGGTGAAAATCTAAGTGATGGGAAAAATTAATAGCAGGTGTCTCAGGAAAATGGACAGATCTCCCTTTTCCTAAAACCAGATGTAATAATTATTCATGCAGGTTACATGGCAGTGTTGCAGGTAGCCTTTGTATTTCTCGAGCCAGATGATGGATTTAAAAATTATTCTTAATTATTAATATTGTCAGATTACACTTTTGCTTATGGTGGTCTGCTAGCCTGGATTTGAGGGTAGAATTAAAATTTCCTTTCCCACACAACTCTAAACATATGTACACTTTGGAAAAACCACTAATTGACTTCTGATTCAGCTGATGAGCTGGATGTAACCAGTAATTGGATGTTCATCATGTTGCAAATAGCAGTGTCCGTGGCACAGTTTTGAGTCTGCTGCTTGCTGCTACTAATGAGCTGCTTAAAGAAACACCCCCCAGGACTGTTGTTCCTCACATCCTGCAGCAGCTTGCTGCAGTTCATACAGATGTGCTTGTACACAACCTGAGCCCTGTAACAGGGTATTTTTCTCATTTTGGAAGAATTTACGTTTGAATAGGTGATACAAAAATAAGGTAAAAGGGGAAAATCTGGTTGAGATTTCTGATACATAAACCAGCTTTTTCACCTCTGCCTGCATGTTATTGATCTCATGCTTCTGTGAGACCCTTCTCTTCTGTAGTGTTGTTACAAACTAGTTTGCAGTGCTGAGAAATGGTTAAAAACTATTGTGCTTGCTCTTGCATTTATCTGTGTTATATTTAATTTATTAGGATCTATTTATTAATGTAGCACATCATGATTCATAGTACTTATGGAGGTAATCCTTCCTTGCTTTCCACCCACAAGCTCCTAGCTCTCAAAAGTCTCCAGAACCAGCTATCAAATAACCCCCACCCATCAAGTTTTGGAAGGTGAACTTTTCTAATGAAAGATGTGATGGTTTCCATAAAATATTTTTGCTACAGGCCAGTGATAAACCTGATATGATAGCCCAGTTGCTTATGACTGACTGTTGTCCTGGAAATTGTTATTATCATACTATGCTACTTGGAAGTACCCAGAAAAACATTTTGCATTATTTTGGAAATTATTTTTATTGTTGGACAGCAGGTGTGCCTTATTAATTCTTAATGGCTGCACGGTAGTTATGTCTTTGTTTTGTGACCTCCTTTAGAAAAATAATGATGAGGTAGTGTGAGAGGATCACCTGAATAATTGTGCAGGAAAACTGGATAATCCCTTAGATGTCACATGTGTATCCATGCTATCCAGCAGGAATTAAAAGTAGACTTGTTCCCTGTAAACACAAGCGATCACTGCTTTTTTTCCTACCTGGAAAATTGCTCAGATTCATGCTTTAGATAGCAATATGTTATTTACATGACTTATAATGCATACAAACTGTTCTTTGGATTTTTATCCTATCTGAAAGTAACAGCAAATATCAATTTGATGTTAGATAGTCTAAGTATCTGAACATTGCAACAGACGTGATGTAAGTGAAGCTAATTAATTCAGCTTTGGGAAACGCTTCCTCACTCGAAAGTGTAACCATGTAAAGTGTAACAGTCTAGCTCACAAAGTTGATTAAATGGCCTTACTCCAGCTTTAGGGGGTTAAATATCACAACCAGGTTAGCACAATGAAATGTGGCAAGAAGCCTCATGCAGATGAGCAAATTGGCCAACTGCTAACCTAGGAGAGCTCTTCATTCACAGTCTGAATAAAGCTGTTCAGATGGTTAGACTTACTGTTTTTCTTTTGTATGGAATTTGGCAGTAATTAGATTTACTCTCTCTCCCCCAAAATCTATATTTATAATTGTTACTGCTGTAGCATCTAACTGCCAAATGTGCATTTGAAGTTTTTGCCATCACACAACCATCTAAGCTTAAAGAGACTTATGCACAGCCACCTTTTCTTTGGTGTGTGTGGTAAACTTGCTGCTCTTCAGCATTCTCAGCTTTTTATCTGTAGGTTTGAAAACATGTTGTTGATACCTGGAATGTGTGTATTTTTTAGGCTGAGTGTTGAAGAAAAAGGAAGAAAGTTTGGAAAGTTTTCTGAAAATGAGGCTTTCTTTGAATTGAAATCCTAATCTCTTACTGATCTAATACAATTTTAAAAGTATTTTGACAGTACTTTGTTTCTACGTACGATTTAAATCACTACCACTATTGGTGGCAATAACTCCATAAATGGTGATGGTGATTTGAATCTCTCCATCTAAGCTTGCATAAGCCAGATGCAGCTAAGCTGAGGTGTGGTTTCGAGCACAGAAGCAATTTAAGTAGGAAGTTAATGCAGTGTAGCTTGGGGCACTCTGTTGTTTTTGGCCAGCGTTGGTCTGTGCTGCTGTTGAAAGGAGTAGTCTTGTTTTTTTTTTCCCCATTATGTCTTCCCAATCTCTTATTTCTGCTTTTTTCTCTTTTTCTTTATTTTTTTTTCTTTGTAGGCCTAGAAGGCCAAGCAATTGGAATTGACCTGGATTAAGGGACAACTAGGTGAATAAAAAACTAATTTCATGGTCTGAGTCAGAGGGTGGTGGTTAAGCATCCACACTGTGTGGAGCCTCCTGGGAGTCTCCATGGGGTCCTGTCTTTAGGAGTGACCTTGATGCCTTAGGTTTTAGCTTTCATATTTTTTAGGTCCTGTGCTGTTCTAGTGAGTGGTTTTAGGTTTCATATTAAGTGCTACTGAGTTCTCTTCACAGAGTAGACAGACAAAACAATTCTTTCTCTAGCTAGGACAACGTTCAGGCCCAAGAAATAAAACAGCAGTGAAGTGAGAGAAAAAACCAGGAGGATGGAGCTTCATAACCTGAAGCTGTGGTTGGACAATTGACTCCAATATGTGAATGGACCAGAACTTAAAAGTGTGGGACCTCGTGATCAAGCATCCATTGTGTGACCATTTTGGGGCACCTTGGGTGATGTGGTCCATCTGGGCTCTTGTGCTGCCCAGGTGTGCCCATTGAGTCCTTTTAATAAATCCCTACTTTATCCTCTTGCTCTGTCCAGTCTCTGTTCCAGGTCACCCTCCAGAAGGCAACAACTGGAGCAGGCAATGTGGTGCACTCTTACAGTGCTTGCAGGTGACACAAAAATGGAGGGGGTGATGGCTTGAGGGAAGGGCTGGTATGCAGGGATTCCCAGAAAGCAGGAGTGCTGTGTCAAGAACATGAGGATGCTCAGTAGGGACTAATGCCAAGTCTTGCACCTGGGAAGGAAAAGCTCCTGGCAGGAGCATAAGCTGAGAACAGAGGGGCTTGGGGGAGCAGCTCTGCAGGAAAGGCCCTGAGGCTGCCAGCAGGCAACTCCCTGACAAGGAAGGGAGTTGGCCAAGAGCATCTTGGGCTGTGTGACCAGGCACATAGCCAGTAGATCAAGGCAAGAGATCATCCTCTCTGATTATTCCAGCACCCATTGCATTACATCAAATTACACTGCATCCAGTTTTAGCTTCCTGATAGAGAAAAGTTGCTGGTAAATTGGAACACGTTCAGCAAAAATCCTCATGATGGACACTTGCCCTTCTGGGGGAGTCAGCTGGAATTGACCTTTCTCAGTTTGGAGAAGAGGTGAAGTGCCAGTGCCTATGGGGGTTATAGACCAGAGGATGGAGTTGGACTCTTGGCAGTGACTAAATTGAAACGAGAGTGATTCTGATTAGATGCATGTAGAAGCTTTTCCTGGGTGATGGAGAGGTTATGTGGTCTTTTGTCTTCAGAGATTTTCCATTACTCACTACCAAGGACTGACCTCACAGTTGAGCCTGTTTTGAAGTACAGTTTCTGCAAGGGGCCTCCTGAGGCCTCTTCCAGCCTGAATTACTCTGTTTCCATGATTTTTGGTTGAATTTCCAGATTCCAAATCTAGCTGGAAAGAATGCTGTCAGCGTTTTGGTGGCAGTAGAGGGAGAACTTCCTCATTTCTTTTAATACTGAAGATTTACTCCTCCACCTTGAAGACAGTCTTCAATGTTTAAAATAATCTCTGTTACTCTGTTGCAGTACACAAGGGGAGCACATGGGTTTTTTTTTTTATTTAGTTAAGGAGGGAAGAGTAGTATATCTGAGGAACTGACCTTGTTTTGCTAGCTCATGGTTAACTATACAGTTGTTGGAGCTGCATTTAAACTTTTAAATATCTTTCAGGACTTCTAGAAAGTTATTTAAAAAGATTTTTTTCTTAAATAGGAGTATTGTATTTCTAGAGACTTGTCCTCAGTTTATTTTTGTTTTAGTTGCAGAAACAAGCAATTCTTCATCATAGGAAGCTGGACTTACCACATAACTATAAACAAAGATACTGTATACAAAGTTTAGGTGGCATGGACAGTTTTCTCTTCTCACTAACACCACCATTTTCTAACAGCAAATGACACAAATTAAATAGAAGAGAAAAAAAAGAGTATTCATCATGTTTAAAAGTGGTGATGCATATGTAAAATGAGTGAGGGTTACAGTTTCTTTCCAGTATCCATTGATTAACTGAGTCAGTTAATTCTCATTTACATCAGGTGGGAGATCACTCTGGTTTTCAGGATCACAGTAATTATTTACCACTGATTAGAAACCCCACATATAATAAATAGGCCCCAAATTTTAAAAGCTCACTAGAGATGCCTGCTTTTGCTCACCAGGATTTTTTTTTAAATAATGAAATACTTCTTATAAATCAGGAAAAGTGCAACAAAACCAGCATTATCTTAAATTTTGCCCAAAGCCTAAAGGGGAGTGTGTAATTTTCAAAACGTGATTGTATATATGTATGACGTATTCATCTTTGGAGTCATACCTAAAGAGTTTCAAAATTATATTTAGGTGGACAATTTTCAATTGATTTTTTTTTTTTTTGGTGTCTGTAATCATGAAACAGTGATGCCCGTGTACATCATCACCACATTGCTGCATGAAAATATTTGCTCACTCTAAGCTATTTATTGCCTTTCTTCCCTTCCTGAGTGCTGAAATGTGCTTAGCTTGATGCTGCTTTATGGTTTCCTGTAGAGACCTTCTATTTCACTCCTTTTGATAGAAATAATCTCTCCTTGGATGGCAAATGAAATTCACATGTGCTGTAAATCAAGTCAAAGATGTGACGAGGCCTCTAAAAGTTCTGCCAGGTTGTTAGCACTTTCCTTCTAACTGGAATTAAGGCTTGATCATTGCAAAAACCTGCTTCAAAAGCAGCTCTCTGGAGGTTTCTTCAGATGCAGAATTCTTTGTGTTGCCATCAAGCAAACTTAGCTTCCTCCCTTCTTTATGCTGTCCAGTTTCCTTTCCTGATACAGGTTTGTATGATTGCTGGGACAAGTTATTACTTGTTTTATGAAATCTTACTGTTAACATTGGTTTCATATTTTTAATGATGAAGCAGGAAATTGTAAAATTTTCCCGATGGTAAATTGTGTTGAGTGGATGGGATTGTTTTATGTCTGGCCGTGGTTTGTTTTACTTATTACTGAGCTTGTCAGATTATCCTGTGTAAAACATTGGTTTTATTTCTAAAAATACAACAGAAAAACTTACATTTAGGTACATAGTGGTTTAGAGGTGGGTCTAAGAGACTTTTGGTTTTAGCTTCAGGCTCTTGGATCAACATTTTCACGTCTTACGTAAGATTAGTGAAATAACTTTGCTTGAAAGTAGTGGGTTTTCTTCTTCTTTTATTAATTTAAGTTCTTACTCGAGGAAGATATTGGGATCAACATAGATGTCTAAAGCCATTTTAAGCTCTGGAATATCATCTTGAGCTTCCTGCTACAACTTTAAAATATTGTCCTGTGTTTTATGCGTTATCTGCAGTCAGATGTTTTTTATATGTTGACCAAGCTTGTGTTTGGATGTCTAAATTACTTAGGAAAAAACCCCTAAACCCAAGATAACTGGAAGAAATATTAGTGCTTGAACTTGACAATCAAATTGTAGCTTGTAGCAGTCACTTACTGTAACAAACAGCTGTAGAAATTAATTGCTGGAAATGTTGGTGTGGTATAACCCCAAATAGCAACAGAACACTTACACAGCTGTTGGCTCACTACCCCAGGTGGGATGGGGGAGAGAATTGGAATTAACAAACAAAGCAAAACAAGGAATTAATTCACTGCTTCCCAAGGGCAGGCAGGTGTTCATCCATCTCCAGGACAGCAGGGGTCTGTCACACAGAGCAGTGACTTGGGAAGACAAAGCATCATCACTCCAAATGTCCCCACTTCCCTCTTCTGTCCCCAGCTTTATGTGCTGACCATGATGCCATGTGGGTCAGTTGGGGTCAGCTGTCCTGGCTGTGTCCTCTCCCAGCTCCTTGTGCCTCCCCAGCTCCTCGTTGGTGAGGAGCAGAAAAGGCCTTGGGTCTGGGTGAGCTCTGCTCAGCAATAACAAAAACATCTCTGTGTTATCAGCACTGCTTCCAGCACAAATCCAAAATACAGCTTTGTGCTAGCCACTGGGAAGAAAATTAACTCCATCCCAGCCAAATACAGCATACACATAAACTTTTTAACATGAATTTCTATTTTTTAATTAATTACTTGCCTAATTAAAAAATGCTTTGCCTTGGCATAGATTGGTTTTAAGATTCTTATTATTCATTGTCAGTATTATGGATGCCAGAATAATTCTGAGTTGAGTTACAGTCTGACTTGAACCTGTACATATGTCAGGTGAGGCTGTGGGTTGTTGGGTGAGATGGGTGAAAATCTTGTTTTCATTTTTATTTTCTTACTCCCTTTCTCCCCAAAACATGACAAAACAAGGAAGGGGATAGGGGGTGTCTTCAGCGACATAGACTTAAAGTGGAATTGGGTTTGAAGAAGTTGGTTATATCAGGGTATGTTGTTATATCACTTTTGTGAAAAGAACTATTAGAAGTGGAATGAACTACACACATCCATGATTAAAAAAAGTAGTAGTGTTGGATTTGGAGAGAGCTGTGGTTGCTATGAGGATGCAGGCGGGCTTCATTTTGAAATAGTGTTTGTAGGTTGGTTGTAAAAATGGTTATTATTAGTAGAGCAGATAAGGTCCTCTGTTGTAGGTAGTTGCATGAAATACTATCTCATATTGACGTTCTGTTGTTGAGTTGATGAGAAATATTTTATAAACTACACTTGGTTTTGCAGATGTGGGTAATTTACTAGGTAGAAAGTTACCAAATATTAGAGAAGTTGTTAGAAGGTTTGTGTTTTTGCATCCATTATTCAGAGACTCTTTTTGCCCTTTTTGGGAAGGTAGAGAAGTACAGATTAAAGTTCCACATGTCCCAAAAATCCACTAGGAAGGCAGATTTCAGGCACCAAGATCCCAGGGTAACTTTTGGAAGAGCCTGCCATTTTATGTTAGCAAGCCCTGGGAACATTACCCTTCAATTCTATATGTGACTCTAGTATCTGCTTTTATTCCTTCCTGTCTTGCTTAAAATAGAAACAACTTTAAATATTATTTAAATATGCAAATACACTGCATTTGTTGTCAGCATCTAAGAAGGTTAACTTAATGAAAGACACTTTTTCAGTTTTCTTAGACTGACTTTGCGGTCTTAGACTGCAATTATGTTTAGTAAATTTCAGTTCATGGAAAGTGTGCTTTTCTTCAGGACTTCTGTGAAAGCTTTAGTAGTAGTAATATTGGCATGAGAAAGTCAAACCCAAAACTGGTCAGCAAGCAAGAGAAAAAAACAGGCAAGGAGTTGAAAAGAGAATGAGTAATGTTGACAGGATTGTTCTTAAACTGTGTGAAAGACATCAATGCGTAGTACAGAGGAGTGGAGCATAATTTTTTAAAGGGTTGAAGTAGAAGTGTATAATTCAAAATACTTAACATTCTGTCAAGTTACATAAACTGTAGTCTTGTTAAACTCATCTTTTCTTTGAAATACTAAAGGAGGTTGCTAAGGGGTGGGGGGGATGTCAAATGAAATGGTTGCAATGATGTTATGCAACAGAGTTAATTTCGACCTACGCTCTGCTTCTCTGCAGAAGAAGTTGAAGAAGAGTCTGAAACTACAATTGAGGTTGATTTGACTGATAAACAGAAACATCAGTTGAAGCACAGAGAGCTCTTCCTTTCTCGCCAGTATGAGTCCCTACCAGCAACACATATCAGGTAAGAAGTAGTAAGCACAATTTATCTGTGTATTCTGCTGGGTGCATTGCCTGCTGGTGGCCCATCTGCTGGGCTGCCTCAGCCTTGCAAAAGGGTCTCATTGATCTTACCTGAGTTGGGCCAGGTTGTCCCATGAACTGCTTTGGAAGCACTTTAGTGTTTTCCTTCTGTTACTTGATGTTTGAGCCTTAGGACGGACAAGAGTCTCAGAGCTCTAGCTTGCCAATTGATAGCATCAGTTTGGTGGAAAGTCAGTCTTGTTACTACTTTGGAAGTGCTGGTTTTTTTTGTGGTTATTCTGCTGGCTAAAGGAACTTTGACCATTTTGTCTGGCCTGGAAAACAGCAGATGGGTTTGGAAAGGAGGCAGTGACTCACTGGTCAGATCTTCAGTTTAGGGCTGCATGCATGTAAAATTAAAATTACCCCACCTTCAGTAAATGTGAAGAAGTCATGACTGAGTTTGGCAAAATGTTGTAGAAACATTTCAAGTATTGTTTTAAATTGCCCTTAATGCTAATGTAGGAAGAGGCTTGCTAAAGCTCAAAAAGTGTTTGTTGACTTCCTGCTGTAAGTGACATACATACTCATGCAATTTTCTATTTAGCAGTCAGGAAAATTTCTTTTTATGTTGGGATGAGGAGATGATGAATCTAGATATGGAAAGGAAATAGCACAGTGACAGGGAGGAGTCTAATTTAGTGTGAAACAATGCATTCTTACATTGCATTCTTAAGGAATTTTCATTTTCTCATTACATCCAGCTGCTCCAGCTTTTTCAGACCATAAATGTCTAGAAGCTACAAGAAAAAAAGCTATATATTGTCCAACAGGAGAAGCACGTTGTATGTGCATATTTATTTTCTCTCCTACTGGCACATCACATAATCATGGAATATTCTTGTTGGAATGGACCCACAAGCATCACTGAATCCAGGTCCTGGCCCTGCACAGCACCATCTCCAAGAGTCACACCGTGTGCCTGAGAGCGTTTTCCGAACAGTTCTTGAGCTCTGGCAGGCTTGGTGCTGTGAGCCCTTCCCTGGGGAGCTTGTTCTGGTGCACAGCCACCCTCTGGGTGAAGAACCTTTTCCTGACATCCACCCTAAACCTCCCTTGACACAACTTCAGGCCATTCCCTTGGGTCCTGTCACTGGGCACCACAGAGATGAGATGTTGCTTATCTCTTGCTGACAACACAAAAACTGGAAGTTGGAAATTTTTGTATTAATTTCTTGTGCTTTATTCAGCTACTTGTTCTGACTTTGAGAAAGTCATTTAACTGTCAATTTTCTGCTGCTCCAACTATAGCATGGAGATAATAATCCTGTGCAGTTTCTTTTACTTACTTTGACATTTAGATATTGAAATAAGGTATTCTCCTTGCAGAGGGAAGATTACATAGAAGAAGTATTGTAAATGTCTTCTCACCTCACAACTCAGAGAGCAAATACAATAGAGGTTCTTCAGTACATAGTTCACAAAGAAGGCAGAAAAACACGTGAATTCATAGTACATGCCACACAGCACAGCAGGCAAAAGCAGACTTGCATCTACTTTTCAGAACAGATGAATGTTGTAGGATTGTGCTGTCACATGTTACTGAGACCTTTAACAGACAAATTCTGGAACATGCTTGATGTTTCAACAACATTTTGAAACTGTTTTAAAAAAAAACAACAAGAAGGCAAATATACTCTAAAGTGTTCCTTACTTAGCTCTTTAACTTACTAGTGTTCAAATTTTGTGATTCTCAGTAGTTTTCTTAACTTTTATTAATTAGCTTGTCCTCTAAAGAGGATAGAAGTATTGAGATGGTGGCACTCCTCTAGTTTTCTTCCCTCAGTGCTCCAAAATACTCAAGGATGCAGATATCACAGGTTCTCTAGGTGTCTGTTTTGGTGTTTGATGACTGTTATGATCCTTTTTTCCCTGTCATCTATTAGGGATTTTACGTATTGAAACTTTATCTAGTACCTTCTGTTCTATCACTGTGCTTCTCTGAAATGAGCCTGGTGCCATCTTAGTTATCTATCTTTTCATTAGCTAATTGAACAAAACAGTAGAATTTCTCCCTTTAGTTGTCACACCTTAAGAGTGAACAAATCTGGTTTAATGTCATCTGCAGATAAATTGAAAGTGTATTCAGGTTGCTAAAGATATTAAACTGTTTGTCCCAGGGTCAGCAACTGGGGGATACTCCCAATAACCAGAGCCAGCTGGACTTTGTATCACTCACCCCAGCCTTTCCAGTCTGGTGTTTTTTTCCAAACTTATTGTCTCCTTGTCCAGTCTTTATGTTTCCAATCTGCTTGAAGGACACTGGAACACTGCAGGTCTTGCTGAAGTCAAGTTCAATGGTATTCTTTGTTGTCACAAACCAGTTGCCTCCATACAGAAAACTGGAAAGGGATGATTGTGCAATAAAAGCCAGGGCAGCTCTGTTATGTGGGCCTTTGCTCTGAGCACCTGCAGTTTCAGCCCTTAGGAAAAACTGAATTTACAGGAGTAAATGGTTCAGTGGTTGAGAGTGGAGATTGGAGGTTGAAGATCATTTCTCTCAAGAGTAAGAGTATAAAAACTCAATGCCTCTGGAAGGAAGAGGAAAAAGTTCAAGTTGATTTTTAAGAGAATGGAGGAGGTTTTTGACAGCTACAGATCTTGAACTTTTCCTGACATCTTAAGTCAAGAAAAGTATCTGAAACTAATTGCCTTTTTTGTTATAATAATTGAAGGAGTAAGTAAAAGAATTTTACCTAGAGTGTTTTTATTTAGTTTTTACTAATAAGATTTTACTGCTTTTGTCTTTCTTCTTTTCTTAACTTTACCATTTTTACGGTTTTCAAACTGAATGGCAGAGGAAATTGTACCTCTTCTCCTCAAAAAAACCCCCCTATCACTAAGGTTACTTTTCTTCTAGTTCACAATTCCAAATACAGTGGTGTCTCATTTGTACACCTGTTGCTATTATTTCATAGTTGAGTTACCTTGCAGTTATTTTGGTGGGTTAGATTTCTTTGATGTGCTTGTCTAATTCTGGAGCTTTTTGGTCTACAACTTTGGGTTTTGAATAATTCTGATGTAATTTGTTTGCTCTTGTATTAGTGAAATATCGGAATAAGGAGTGAAACTATATTTTTATTTTGTTATATATACATTATAGGCAACTGTTTTGATATGTGATTTATTTTGTTAGAAATGCTGGAATTTTTTTAGGTTTCATCTTGTTTCCCCTTTAAATCAGATGTCACTATGCCATTTCAGTAGCTTTAGGGAGCAGCATAAGTTTTGACATAGAAAAAACCCCAAAGAGGCATATTTAGGAAAGAATTAGAAGTGGGTAGTGTAGTAATTAAATGTGGCAGTGGTGCATTGTGGACAGAGTTCTTGCAGTGGATTGTGTTTCAGAAGGTGGAATTGCCTGGCTTGTTCTGAGTCACAGTGTGAGGCACAGACTACGCTCCTGTGTCAGTCCGGCCATCAAGGACAAGGCTTGTTACCTTCCTGCCTCCTTGTCAAGTTACAAGTGAAATTACTGCCTCCCCTGTCTGCTCACGTGTGTGCAGTCAGTAACACAGTGGGTTATCTCCTTCCTTCCTCATCCCTGCATGTTGCAGATGTGGTTTTGCCAGGCTCTGTAATCCCACATGTCCTTGTCACCTGTGTCCTGGCGGCCGCTCTCCCTGAGCCGCTCTCCTCAGGGTGTCACGCAGGGAATGCACCCGGGATTGGTGCAGGTGGCTCCAGTGCCATCCCAGACAGGGGCTCAGTTGAGCCACTGCTGTGCACTTGGGGTTTCAGAGCACTACCAAATGCAGCATTTTGGAAAGGCCTGGAAAGTTATGGGGAGAAGAATGGCGGAAGTTGTCAGAAAGTTGAAATTACCTGCCAGTGTCGCAAAATTCATCATAAAACTTAGCGTGTGGTAAAAGTGGGTTTTTGCATAAAAGTCTACAAATGGTTATCTTGGTGGAGCTGCAGTGGGTTGCCTGCCTTGTGATTTGGGCTTTAAATATATTTTTCATTCTTAAGCTCTCAAGAGTTTATAGGTATTAAACATGTTTAGATTGTTATAAAAGATGCATTAGTGTCTAAGTTCATTTGTAATCACTCCAAAGTTAAATATTGCTTATGAATTTTTTAGAAGAATTTGTTTATACATCAAGGTTCATCTTACAATTTCAATATCTTTCCTCATTTCTTGTTTGCTTATTTGGTGTTCCAGTCTTGAGGTTGTGGGATTTTTATGTAAGATGATGATGGTGATTATATTTTAAGTGTTTGGAAAGCATACATAAGCCAGGCATTCTCAGATGTCATAATAAAAGCAGATGTGAATTTTTTGGGCTGCTTTATAATGCAATAAAAACCTCCACCCCCTTCAGAAAAAAAAAAAAAAATAGAAAATAATATTCTTCTGCTTGCATTTCATTTTAGATATGTAGGATATCTGTGCATTGTGCAGATGTTTGTCATGATGGGATTTGTTCAAATAGCTGTATTAAATGTACAACCTAATCATTAATGAAGAGTGTTCAATCTGCAATTGGATAAACTAAATATTTCTGATGTTTTTTAGAGGATTCTATTTATTGCTTAACGTAAGCAGCAAATTCAGGTTTTCTATGCACCTATAAAAGAAAAACTTTCTGATCATTGATTCTGAAATATTCTGAAACTGACAAACAAAAGGCAAAACCAAGAAAAGTACCCTCAAAACTATCTTAAGATGGTCTTGACTTGGTTTATTACTCCTATTCCAGCACAGAAAGGACTTCATGAACCTTTTAAAAATTGTGATTGCATAAGATAGTTTTGTTAAAAGCTGATTAATGTGACTGGGGAAAATGTGAGTATTTTTCAGAATGCCTATGCATGTGTGACATTAAAGAGCATCCAAATAGTCAGATCATCAGAAGGGTTTTTCAACTTTTATTAAGAAATAGGTACTCTCTTTATATTTTTACATGTAAATATACAAAAAAGTGTATTTCAACTTCTAAGTTGCCAGTCTGTAAGGATCTTGGCTTCCCTCTTTTGCCATTATTCTGATCATTAATGGAATTCAGAACACAGCATTTTAAAATTTTATTTATTTATTTATTTATTTTTTTGTTTGGTGTTTTGTTCATTTTAATTGTTTGTTTGGTGATGGTGATTTTTTGTTATTTTGGTGGTCATGTTTTTGGTTGTTAAATGGTACTCTTGCTCTTGGTAGACTAAAGAAACTTTGATTGGTACCACTTTGTAGACAATGCAGAAAAAGTAGCTTAAGGACATGCAGTTTATAAGAATGTGCCATGCTTACAAACTGTAACTGTGTGGTGCTCTTTAGATATCTTATAAATGACTCAGTTGTTTGAATTGTCAATATTAGTGAGTCCTGGTGAGATCATGAAGAAGAAAGAACAGCAAAAAAGAAGGTTGTGTGGAAAAAAAGGGATGGAGGAAAATAATTTTTTTTTAATGTGGAATTCCTTCACTCAAAACACAGCAAATGGTCTGAGGTTCAAGACAGATATGGCAGGTGATTTTATAGTGTTACTTTTCAAGATAGGCCACTTTAGAGTTTAGTGGTATTACCTTGGGATTCCTAGTTTTGACATTCATGACAAACTAGAAGTTTCTGCATACAGGGTGTGTGAGTATATGTACAAATTCTAGCTACTTTTTAAAAGCTCACTATGAACCTTATAAGCCTGATTGTTTTCTGGCATAAATCAGACTGGATAAGGTGTGTGCTAACCTCATAATTTGGTTTATTAAGCAAAGTATTCTTCCCTTCTGGACGGAGTTTATTTGGAACAAAGGGACTTTTGAAACATGTCTGACCATTTTCTTCTTTCTTTTCCAATTGAATTCAAGTTATTCTTACTTGACTTAAAATGAGAATTCAATTCAGGACAGAATCCTGTATTCGTATGTGGTCAATAGCCAGTCCTAGTAATAGTGTAAGAAAAAGTGTGTTTATCAGTGGAAAACTGTAATTTAAATATCTGAAAAATCAGTACGTATTTCCCGGTAGTGATATAATTACAAAGTAAGAGCCTTTCACAAGGTGCACTTTTGCTTTCGGTTGCACGGAGTGATGTGTATTGCTTCTGAGCTGGACAGCTCGTAATGGACTTGATGATCTGTTCTCCAACCTGAATGGTTTCCTGATTGTATGGAAAATCATTCCTAACCAGCCTCCTGTGGTTTTGTTCGGTTCATGTGCACCTCCGCTGCTGCGCTAAAAGGCAACGATTCTTTTTCTTTTTAACATGAATTAATCCCCAGAGAAAAAATATCAATGACTTGCGTTTGCAACAATGCAGTTTACAGTTTACAGAAAGTACATCTGTAGTTATGCTTGTTTTGAAATATCAAAATACATAGTTTTATAGTGGCCAGTGAGAAAATACTTACCTTTTAATTACTTTTAAATCCATATCAGTTGGGCACAGTTGCTTCAGGAGACTCTGTAAATCTTACCATTTTGGAGGGCACAAAATTAGCACTCCAACTCTAATTAAAATAAAACTCTGAATTTTTTGACTAAGAGCCACATGCAGTATCAAAATCCTGGGCCATCCATATGATCTGTGCACATGTTTAGATGCCAAGCATTTCCTAGTTCATTTTCTATGTGCATAAATCAGTTTGCTGTGCATTCTGGTTTGAATTTTATTTGATCAAGTTTGTATTAATCAGATAATGCCAAGTTTATTGATTTATCTTTTGGCCACAGATACACAATCTTATACTCTTTAGAAGATTAGTATTATTTTGTCAGAGGCACAGATCCCAGTAGTAATCACCTATCAAATATTTTTTTGTTTGTTGTTTGGGTTTTCTTCACATTTGAGATGTCTCTCAATGAACAGAAATAAACTTGAGCCAATTAATTATGAATCAATACAATGCCAGTATTTTGTCAGTTCTAGGTATTGGTTGAATATTTTATAAGTCAAATTGTAGTTAGGGATCTGTTACAGATTTAAATCACTATGATGATGTTTTTATATTTTTATTGTTATGCAGTAGCTTGCTTCACAGTTAATCTCTTTGCAGTCTTGAGAACTTGAAATTTCCTATAAGGACATTGATATGTGTCTGCCAACATCATTCTCTGCCCCTTAAACTGTACCTCAAAGTAAAATACACGAGTACACAAGAGTACACAGTGTTGGCTTGCTGTGACTGTGGAATCAATTTCATGTAGTTAGTAGGAGCTCTTTGGACTGCACAGTTCCTCTCTGTGGTTTGGTGATCATCATTGCACTGTAGGCTGCTTGTAAGGGATCAAGACTTGGCTCAAAGTGAATACTTGATTGGAAATCTTCCAACACTTTCTCATTTAAGACAGTTCAGGAAAAAAAGTGTTGTTATTTCAGATAGCTCTCCCCTGCTTCACTCAATATCTGTAGCTTTTCCCCCATTTTTCTCCCTTTATGCTGGATGTGCAAAAGATTACTTGCACTTGCTCCTTCTACCCCTCTTCATTAAGCACCTTCATTTGAGTTTTGTCTCTGTCATTGAAGTAACAGCATGTGTTAAAATCAAATCAGATTTTTCTCACAAGTGTAATATTTCCTAATATTCTTTCCTGTTATTTTATTCTCAGACTGTCTAGCTAGTGACTCATGCTTCTGTGTTCCAAATGTCTTCTGAGACACTAACATTTCTTGATGCAGATCACCAAGATACAGTTGGTATATATCTGTATAAAATTATCCAACATAATTCTGTTGTTTTCAGAAGGGCAATTAATAATTGTTATTTGCCAGTCTCTGGGGTCATGCTTGCAAATGTTTTTCTTCTTTCTTCAGCTTGTATCTGAATTAGCGATGCATATAAAGTTTCATTGACTTGGTGGACCCAGAGCAATGATTTCTGGGAGTTCTTGTGCTCCATCATTGTCACCCAGGCTACATCCACATTCCAATAGGAGATTTTATTGGCGGGTTACTGAACCCATGAGGTTGCCTTTTCCACTCCAATAATTCATACTTGTTAACAGGCAGCAGGTATTTTGTTTCTTGTAATTTCTTTCTGTAATTTTTTTTTTGCATACCTCTTGTCCCAAGAAATCCTTATTTTAAGAAAAATTTGTATCTCATGGGCTGTCTTACTCATCTGGTGAAAACATGAAGAAATAGCCTGTCAGAACAGCAGAACAGAAATCATAGAGGCTTCCACTGATTTAAAAGTTAGGGCTGAAATGAACAGGCACTGTAAAAGATGAGGCAGTTGCTGTTGATTTTGATTAATTTTGATAGTTTTGAAATATAAGTGTTTGCATCAGCTTTTGAACATTTGGATAATGATTTTAATCTATGTTTTTATTACTGTAAGAAAAAGCTTGTTAAAGAACAATTACCTAGACAGTGCGAACAAGAGGGCCTTTCAGTACATCTTCTGGGCAATTTGGTGTTTGCTTTAGGTTGTTTAACCAGACTATATTGAAATCTTTTCATAACATTCTCTGGTATAATAACCTTGGCACAATTTTTTTCCATGCTACTTAAATTCTTGAGTTGGTTATCATCATCTTCTGCCTTCATTGTAACAGATTAGTAAGGTCAATCTTGTCCTTCTCTCATCTAAATATTGATTGTTGTCACATTTTTGTCTGAAGTAAGTTCCCACGTGTTTTTCATTCCTCTATTGGGCCTCACTGAAACATGGCACATTTTTGTCTTTAGTTTTCAAGATCTCTTAGGTCTTACCTCAGCTTATTCCTTGTGAAATCTCTCCTTTGGGGCTGGCATGGTAACTGATAGCTTGTGTAGGTTGTTGATTTTCATGAGTTCCATATTGAATTGTCCAAAACAGTCTGACCTGTGAATGTCTCACAAAGATGTCATTTGTTTTTTAGAATTTAATTCTCCTTTTCTTTGTTCCACGGTAAACAGCCTCCTCTCATGCTAGGAAAAATAGTTCCATAAAACAAGGATGAAGGGGAGGGGAACAAATCCTTATGTTCCTCACAATGAGACTTCTACTATCATGATAACCAGTATTTCTTACCTTTTCCTCTTAATCCTCATTAGTGTCTCTGTTCTTTGAGGTTTTGGCTGTAGATGGTTAGAGTTTTGTTTTTGGGACTGTGTGGTCCTGGATTTCTGCTAGGGCTGTGGAAGAAATCCTTTCCTACAAAATCATTAAGGCTAAAATTTAAACGTTTAAAAGTCATTAGTTCTAAAGTTCTGTTTTTTTTTCTGGAGAGTGTGAGTCTCATTTTTGTATTGTAATAGGAGGGCTTCCCTGAGGTGAGGAAGCAGGCTTTGGGCATGGGATAACAGCTTATCAGGCATCCCTTAGCTCATGGGTGTAAATGAGCAGGAATTGCCAACTCACTTGGAACATACCAAAGAAAGTTACAAGCAGACAAAAGCTTCTAACAAATGAGAGTGAAGGAAGGGGCAGCATGTGAAAAGAGCTTTCACTGGTGATTATTGATATAAAGAAAAAATCTATGAGTTGTGGCTCTGGTTACCAGGACAGGAGAAGAAATTGAATCCTAAGTGGTTTATATGATAGAAGCTGGCAATACCATGAACATATATTTATAGGTAAGTTTTATTGTCTCCTTTTACTACAAGACCTCTAAATTACTTTTTGTTGCTGACTGATTTAATTATATAATAAGTTTTGTTGGCATTGTTGTCAGCTCAGTAGAATAACTCTTTATTTGTGACCAGTTTCAATATGAGGTACATCTAAGAGAAGAAAGGATTCCTAAAGCTTAATCTCATCAAAATTAAGTTGTAATGAAGACATAAAAGCTAACTTGCTTTTTTATTTACTGTCATTTGTGCATTGCTGAGGTTGCTTAAATTTTCCCTCAACATTCCTACAAGATAAATTTTGCCAAATTCTGTAGGAAGTAAAAAAAACTTTTTCTGAATAGTTTTCATTTGAGAAAAAAGGTCAAAATCAGACTTTCCATCTTAGCATTGCGACCTGATGCTGTTAGCTAATAATTCACCTTGATACCACTTAAGTCAAGAATGCTGCTTGTTGGAGGAACACAACTTAAATCAGAGAATCAGTTACATAAGAGGAAGAAGGTTTCATATGTGGAAAAATAGTAGAAAACTATTTATTTATTTATGGAATGTTTTAAAAACTGGGCAATTCTTTGTAATTTTTTTTCCTGAGTTCATTTTAGTGATGCATTTCAGGCAGAAGACTCCAGTAGAACAATGAACCTGTGGCATTGTATGCCACTAATCTAAATAATACTCCAACTGTAAGGACAGTAGGATTTCTGGAAGAAGAGGGTATGATTTTATTTTGGTGTGTAACTGATTTTGTAACCTGCTGAAAGCAGCATACACTCTCATTTGTTTTTGTAGGTAGCTAGCTCCCCCTTTCTTTGCTCTATCTAGTTTGGAACAGTCAGATTTTATGCTTTTATATATTTATTTATATATGTATTGATATATATTTACATTTATTTGACATAGCTCTATCTGTCCAGTTATCTGAAATAATTTAGAAACATGAAGGAATAAAGCTCCAGAACACTGTAAGGAGGAAAATATTATTTTTTAGTCTAGAGAAGCTCTGGGTTTTCAGATACATCCCTTAAAGAACTAACTCCCAGGTCACATTGTTATGTGGTTTAAATGACATTAACTTTTTCTCCAGGGCATTTGATTATTAGTATTGAAGAATGGGTGAAAAGTGCAGTGGTGGTTGGAGAATATTAAAGAGTATATTACTGCAGATCGATATTCACTTAAGATATTTCCTTAGCATCCATGATTGAGGGATGCTGGACACAATACAATGAACCAGAGACTTGGTTCAATCCAACAGAGCATTTGCAACTAGATAGAAAAAGCTTTTCCTCTGATGGGAAAGAAAGAAGTTATATAAACAGTAGGCTTTCATGAATTTGGTAAAGATTCTAAATCACTTATATTAAGTATTGCAGGTTTCTAGATTACAAAAATGGGTAACTAATACAGAGAATCAAAAGTTGAAAGACTTCTGTAATTACCTGTTTTCAAATGTGAGTTTTGTTGGCTATTTTTTATTTTTATTTTAGTGTCTATTGTAGGTCTGGGACTGTCTTCACTGAGACAGAAGTCTCTGTGCATGTGAGAGATCATATATGCATATAAAATGTTACCTCGATGTGACTCCAGCTGTTAGATGGCTGAAGTGCTATACAAAGAAATATAGCATCAAATAGAAATTCACTCACTTAGAAGATGTGCTGCAGGGACTAATCTTGTATCTTAATGAAATAAAATGCATTTTTTAACGGACCAGCAATAAAAGATGAGGTTAGTCAATAAAATACTTTTGCAGTCACGAAGGCAGTGGAGCAGTGAATTCCTCTCAGGTAGCTGGAGTTAAATAAGGGCAGGCTGAAGTGGAGAGAGAGAGCATACTCTGAGTGGAATAGAAGCAGACTGGAAAGGCAAACTCCTGGTTAGCCTTTTACACTAAAAAGCACAATAAAAAAATAAAGTTGGAAAGCTGACTTCATGCTACAACACAATTAATTTTTAGAAGTGAATGCTCTGGTATTATTAAGGCCAAAAACTTCAAAAAAACCTTCGAAGTAAGACATGATGGGGTATCTAGAAGGTTTCCTACTTCTCTGCTGCAGGAGCATTTTCCTCCTGTTGTGTATTGTGGTCAGTCTTTTCTTCCTCCTCTTCCCACCGTTTTTCTCTGGTAGTGTGGCTCCTTTGACAGGTATGACAATGAAGAGAAGTTCAGGACAGGAATGTGTGGCTTACCCTCCCTTCCCAGGATGTGCAGTGGCAATGAATGAGACATTAACTGGGTATGTTCACTTAATGATCAGCCATTAGCAATTGGCTTCTAATGCCTCTGGTAGGGCTTAGGGTCAGCACTCCCTGACAGAGTGACAGGTTTTTACAATACCCGTTTTGGTGTTACCTGAAAATCAAGGAGGTGTCTGCAAACTCTTCCTCTGTTTGTATTCTGGTCTGTTCCATGAGGGAAGATGGAAGATGGGTGTTCTGGCTAGTTCTGTAGCTGGATGTATAAGGCCACAGGAATCTCCTGGCAAATGCCAGCTAAACTGAGTAAAACTTTGATGCATGAAATACAAGGTGCTGCATGTAAGGGGTGACAAATATATCTTCATATATATAAAGTATATTTACACACATACATATATATATATAAAATAGTAGTTCAGTTGTAAATTATAACAAAAATGCAAGTTCCTTGCAAGGTGATTCAACACATGCAACATTTTTGTCCACATCCATGAGTGTTTCTTTAAAATACCATTTGTTAAAAATAATTCTGCAGGTTATTTGCAGAGGAGCTGGAGACAGCGGAATTTGAGGCAAGGCAATGCTGGGGGAGATTGGGATGAGGAGGAGAGTGGTGGGGTCAAAGTCCCATTGCATTGACTACTTATATTACACATGGGCAGGTCATTCAAAAGAGAAAAGGACTTTGTTTTTACAGCTTTAAAAGTAAAGCCTTATATTTTTTCTAGTTTGAGTTGTTTTTAAATTATACACTGAACTCACTGGAGATAAGTAACTTGGAGGGGATGTTTCTTTAATCCAGGCCTTTTTATTAATTGTGTGTGTTTTTATTGTTTGCCATTGTACCTCTTCTCTTTTTTTGCTTCTCATTACTGAAACTATTTTCCAGTTTGGTGGAATTCCGATGTATTTGAATGCTCGGATCAGTACAGCCATATGTTTTGTTGGTTTTACATTAATTTTGGTATTATTAAAGTATGGCAGTGTTGATTTTTATATATTTTTATCTTTTTATACTTTTAGTGAGAAGTTTAAAGTATATCTAGGTTGTTTTCTTGTAAACAACTCTTTACTTGAAATTTGAACTTTGTAAAAAGTATCTATTCCTGCTTATGTTTTTTAGGGGAAAATGCAGCGTTGCACTTCTGAATGAGACAGAATCTGTGTTGTCATACCTGGAGAAAGAGGTAATTGTGATTTCTATTCAAGTAAATATTGGGAGAAGTTTATTTTTCTTTCTGTATTTTTAACAAATAGGCAAACGATACTTTGAAAATCGTATCTTGGATGATAGAAAATTTATGTTGTTCAAAACACTGATTTAAACAATATTATTGGATAAAAAATTAATTGACACACTTAAATGATAGATTTATTATGAATCTGTTTGTATTTAAAAAATAATTAATTTGAAGCAATTAGCGTGACATCTTACCAGTCAGTGAAAATATAGAGATGTTTTCCTGTAGCAGGTACTGGAGGGAGGATTCTCATGGTGCTTTTTTTTATTTTCTCCTTTTTTTTTCCTTTTTTTTTCCCTTTTATTGTATGGAAAGTATCTCCTCATCTTTCTCTGGGAGATACTTAGGATGCTTAGCTTTACCAGAGAGGAAGAAAATTCCCCAAGAATTTGAAAGATGGCAAAATACCTTTAAAATAAACATATTTTTCTTTGGAATGTCTTAATATAACATCTGGAAGGCAGCTTTTTTTAGCTGACATTACCATGTCTTTATTTTTAAATTTCTATACCAAACCACTAATAATCAGTAAAAATATTTTTGAAAGCAGGACTTGACCTAGACGTATGTGCCTATACCACATTTGCCAATACTGTTTTAGTGCCTGAGAAGGGCTTACACAGACAGTGTTTTGTTTTTTTGGAGATTAATTTATAATGGAAAGTCAGTATGGTGGAGATACTTATGAGTACAAACAAATTCAGATAGAAGTTAATATTAATTCTCTTCAAATCTATTGATGTATTTTTGTGTATGAATCTTTTCATTATTGCTCTGTTCTGAAGTAAGTCCTAACAATGAGAGAAGTGTTAATTAGCCTTTTAAAGGCACTCATGAAACACCTGTATTATGTAAAATAAAAATACATGTACCAAATCTATGTTCTGCAAATTTCCAAATGGAAGTTGTTACAAGTTTGTGAACCTAACTTTTAAAATTATTGTGCTGTTGTAAATATATCTTCTTTTTTTTAGGATACTTTTTTTTATTCATTGGTGTATGATCCATCATTGAAAACGCTTTTAGCAGACAAGGGAGAAATCAGAGTGGGGCCCAGATATCAAGCAGATGTGCCAGACATGCTTGTGGAAGGTAAATACTTGATCTTTGATTAGTGAAAAAAAAGTCCTTGTAATATTGCTCATGCTGACTTTCTGAGCTGAGCTAATACAAAGAGGCTGAGAAAGTAAGATGGTAGGTCTGAGAAAATTTATGAACACCAATAGATATTATGGAAAAAGGAAGGATACTTGAATAGCTGTTGAGCATGTGTCTGTTTCCAATCTGTGCGTAGGCATTTGATATTTGCTTATTTAATCATATGGTCTGGTTAGTAATTTGATATAGGCTGCATTGAGAGAAGATCCTAAGGACCAGCCCACTTTTAAGATAATAGTGCTGTAGTAAAACAAGTGACTGAGATATTTCTTCTTTCCCTTTTAAAGCAAACAGTGCATAGAGAATTCAGGTCTTTGTGTCTTGTTATTTCAGAATATAGTCTTTCTTTAAAGTATCTTACCTGTTTTTTAGCAGGATTGAAAGAACTATTTCTAGCCTTGGTTTACCTCTAAAATCACTGATCATTTATAAGCTAGCACAATTACCAATGCCTTAGTCTTTTCCTACATAGAACCATTCTTTTAAACAAAATTTTAAGTAAAATACTTATTTAATGTTTGTATCATATTTTTTGTATCATATTTAAGACTCATGAGTAACTGTCTTGTTATGTTTACAATTGTGTTTGCTAATTAAATTTTAAAAAGGAAAAAGTTTCTTTGGAAGTATCTAGATGTAGATACTATTTTCAAGAGTCGTGGTATTTATTCTTTAAAAAGAAAGGATACTGTGAGAAGAAAATACTTTCAGTAAGTCCAAGGAGTTCTGAAGTCCCCAAAGAAATTTATTTGGAACCTTAAATGTAGTGTTTTCTATTCATCATGATTTTTTTTTTTTTTACTGCTGTACTTTTTCTTTTGCACAAAACCCCCCATTATTTCTGATTTCTACAGAACTTATTAAATAAATGTATTAAACAAGAATAATTTCATTTTTGGCAAGTGGCAGATTATTTAACACTGCTATTTAATAGATAATTTGCATTATTATTCTGATTTTTCTTTAGATAACCAGAAATAGACTATAGGAAGTCATTTCAGCTTTGTTTATAAAGTGTATAGACTTGTTTCAGAACAGGTTTATGAATACATTATGATCCACTGCTATTCTTGCTGTAGAATGTACCTGCCATAGGGAAAAAATAGTCCTGTAGATGTTCACATGCTCAGGAGGAAAGCTTGCCAGAGGGCTGATGTGAAAATGGCTGTCTCAATGTGTGTGAAAGGGAAGTACTGATCTGATTCCCGAGTACCTGGTTGAACTGTAGGGTTTTTAGGATAAACTAGAGCTGTCTGCCAGGCAGGAAGTATTTTCTTACTGAATTCTTCTTACTTAAATTACTAAAGACAGAGGCTAATTATGAAATAGTGAATATTACATATAAAGGAAATATTTTTCTTGTTCAAATTTTACTTATTTTTTTTCTAAAGTTAAAATCCATATTAATTTAAACTAACGTTATCAAGTTCTTCTAAGAGCTTAATGTTTTGAGTTAAATCCTTGGTTTAGTTAAAATGAGTTGATACTCTCTCTTGTACATCACAAAGATACCATTTCACTGTGTGTTACTGTCTTCTTTTTCTCACACCCCACTAACCTCCAAAATGCAAAAAGTGATGCAGTCTTCTTGCTGCCCTTTGTAGGAAATAATAATCCATATTTTGGAGCTAAGTTCACAAACCAAGGATCTGTTGGTACGTGGAGCACTCGAGCAGTTCAGTTGGATTAATCTGCGCTTAATTCAAGTGGCTGCTGGAAAAAAGTTTGGTTTTGGGAGCATAAAAATATTTGTGGTAGTTTGGACTGATTTTTTTCTAAATGTTTCCATAGCCCTCTGACCTCCAAGGAAAAACAAAAGATGATTTAGCTGTTGCTGTGTCTTTGTGTAAGCTGAGAGCCTGGAAGTTAATCCACTCACTGTCAAGCCTTTTTTTCATGAAAACAGATCTAAACAATGTTTAAAATTAATAGATTAGAAAAGTTATATTTGGAAACTATGGGATTCTGTGAAGATTTTTTTTGTCTTTATGTACGATTTTCAGCCTGTTGTGTTAAAAGTGGCTACTGTAACTCTAAAAGTATAGAGCCATCACCTGAAATTAAAAGAGAGAATTTGGGTAATATCTTGTCAGTTCAGAAAAATGAGATAATAGTATTATTAGATGATATAAAATAAAAATAAAATAAAAAGCATTCCTGAATTTGTTCATGCATAAAATTTGCTCTGTAATCTAAAGGAGGAATACTTTCTGAAAATGATTGGTAGGCATATTTTATATTTACGAAAAATATCCAAAACAAAAAAAAAATAGACAAATCAGAGTCACACATTATCAGTTGTTTAATTTTCAAAGTTACTGGCATATAAATCCAATTCAAATGACTAAAGACAATTTAGACTAGCTTTCAAAAGGCAAGGCCTGTCACAACATGACTGAAAAGTAAAAAGATGTTCTAGAAACATTAAATTAATTTGTTATAAATACACTGATAAATTCTAGTAGATTAAAAATTCAAATTGCTTGCACTTTCTCCGTATTGATAGCTTATGGTCTATCTGAATAGACTGTTGTTTTGGGGGGGGTTGTGTTTATTGGACAGCTGTGTGGGGTTTTTGTAGGAGTAGATTTATTTTTCCTTGTGTTGATGTTGCTAGTTTTGCTTCCTTGAGTAAAATGTACTTCAAACCCAGGTGAGTAGTCAAACTTTGGATAATGCAGCATACTTGCTTCTCCCTGCCCCGGGGGTGTACTGGATAAATTTATATTGCTCTTTAATTTTTGAAACGAAAAGAGCATCTACTTTGAAATGGCTGAAAGGTTTATTAAAATCAAGATGCATGATAAAGTCTTCCAGAGTCAACTGTTTTCTGTTTTTACACTTTAGGATACATTGTATCATAAATCCTTTACACAATTGCAGTAAACAAATCTAAACAAAGTTTAAATTTGGTTGAAAATGCGTAAGCCTTGTAAATCCAAGCCACTCTTGTTTGTAATGGTGTAACTAAATCGCTTAGATCACACATTTAGTGAAAACTGTAACTTTGGAGAAAGATCAGAGCAGATTTCTTTCCGCAGTCTCTTCTGACTTTTGTTGTCACCATTCTTGGGAGTAAAACTTGGGAGTAAAAGTTGTCAGATTGTAATGATCTAAGATTGTGAAGTCTCTTGTCCCCCCAGTGCCAAGTGTTACAGTCTGTCTGCACTCGAGTTTGAAGATTTTTAGAGTCTTTTTAGTTGCTTTAAATATACTGGAAGAATATATTTAAAAAGGAGACTCTTCTACAGCATTGACTCAAATTCTGGCTAGCAGGATGCTGAAGAATATCCTTTGTTTTAACAACACATTCTCCAGTGGCTTATTCTGTGGATGTAGCAGCTTGTTTTCAGGTCTGTTTTCAGCATGGCGTGACGTTGTTCTCCTTTGTGCAAAGCAAGAATAAAAAGGTTTATCTCTGAGAACCAGGAGCATGAATTTGGGCAAGGAGTACCTTGTTTCTGTGGAGCATCCCTACTCCATAGTACTGGAGCAAGATGTCTGGTTCTCTGCAGGTGATGGCCAGAAGCTGCTGTGACAACTTGTAAAATCTGTGACTAGGAACTTCAGTAAACAAAGCTAAAAGCCCTAAACAAGCAAGAACAAAACCCTATACAGTGTTGATTTAGGCAAGTCATTATTGTTACTTGGCTACAAGGCATACTTTTATAAATTGCTCTGAATTGGATCAAATTGTTGTCACCTTTAACTAACAGATTTTATTTAGTCATGTTTTGTGTACAGGGAGATTGCACCCAGGCAAACTAGTTTAGATTCTTGGTAGACTTTTATGTAACATTGATTCTTACTTGTCTCACAGCTTTAAAATCCAAATGTTTTAGAATTCTGGCATTTCAACCAGTGTGTCTCATGCAGTGGAACAACTGATGCAGTTTTTCACATGGTTGGCTAAAAAAGCAGAGAATGAGTGAGAGACAAGTGTTAGCATGGCATTAGGAGGAGTATAGTTTATGAAGAAGCATCATGCTGAAGAATGGGAGAAACTGGAAATTTTTTTTGCTCTGTAGGAGTTCGTGTAATGCATTGTTTTTCTTGTCTCATGCTTTCCCTGCTCTTTCTGCCTCATGCATGCCAACATCAGCCTAACTGCAGCTGTCAAAGAATTTAAATGCATTTGCACAAAATCAGATGCATGACAGCTTAGCTAAACAAATACAATTGCAGTCATGTTGCAAATAGGGAAGCCAATTGTTTACAGTAATCTCATTGGCCAAATCAGTAATTTCTTAAGTAATGCTTACTTTCATTCATTCATACTGTTGTGAATCAAGTGGAAAGGCTGCAACCAAGTCAGAAAAAGTCAATAATTGTTCTTCTGTATGTCAAAGCTCTATTAAAACCTCTGAAACAAAAATCTAACAAAAATTTTATCATGACTGCATTCTGATCATGACATATAAGTCTAGTGAAACTGTCTGCAGCAATTCTCTGGCAAAAAATATCCCAACCAAACAATTGCATTTTTGAGAAAATTATTACAATTTGGAATAACAGTTTCCTATGAATTTTTTTTTTAAAGTAATTTATCAAAATAAATTTTCTGATGTTGTATTTGATTTTGTGTACCAGGATCTGATAGAACAGTGTGGTAAGATGTTTAAATGTTGAAATCAGCATTTTCAAAAACCAGCCCAGCAGTGTAGGCAGGAGCATGCTGAATCAAACCATCAGCTGTTTATCCCTGCAGGAGATCTTGTCACTTGGGGTTTCTTAGTTTTCTTAAAAGTTGTTTAAAGCCTATTAGAAATCCAACAGGCTGTTACCTTGAGCTTCCTTATGAACCTCTTTGATCCTTTTTCAGCACTTCAGGATTTTTCTTTACAAGAAGCCTGTTGACCCCTGTGTCTTGGCTGCAATTTTAATTAATTTGGCTAGCATAGCTGTGAGTCTTGACTATGCTTAGTTGCCCACATTTTTTCTTTAGCTCATATTGTCTCCTTCATACCCTAGGTATAACACAACTTGATTTGAGCTCTTGTATCTCGATTTGTAGCTGCTGTATTCCTGAGATGCTATAGAAATCTGGAGCGGATTTTTGTCCAAACTCAAGTAACTTGTTACTGTTCATAGTGTATGATTGTTTTTTAACCTCTCCTATCAATGCATAATTTTAAGATCTGTCTTTTGGGTCTCTCATGATGCATGTGAACCTCTCCACTTCTGTTCAGTCATCACAAATGCAGAAAATTAATTTGATTTCTCTTCCAACAATTAATTTCAATTTGAATTTCTCTTATTTGCTTTCTATTTAAATAAATCACATTGTCAAGGTCTTGGACTCTTTGGTAATAGACCTTTTGACTCTGTTGATGGTCTGAGAAGACTTTAGTCATGTAAATGCCCTCTGAAATTTGGACAATGCTGTAGCAAGTAGGATAAAGGAAAAATGACAAGAAAAAAATGAACCCCGCATCTAGTAATGTTCCTCAAGGACAAGGACAGTTTTCTTCCTCTGTGATGAGATGTCCCTAATTTTTTTCTAGTACCCTCGCTTGTATCTTCCATAAATACATGGGATCTCTTTGGGTACGAGGGGGCTGGAGGAACAGCTGTGTGTGGCAGCCCCTGCGGATGTTCCCCGGGCCAGCATCCCGGCGGCAGCTGCGCTGTGCAGGGGGATGTGAGCAGGGGCTCTCAATGTTTACTGAGCTCATTGCTACTGCAGGGCTCAGCCGGCTCTGCCCGGCCGGCTGTGAGTGCAGAGCAAGCCGGGGAGAGCCACACTTCACCGGGCACGATGGGGGCTTGTCGGAGAGGGACACGGGGTGATGGATGCTGGAAGGGTTTGCGTGGATTTGGGGAATGAGTTTTCCGTTTCCTTGCAGAGACAAGCAGCACAAGTATGATATGGAATGATTCGGTTTAAAGGTTTATGTGGAGAGCTAGCTGCTGGTCCTGATGGAGAATGTTTGCAGTGTTCCTGTTTTAATAGCCTGGAGGGGTGATCTTAGACTCACATGCTAATGGTCCCCTCCCAGCTGCAGTCCTGCTCCCAGCCTGGTGCTGCTTATCTCTTGCATCTGGGTTTGAAAGGAGGCCTTAGGGAATTCTTTATGGAGCAGGGATCTGACACAGTTGGGTTCTCTCTGGCCATTTAAAGCAATACAAAGAGTGGGCGAGGAAGAGGAGTACCCCCTACTAAGACATACAGAAGAGGAATTAGATTCTCTGAAATGGAGGAAGAAACAACCTGTAGGAAAGGCTACTTCTTCAAAGCTTTATTTTCTTCTAGCAAATAAAATTGTAAACTAAAAGCTGGAGTCCCTCTTGCACACCTGAGAATACCCAGTGAGTGCAGAAATAGCGCTTGCTGTACAGCTGAATTAATCTTTGAAACCAAGGCATTTTAGAATTAATGTAGTTCAATTAACTGAGTGCTTAATAGGAAGAAGGGGAGCAGTTGGGTAAATTTAAAGTGCAAATTTTGGATGACATACAGAGAAACTATTCAAAGTTTCTAAAATTTTTCTGTTTCAGGGAAGAGTAAATTAATTCCTTTAAGGGTGGTTTCTGCTGGTTTTGTGCTTTTTACTGCAACTCCATTGTAAGAGTGTTGTTTTTAATAGACCAGATGTACCAAATGGAAACTATTAAGCTCAGAGTTCAAGCCTTTTAATGTTTGGGAATATTGGAATTTCAGGATTTTAAGTTTAAACATGATTACAAGTAAAGAGTCAGATGAGAAAGTAATTTAAAATGTGTTTGGATTTTTAATATTATGAAAGTTCAGGATTGCTTAGACTTGGTGTATTGTACTTTCTGGTTCTATAAATGCATCCTGTATAATTAAATATTTTGGGTTTTATTTCATTGATGAGAAATATACCTTAGAATAGTGAAACAACTGTAATTTTATGAGGAGAGATCTGTTCTGTTACTTCATGGTACGTAATTTTCCCATTTATTATATGAACCACTGCTGAATTTGAAAGTCACTCATACAGCCTGAGACCTGCAGCATTAATTTGAATGGTGCATCTGATTCTCTTGTCAAAAGTCTGTGTGCTGGATTATTTCTGTCAGTGTTGATGTAGTTGCAATGATTCAATTCTGTTGTGAGAAGATAATAATCAGTCCTTTTAAAAAATGGCTGATTTGAAATATTTTTAGAAGGTTCTGTATTCAAATATTTCAGTTAAAAATTGGACAGTCAGATACTCTGAAGACATAATGTGTGTCTGTGAGAAATATCTGACAAATAAACAAATATTATGTCTTTGTGTGCTATTGATTTCTAGAAAATATGGTCTGTAATTTGAGCTAAATAATCACTTTTTGGACAATTGCTTGATATTAACTGGACACATTAATACAGTGAGTAGTTCTTAGAAAATAAAATTCAGAAAATACTGCCTTTTTTCCTGAGTTCAGTGTTTCACAAATATTATCTGTGTAACCTTTTGTATGTAACTGGCTTTAAAAAGTCATGAGGCGTGATAATTTTGATGCCATATTAATATTTCCTTTGTGAGTGAAGCACAAAGTGCCATTGCAAGAATAAATAAGTGGAATTAGAGAAAACCCAGTTGCTTAGATATGATCAAAGGAAGAGCTGCTTTTCTTGTGCATCCACAGAAGGTGACAACAGCAGCACCTTTAGGCTCTTCCATCAGCAGTATGTGAGGGAAAGGTTTTCTTGGAAAAAGCTGTCAACCTAAGGTTATTTTGGGATGAGGCTGAGGAACTAGTGCATACCTCCCTTGTTCTACATACAGCAGTTTGGGAGTTCACAGTCAGTGTCTAAAACCAGGTTTTCTGTCAATTCAAGATAACTCTATGGGATCTGGAGAGCAGAAAGCAAAGCTCAAAGTCTGAAATAAAAAATACCTTTAGGGGCAAGTACAAAAGGAGATGATTATGCCTAACTCAGGTTTGCTTCTAGATGCCTAGGAACCTTATAGAAATGCATTTCATCAAGTTCAGTGTGAAATGCATTGAATTTTTATATTTGACAGAAATCTGGTAGATCAGCAGCAAAATAAACTATAACTTCAAAATACTGGTTAGAATCTTGGTTCAACTATATTGGATAATGGCTTTCTATTTCAGTGCATTTTTCAGAAGGAATGCATGGAACGGAAGATATAACGAGCAGATTTAGGAGTTCCTATTTGTGGAAGGTGCAGTAGAACACCAGACCTAACAGGTGTGATGGTACTAATCCAGTAAGGCTCACCTTTATGGTCAGAACAGAAAGATATTGCTGAGAGTCAGTTCATCTCAGCTGAAAATTGATATCTAAAATAGATCAGATATTTAGATGAGGTGAATCTCAACAAATAATAAAATTCCTTGTTATGTATGCTCAAATATATTTTGTTTTCAAATGGGGTTTCTGTTGGTTGCACTTTGGACTTTGAATTAACATGATCTTTTTTTCTATAATACCTTTTAAAAGTAGGAGCTGTTTCTTGAGGGTTAGCCAATTGAAACATGTAGACCCTTGTCAGATTTGACGATTTTTTTTTTTGTTATTAAGTGCATACAGTAAATTTTACATAATAACTGTCAAATGCTAGATTATCACAAAAAGTAAAATACACTTTATAGCGTTGTTAGTGTGAAATTTTAACAGGATTATAATATTCTTTACATCACTTTTGCCAATCTTGCTTCTAGGGAGCTGAGTTACTGATTTTTGTGCTGGGCAATTAAAAGCATGTTTACAGAATTTCATCAGTTTTACTAGAAATTAAACAAAACACATGTAAATAGCCTCTTGATGCCTGTTTGCAGGAAAGACTTTGCTTCAGCCTAATCATGCATTTGCAAGGAAAATCTGTAATTCAGGGCTGTGGTCACGTACTACAGAAGGTCAATTGGGTATTTGAAGCTTTGCATTGTAAACCATAGTGTTTTATGAAATATTTTCTGTAATATTATTTAAAAATTCTTGTTACCTTCTGGCCCAATTTGTTGAGGTATTAAGTGCATTTATAATTTTGATCAAACAGACTAAATGTGGTTGTGGAAATTTCTGAGCTTCAGTTTTCAGCTCATTCACAACTTCTGTGTTAACAGTTGAGGATAAGATAGAAGAGTTAGAAACTGTGCTGTTTATCAATTAGATTTTATAAAATATGTATATCAGTTGAGGTGTGTTATGTGGATTGTCCAGTTTGGGGATAGTTGGAGTGAGTTTTTTCTGTTATTGTTTGCTTTCTTGTTCATTGGTCGCCCCGAATTCTAAAAGCATGTCTACCTTTCTCAAGTCTGATTTAAGTTTGAGGTCAGTAGAATTTTTAGCCTTTGTAAAAAAGGAGCCATGATAGCTTTAGCTCCTTGAGGAGATTTAGGCTACTGTTATCTGTGTCCTGTTTGCTGTGTACCTCCTGTTTTTCTACAACTTGAAGGAAATGGTTGAAGTGGCCCTCTGGTTGCAGTGCAGCATGAATGGTCTGTGCTGCCTAGTTGGGGTGGCAGGTTGTGCTTGATTGCTGCCAGAAAGATTTGGTTGCTAATATTAGCTGTAGAGCCTTAGCTGAGATTGCTCAAACACTAAATGAGTTCTGTCAGCTGGTAGTCAGTCTTAGGAAGGGTACAGTTATTTATTGTGTGCTGTGCATGTGCTTATTATCCCCGTGGGCACTCCAGTCACTTTTCAAGCAGCAACGTCTCAGTGTTTAATTGACTTTGCTGGTATTTTCTACCTCAATAACTTCACCTAAAAGGACTCATTGTAAGTTCAGATTTTTGCTTCTTTGCTGTTTCTTTACTGTTTTACTGCAAGTCTGATTTTTCTTTTAAGTTTATTCTGTAGAAGATGAAAAACAAATAGCAGATGCAGATGAAATGTGGTTTTTCACATTTGAATAAGTCAAAATACTTTTCATCCTAAGCAAAAGTTCTTCTCTAAATTGTTTTGCTTTCATTATTCACACAAAAAGTCTTATTTCTCTTTAGAATGCTTAAGTAAGAGGGAATTTGCATATTTTTAACATAAGAATTAAAAAAACCAAAAAACCCACAACCCAAAACTGCAGGACCACAGATTTCATTTTAATTTAGTCAGGGTTTGGTTTTGGTGTGGAGGTTTTTCTATTTGGTGGGTTTTTTTATTTGTTCTTTGGCTTTGGGTTTTTTGGGTGGGTTTTTTTTATTTGTTTGGGCTTTTTTTGAGAATACAGTGTCTCTGCATTGTGCTATCCCTTTTTGCTTTTAAAAAGGAAGTATTTTAAATGCTATTAATGCCATGTAGTACTGTGTTGTTATTTTATTTATGCTCAGAAACATTTTCACCAGGCTTTCTTGAAAACTCTGTTACCTCATGTTGTTACTTCAGGAATTTCATCAGAACTGAAAACAGTTCTGCAGGGTTTTGAGAAAGAGGCAGCTTCATTTGTTCCTTCCTTCTAGCACTGGGCATTTCCATAAGCCAGCCATCCTTGATGCAGCATTATTAGAAGTTGGTCATTAATGTGTGGTCGCAGTTCAGTTTATTCTGAGCCCAAATGTAATTCTTTCTGTTAATTTCTAGGAGTTTAGAACATGATGAATTAAAGCTCTGAGCATTTTGAGAGCACTTGTCTTTTGATCGTCAATGATTAAATTATAAGTACTGTAAAGCTGAATGCTGAGAGAACATTAAGGTCATAGGAGGCAGTTCTGTTTCAAAAAGGATTTTTCAAGTGGAGAATGATTAAATGTTTTTTATAAATTCAAGCTTTAGAGGATAAGTGGCCTTTGCACTATGCACATTTTATTTGCTTTAAAAATGCCCAATAGCAGTTTAAGTGCTTGTAGACAAGTAACAGCCTTTATCACATGATAACTTTCATTTGCAGTTTCTCTATGGTTTTCATTTCTTGTCCTTATATATGTCTTTATAAAATTTTTCCATGAGCCTTGTGTAAGCATATACATTATTCCTTATCTGAATAATTGAAATCTGAATATACCTCTGTTAGGCAAGCTAAAGCAGAGGGGAGATTTGTTCTGAAATTGAAAGGTAAACAAATAATTTTTTTTTTGCCTGCACTTTTCATCTAAGCTTTCTCGTGTTATTTTGATCAGAGAAGTTTTTTGCACGTTGCTCCATTATACTTTTTGAAGAGTTATGTGTAAATTTTTGAACTTTTCTTCTGAATTGCAAATGATAAAAAAATTAAATAAAAATGAGTAATAATTTTATGCACAATGGATATGCTGACTGTTGTAGTGAGGAACTAATATACTTTTCATCCAAAGAGAAAGCTCAGATTTTACATTAGACAGACAGGCTTAATGTCTGGAACTTTGTTCATATACAGTACAAGAAAATTCAATGTGATTCTGTCTTCCTGCTCTGCAAGTTAGAGAAAGTGTTTGCAGACTGTCTAAATAGCAGCATGAGAATGTGGTTCATGAACTGAAACTTCATTTTCACTGATTAGTTGCCTATTTTTAGAGTGATGGCACACAAACAGCACAAGAAGCTATGTTAAAAACCATTTAGAATTACCTGCAGGTAGTATACTCCCAAAAAGCTCTGGCAACAATCTGCTAAATGCTTTATCTGCTAAATCCATATTTCAGTGAAAGAAATTTCATTGTGTTGCGTGCTGAACTCACATAGAGGAGAATAAGAGCCAAGAAGTACCTCTCTTCCACATCCTTGCAACGTGAACTAAGAGATATTCCTGTTCCACAAGTACAAAACTAAAACACAGAGGTGAAGACACTGGATTGAGTTCTTTTATATGTGCTAAGCAATAAGAACAGGAGCCTTTACAAATGCCTTTGCTTAGAGCCCGAGGAATTGACACGCACATCAAAACTGGCTGATTTCAGGAGCTAGTGTGAATAAGGGATTTTGCTTACCATGAGGAACTCTGTGGTTGGGATTCCTGGTCTGGTGTCCAGTTCTGTCCATGGATAGATCTATTGCCTTACTATGACCCAAACCCCACAGCTACAGATTTTCTGTCCCATGGAATTAAAGATCCAGCAGCTGGCACCTCTGTTTTGCATATCCTGAAAGCTGGATTCATTCAGAAAGCTGAGCACTGCAAGTGTTTATTTTGCATGTTTGGGTTGCACTGACAGCTGAATTACTTTTTGAGCAGGAGAATAAAAAGGTGTTTTGAAAAACAGGACAAATCGTGCAAAATACAAAACTAAAACGTTATACATCAGAGGTGTCATTAAAATCAGATACCTCATCAACTGTTTGTTATTAAAAGTTGAATTTATATTGTTTTATTGACAACCTTTTAAAAAATAAAACCTAACTTATAGATTCATATTTCAATTTCTCAATATTATATTATATTACAGTATTATGTGTTTATTAAATTCAAAGAATTTCCCTCTAAGAAACTGTTTATTGTTTATATTGGAAGTTATTTTCTTTTAGTTGGATACAAGAAGAACATAGAATCATACTGAATCGGATGTACTAGTTAGTTATTTGGGGTATTTATCTACAGGAAGTGAAATCTAAAAGACTAAGTAGATCTTCAATTTCTTGTACTTCATCTTAAATACATTTGGTTTACTTTTGTTTTGTAAATTTTTTCTTCTTTTTTTTTTTTAGAGGAGCACATCATGATTTCGTTTGTCTAAAATGACTGACTGAAATACAAAACTTTTAAACTTTTTTTAAAAAGAAAAACCTTGCTTTTTACCATTAGACAGCCATGAGAAATACGGAATTGAATGATTGATGAAGAGTAAACCAGATGTATTTCTGACCATCTACTAATGTTTACCAATAAAAGTAGTCATCAGGATTAGACTGGCTATAACAGAATTACAAGCAGTTATTATAATATGTTGCATATACTGCTATGGTATATCAGTTATTAAAAAAAAATTGCCTAGCACTTCTCAGAGGCTGTAATGTAATAAAAAAATGCTGCTGGTGACACTTTTAAAACTGAACTTTTCAGATGCACTGAAAATGGTGAAAGTAAAACTCCCCCATTCCTTTGTGAGCTGGGTTTTGCATTATAGCGAATTAATACTATGACAGCTTTATCATCTGTTCAGTTTAAATGTCTTATACTTTGGTGTCAAATCCAACAATGTAGAAGGTAAATGTTGATGTGCTAACAGAGAAATTGTGGTTTGCTATGTTAAAAACCATCTAGGATGTGGTGCAGGCACAATCAGCTAAGGATCGACAGCTCAAGTAAAACACAGAGGGTTGATAATCATTATTTTGAAAGACCTGTTTATCTTATGTGATCCTCCTATTCTGATGCTTTCAGCATAGGCAAAGGAAGTTAACTAAAAACTTATTCCTGAAATGAAATTTTCTGAGGTTTCTGCAGCACTGCTTGACTGCTTCCATGGTTTGGTCTGTTTAGGTTACTTTACCTCTCAAAGTGATTATATCCTGCCATGTCAGTGGAAAATGGGGAATGAAATAATTTTTTAAAATGCAGCTTGGCAGACTGCACTTATTTTCTGGGAATCTCTGTCTGCCATTGTTGCAGTGATATTTAATATTGCAATTATTATATGTGTTTAGATTATTTTGATGTAGACGTTCCACTGCTTGTATCCTCTTTATGTCTACTGTCATTACAAAATACTGCTTGGCAATATTTCAGATTGACCTTTATCAAGAGTTACAACACTTTATAGCAGCAAATGTTCAATTACCTCTAACAGAAGTAATAGCTATAGTATTGCAAATTTTTTATTCTTTTTGCAAACTTGATTCAAAAGAGTGACATGTTTTGATTGAATACTGATGCTGTGTTTGTATGATGTTTTCTCTTTGTGAAAAGTATAATCTACCTGAGTAATGTTTGATCTTCAGACAGTGACATCCTGAAATGGTTAAATGACATTAAAGGTATTTAAAAACTATATATTAACAGATTGAAATGAAGTGCTCAGAGAATATTTATAAAATGTAGAACATCACCCACAATGTTTCTGTCACAGATGGAAGAAATGAATGTATTGACAGGTGTGCAATTGATAGAATAAGTTTATAGACCTAAAATCCTTTCCAAGATGCCAGAAATTAACAGTTTGTCTGCAGTACTGGATGTGAATTAGCTTGAACAGAAGCTGAAGTCCCATGAGGCAGCCAATGCTTTATTGCCTGCGTGTTGGAAGAAAGTAATTTACTGTGTTTTTCTGAGAATGTGACTGTGAAATTTGTTCCTGAAACATTAGCCAGACAGCATGGTGCAGCTCTAACTTGTGTGTTTGCTAGGGATAAATATATATCACATTTTAATTTTTTCCAGAATCAATATGCTAGAGAACGCAGCATATATGGTGTGATTTCAGAAGAGCCAGTGCTTGGTTTGCAGTCTGCTTCCAGACTCTTAAGTTAACAAGTTATTTCATGTCTTGATGATACTGTGCGTGTTTAGACTGGCTGTTTTCATTAAGTCATGGGAAATAGCACAGACTAAAGTGATCTGTGTGATCAGAGAGGTACCTACACAGCCTAGATTTTGGAAGGGAGTGGAATGGCTGTATCTGACAACAGGTTTTCATTCTTGTAGTAGCTTGTAGAAGTCACAGACAAGTACTGGCAACATTAGTGCAGCTCAACATTAGTGATTTTCACGTTTGCTGAGGAAAGGACACACTCCTGTTCTAAAACACCAGGAAAAGATAGTGATTCTGACTTTACTGTTGTCATCTCTCGTGGCCAAAATGTGTTTGCTACAGCCCACAGGTAAATCTCCTCATGCTGGTAGCATATGTGGTGCTTCCTCCATCAGCCCCTGAAATGTTTCTTATTTTACAGGAGAAGTTATTGGTGTAGTAGGCAAGGCAAGATCAAGTCTTTCTTAAGAATGTGAATCCTTGTGCCAAATTCACACTTCACTGTTCTCCCGTGCAGTACAAATGCCATACTCTTGTAAAAACGAACATAGGGCAGGATAAATTTTGGAAACCAGCCCGGGTTTTAGCCATGTATGTGTACATGAATTATTCTGTTCACATAAATGAAGTTGGGAAATGATGATGTAGTATATAGTAACTTTCTTGTGATGCAGCCTTATATATTAGTTTATAAGAGCATAGAACTGGTCCATGTATACAGCAATTTTAATAGTATGATTTATATTAACAATACAGATAGTGTAAAGGCTGAAGTGGTGAAAAAATGCTTAAATACAGTAGACAGCATTTTTGTATAAAGATTTATTTGTTCAAGGCATAGAATACAAATCGGATAGAATTTAATTGCTGAAGCTGGTTAAGTGTAAAATTAATTCTAGTATGGCTTAAGTGAAACAGTAACTTTGATATACTAGACAAGCAATTTAAACAAGTCACTGTATGTTTTCAGCTTTATAATAACATTTTAATAGGGTTCATTGATATTATACCTCCTAAGAATGTCTCCTTAAATTGAAATGCTGATGTTAAGGGAAGGTATTTATTTTGGTTATGCTGCATTATGGAATTTAACTGGATAACTGCTGATGATTGTTAAGTATCCATTTGTGTATGTGTATATGTTTAAAAATGTGCAATGTATTTTCTAAACATAGTGTGAGAACTACACGAAGGAAAGCATTGTGAATAATAAGTGTTTTGTCCCATCTACCTTTTGACAGGAGAATTAGATGACAGAGAACAGGCAAAGCTGGAAGTAAAAGTATGGGATCCAGATAGCCCCCTTACTGACCGTCAGATTGACCAGTTTTTAGTTGTAGCACGGTAAGCTTAAAATCCTCTCATTAAAAAATCCTTTTCCTTTTTCTACTGACTATTTATTCCCCTATATCATGTTACTCATCCTGTTTGCCATTTTGTGAACCCTTCTCTTTCCCACAGCTAGCCAAAACAGAAAATCAGACCACAAACTTTGTATATTTATTGAAGCTATCAATACAGGAGAGAGAAAAAGAGAGTGAGTTTTGGAATAGTGCTACGCTCTCTATATTTCACGTTATAGTAGAATTTGATACTTTGAATGTAGATGTCAGTTTGCTTTCCCCTCAGAGTAAATTATTTCAGTGCTAATAATAATTCAGTCTTGTGTTTTACAACACTTGGAATTTCGTGGCATAAAAAAAGTTAAAAGTAGAAATAAATGTTAACAAATGAAATGAGTGCAGAACTTGCCATGTATGCATGTAAGCTGAATAATATACAGTGCAATTATTTTGGATGAAATTGAAATAAGGTTTTGAAGTCATGTATTTCATTAGTGAAAAAAATCAAATCACTACAATTTTATAAATTTACATGATTATGCAGATTTATGAAGAGAACATCAAAGTGCTTTGAATTTATAAATACCCTTAGAAATGATTTCTCTACTTTAAAAAATACCCCTCAAAAATCTGTAGGTTTCTTCCTGAAGAACAGTTCTGCATTGATAGGATACAGCATGTTTTGCCTTTCCCCTAATTGACACTTACAAAGGTACTGTTCTAATGGTAACAGAGAATGTCGTTCACATATGGATTTTATCCTGAATAAATCCATCTCCTGTGTTTTCTGTAACCTGGTTGCAGAGTATAGTCTCAAATCTTCTTAGGCAAATAATCCTTTTACATGGTTTCTAGTTTTTGGGATTTTTTCTTTCTCCCTTTTGAAAAAAATGTTTCAGGAAGGAATAAAAAGCTGCTCTATATTTTCAAGCTTATGTCTATGTTAATACGGGATTCTGATTTACTCATTTGCAGTTCATGTACTGAATCACGTAGCTTTTTTCCTTTCTCTCTCGTTTGGAATGTTGTATCCTTTCTATACAGTACTAAAACTTTTCTTTTTTTTTTTTTTTAATT
>VZTB01016699.1:196205-244624 GCA_013397245.1 Thryothorus ludovicianus | reverse complement strand
CAGGTGGCTTTTCATGTTTATCATGGCATCTCCCTTTGTGCTGTAAATACCTGAAGTGATAATAAAGAAGCATAGCACTGTACAGGCAATTGATTAGAAGTGCAAAGAAAACATCTTTTGTAACACTATCACTTTACTTCTAATATATTCTGCTGGTCAGATTTTGCAAAATGGAGTGGTAAAAATCTCGTGTATTTTCAGTTTTAATGTTTTGTTGCTTGCACGTGTCTTCCCTGAAGATGGTTTTGTTTTTTCTTCTTCTTTCTAATATTTTAAGTATCACAATATTTTCTGAAAGAGCAATCAGATATTAATTTGCTGCTTTTTAAGTTCAGAACAGTCTAAGAGGTCATCTTTAAGACTGTTTCCAATTTAGTGTGAAGAGGAACATTGGAGTAAGAGAAGGAAAACTAAAGGTTTCCTTTCCTATGTATGTAGAAAACCACCAAAGACCACTTAATTGTTTTCCTCAAGAATATTAGCTCAGGGGTGAGGCATAGGTCTCATTCATTAGTTTGCAAGTGTCTGCAGAGAATTGTGGATTTACAGGTTCCTGTATGCACAGATGTGATCCACTTCCAACAGCTTTGTCCAGAGCATCCCCACTACTTGTGTGGAATCACTGAAACAAACAAGCAGGGTAAAAAAGGAAGTGAACAGTTTTGAAATAAACATCCTCAGATTGAGAAGGATATATGTCTTGGCTGGATTTTCCAGAATACAAGGTAGAAGAAAATTGAGAGATGCTTGCCTGCATCCAGAACTTTCTGGCTCTGATTTGATGCTGGACCTCTGTTGCCGCTGGGAGAAACAGAGGCTGTTTTTATCCTAATGTATAATTGCAGTGGTTCCAGATTTTCTTTGGTAAATAGCAGCTCTTCTCAGAACTAGTTACTGACTAGCCACCAAATCTTTGGAAGCTTGTTAGGACAATCTCTTGTGTTTGCTGCTTCTTAGTTTCTTTGGCTACCACTAATATTAATTTTATGCGAAAAATTGAGCCATTATTTCCTTTAATGTCTTAGACTTGAACTATAAGAAATTTGGAGCAATATATTTTCTGTATGCAAAATCTAATCTGAAGTTTTGCCTAAATGTAGGCACACAGGCATAGCAACTACAGCCATCTCACGAGTTTTTTGGACATAGACCTTGTTGAGTTTTACTGAATTTGTGGATTTATTCCATAATCTTAGATCCTGGCACTGGACTATATGCATTTGTTTTGTTTATATGGTTGTCAGCTGCAATCTGTTATAAATCCTTGAGAGAAGCTTCTTGGTTGTGCTCTTTAAGATAATTAAACCAAGGAAAACCTAATTAAGGTAACCCTGGATCATTTAGTCTAACCCTTAAAGCTCTTAGAGCTGCTTGCTGATGCAGGCTGTGCAGAGAGGGATATCCCTGCTGATAATACCAATTGTTTGTTTTGTCCATCTCTCTGCCACCTCTGTAATTTACTGTCTGTGTGACTTTTGGCTTTAGCTTATTTTGGAAAATGTGGGGAGTATTGGTTTCTGTTTGGAGTCTTAAGTATTTTAATAGCACATTGAATAATTCATAAATGGCTTGCTGAGTGCAGTTTTTTTGGTTGTCAGTTTATTATTGTTATTATTGAATTAAATATAATTTCAGTTAACTATTTACAATTATTCTTTGAATTCTACAAGCTTAACAATGACATTAATATTGAAAGTTTGCTAAGAAAAATGAGTGGTTAGGTTGTGACTATTTAGCTTGTGTTGGCTTAATACTGAGTTTTATTTTAGGTAGGTAAAGACAATACTGTGTCTTCTGGAAATGGCATTGGTTATTTATTTTGCTCCTTTTCTAAAACAATTCATGAATGGTAGAATTAGAAAAAAATCATGCAAGGAAAAATGACAAAGGTAGGTTTTGACCTTTGCATCAATATGTACCTCATATCTGTATTTTTAATTGAAAAACATAAAAAATAAGGTATTTTAATGATTCCTAAAATTAATATTGGATTTGGATGTGAATTGCATAGCTAGATTACACTGTAATCTAGTGATTAAACCATTGTATTTCACTATTTAGTTTTGAACCTAGTTACTATTTAACAGTTAAATGCTCTAGAATTTCTACACTTATTTGGAAATCCACTGTTTTTCACAAGTTTCTATGGAAAGGGGAACTGGAAGTTAGTTTCATTTCAAGAGAGCCACAGACATGCACACATCTCACACCTCCATACCTCTCATTTGTGTTCTGTACTGTCCCATCCCCTGCCCTGTCTCCATTGATACTCCAAATGGTACACTGCCTGCATTTTATTATATATTATTCATTTTTTCTGTTCTTATTGCTATTATTATATTTGTTCCATTATACTTTATGCTGGTTTTATTATCTTTTATTCTATTGTTTTTATTCTCCTATTTTGTCTTTATAGCTTTTATTTTTTTTTGTTTGTTTGGTTGGTTTTTTTGCATTCACATACTCTAAACTCCCACACAGCATTCTGACGGCTACAATCATCTACTCAGTACAGCACTGGAAGCAATGTCCACTGGTGCATCAGTTCTTACCTCTCTGTCACTTATTCAGAAGAAACTTGGCTTTATATTGACTCTTAATTTTGACTTTACATTCTGGGCAACAAAATACTCTTGGGCTCCAGAGTCAGCCACAAAAGTTTGATCTGCCAGAGAGTGACTGTGAGAATGTTCTTTGTATTGTTCGTAGCATACTCAGACTTCGTTTTAGAAATGTGATCAAAAGAGAATAATTTTAATTATGCAAAAGGAAGATAAGAAGCTAGCAGGTAGCAGCAGAAGGGAAATGCAGTCATGCCACATTCACTGGTTTGAGCAGTAGGGACAGAAGTATCACAGGAAAGATTGCTTAGCTACAACCCTTATCAATGCCAACATGTTGAAAGGAGTTGACAGTCTATCAGGAAATGTGTTCATAATAGAGCCTTATTCTTGGGAGTGATTTGTGGACAAATACTGTTTTATGTACTGCCAAGCTTTAAAAAAAAAAAAGAAAATAGTATGTGTGTGTGTATGGTCTCATCTCATATTTGCCATCTCCACAAAGAGGGAGCAAAGGCTGTGGAAAAACATTTGAATATCACTTATTTATTTCACAACCTTTAGAAATCTAGAGCAGTTAATAGCAGGGGTCTGAATCACTGCTGTTGAATCTTTACTTGTAAGACTGTGGAAGCAAGTAGTGAAACATGCACTCAGTAATAAATTTTTTGAGATTTGAGATAAAATTGCAGTAATGTACTTTATTATCAGTTTCTCCATGATCGTTTGTAACTTCAGTGATTTTAAGTCTTGGTGCACATTATTTTATTGTTGGATATCAGATTTATAGGATACAGCAATGTGTGTTTATCTGTCACTCACATTGGTATAATTCTGCACTTGTGAGTTGTGTGGGGTGTAATTGCTGAGTGAGGCTCGAGTCCCTATGCCAGAGGATTGCACTGTGTTATATCTGTTGTTATAAATTTAGAAGGGCTTATGTCATAACTACAACAAATGGATTTTTACTGATAGCAGTGACACAATGCACCTCAAGAGTCATTATACAAATCCAAGTGCTGGAGAGACTTCTGATCTGTTTGTTGATAATATTTTGTGTCACTACATCTTTGCTCATTTCCTGCATATGCTGGGCCCAGTCAAATTCTCTATGCACCTTTTCCTTCACTGTGCATGATACATAGATGAACTTCCAAGAAATATTTGCTGCTCTCCAAGACATTTTTACAGTTTAGAGCAGTCTAAGTATAACAGATGCCATGTACAATTCATCAACAAAAGAGGAAAAGGAAGTAAGGTTTTGGAAAAAATATGTCCATTTCAATAACGGAATGCTTTAAGGACATTGAGAGATCCATTTATTTCATTATTGCTTGACAACACCAGATTTTGAGGGTACTTTAGACTAAACTAATATGCTTTTTTTGGCTCATTAATGGAAGCAGTAGACACATACTACTGAAGTGAATGAAATGTTTTTAATTTCCTCATGGGTACATGGTGAACCCCCTTTTTAATTTAAATGATAATTTTTAAGTACTCTTTTATAGCATTGTAGTTTTAGAAATAATAGTCTCGATTGTAAACCCCAAACTGTGGAGAACCTTTGACTTCATAATTAATTGAAAAATCAAGAGGTTGGTATATGAGAATTGTCTGAGTATCTTTTGTTTCTAAGTTGCTATTCTTGTATGTTCATTTTTACTTTTGGGGGCAGAAGGTCAGAGATTTTTTTGCTGCAGTGTTAATGATTTGTCTTAAGTTGTTTTTTGTTAGCAAAGATCTGAAATCTTAACAGTAGCAGTGTGTGACTTCCATATGTAAAAGGAGACTTTTATGGACATGACACAGTCTGATATAAGAGATTGCATCTTTCTGTGTGTTCATGTTGCTCCTGTTCCTCTCTTGCAGTGCGGTTGGCACGTTTGCTCGAGCCTTGGACTGCAGTAGTTCTGTCAGGCAACCCAGTTTACACATGAGTGCAGCTGCTGCTTCCCGAGACATCACACTGGTAGGTGGCTTCTTAAACATCCTACAGCTTCTATGTCCATGAATTCCACACTATCTGGTACTCCAAAGTCCCCATTTTCCACCCGTTGTTCTTTAGATACCGGCATGCAAGGGGTTTGTGTGTTAGAAAATCCTGTGTGTTTTCTCTAAGCTTATCAGTGACGCCCTTGTGATCACACTGTGCAACACTTGGCTTTAGTTGTGGATCCCCCACAGCAGAATGGATAATACACGTTGTATAGGGATTCATTTGGGGCAGTGCCATTTAAAATATGTGGTAATAAAACTGATTGAAATTTGTGTGAATAATACTGGATGTGTATGTCATCATATTTTTTAAAGGATAAGCAATCTGACTCTGTAAGCATATTTCTAAAGAGCACTTTAATCAGCATATTCCTAATACGTTTTCTTACTATGCTGTTCGGTGTTCACACCTGCATCTTTTAGAGAAAGTGAAAAATATATTGATTACAGGTTTGTTTCTGTATAATCATACTAGCTGAGATGAGAAGGTGTGCTACAAATAACGAAAGTATGCCAGGAACACTATGTGAGACTGAAAATATTACTGTTTCATAGAATCAAGTTTGACTTAGATTTCCAAAGACATCAATTGTTGTTTTATTATTTGAAGTGTTTTTTTACCTAAACACTAACACATAGTTTAGACTGAAGAAGACCTGCTATTTACCAGATACTGGAGTATTAGAATTAGGGGAAACTCAATAAAACTAGCAGATTAGTTTAAAATAGCTAATGCACTGCCTTGTAAACTGAAATGATATTTCAGTTGCACAAGATTTTGTGGGAATGGGCAGTACCAGCAGGTTAAAAAAAGATTAGAAAACTTATGTAGCCATATAGGCCATAAATAAGTACTGAGGAGAATAGGGAAAGATGTGCATTCTGAAGCTTTGTAGATGCTGGTCAATGAAATGGGAATTGACCTCAGACTTTGATTAGACTTACCTGAATATTTTAGCTAATATTCCTTGGTGCTACTGTAAGAGTCACAATGCTTAGTTAGATGAGTGATTGGTCTGATTCAGTGGGACAATTCTTGTATTCCAGATAAAATAAGTATTATGATGAGAAAAATATTTAATTTATTACTTCTTGCAATGGACTCAAAGGCTTTTGAACATGAAACTCATTTAGCCTGGGTTATGATAGTATTGTAAAGGCAGGGGCAAAATGTAATGTTTCCAGTAATACTCAAAATTATTTTCTGATTCACAGTTGCTAATATGACTTTTACAAACATAATTCTGTTCACATTAAATATTTTATTTATCAAAATAGTTCTTTAACATTTTTCATTTTATTAATATTTCATTGGATTAAGAATTTATAATAAATTTCACATATTGCATATCCCTTTATTATTTGCATCCTATATTCAGTGATTAATAGAGTGGATTTATCCTTATGGCAATTTCTCATTTGAAAGTACGTGTGCAATGCTGCTAATAAAGGGATACTTTGTTTGAGTGCCATATTAATGTTTCTCCATTGCAAATGATCCATTAAGTTCCATTACACTTAATGAAAGGCATATCTTATAATGAGGCATCAGAGAAGCCACCCTAGGCTTAATTATTGTGTCTGTCTCTTCTCATTTTCCTACCCCCTCAGCTTTTTAAAACCCTACATTTTTGCTTTCTGGCAACGTACTTCCTTCTAAGTTAAGAAAAGACATATTTGTCATTATAATAGTTACTTTTTCAGACATTTCCATGTTAATTGGGAGCATGTATTCAACAGCAGTTAAAGTTAGTGGAGACATTTGCAGAACTTGTGTGTATCTCATTTATACTTTGGATATAGGTGCATGACACTAAGAAAATTATACTATCTATCTTCTTAATGCAAGGCAGATAACCTTTGCACCTGAGGTGCTATTAATGAGATTTCTTTACGCCACACCTGTGGCTTTTCAGTATTCCTAATTAAGTTTTAATCCTAATTAGTTTTAATCAGAGATAACCGTAAACAGACTGATATAAAAAAAAAAAAGCCTAGATTATGAACATAGATAAATTCAGGGTTGATGCACACATTTCTTGCAGATGAATAACAACTGAGAGGCTGCTTTCAGGCTCCTTTATTTTGCAAACATAGGGAAGGTAATGAGACAAGATAGGAAACCTGCTTTTAGAAAACCTTACTGAAGATGTAAAACAATGTGTGTTGTTCTTAGGTGGTAATGTGCTTTTCTTGCAGTGGTAAAGACTTGTGAGACAACCAACTAAAACTTGCATTTCTGTCCTTCTCAAAGGCAGTGTTTTGTTTTATTTTATAATGAAAATTGATCTCTAAGAAGAGAAAGAGACTGGAAATACCTTGTGTTTCAGATTGCTAAATATTTCATGGTGCATATCCTGACCATGAGAGCCATTTAAAGCAAAGCAGGCCGATGGTATCGCTGGCTCCTTGTGGTGGGTTTGTTTAGAAGAGCTTATGTGACCTTACTGCAGGGACCTAAATCTGATATTGGATGTCTGTGCAAAATGAAAAGTATGAGCAATCTTTTCTTTTGCATTTTGGAGGGTGTCTTTTTAATGACTTTTATTAGACTTCCATATATGTGGATCCTAAGGTAAACACACTTAAAATATGATTGAATTGGAGAAGCCACACTCAGTTTCCAGTTTGAGTGCTTTATTGGAGGCAGTTCAGTCTGAAATTGCAGCGGGTTTGGGAGCTGTGTTGTGTGCCTGCTTGCAGGATGCCCTCACAAGCCCTTTCTTCTAGCTCCATGAAGCCGTTCCTTAACTTTTGGTGGGAAATTTCTTCCTCTGCCTGCTTATGTTAGGACTTGAAGTTGCCTCTTACCTGCATGGCTAGCACTTTTTCCTTTGATGGCTCCCTATGTCTGTGTTGGACAGCATGCTCTGGGCAAGAGTTCTTAGGGAAGGGTGGTTCTTTCGGTGTCTTTCAAACTCCTGGAATGCTGGGAGAGGCAATTGTGTGGGAGAGGCAATGCCAGGTCTCCCAGCCTCATACTACTTAGGGTAAAGCAAATAAAAAGATGATATTCCTGGACTTTTTCTCTCTAGTAATGCCTTCAGGCTTCTCATGCTTGTGCTACCACAATTTGCACTGCAGCGTGGAAATTCGATGCAGGTCAGGGCTGACAAACCTGTAGAAGGCAGAGTTGTTATCAATGAACTTGTCAGTGGTGTTCTGTCACAGGACAGCTCAGCCAAGGCAGCACTTATCCACAGAGTTCAGTATGAATCTTTAGTAATATCGAAGAAAGCATTATGGAGTCAGATGTTTATTATAGATGAAAAATGAGCATAAAGTAAGAGCAAGATTCCAATGGACTCACTTCTGTTATCATTTTTATGAAAGCTGGTATCAGTGACTACATCTGGATTCAGTGGCTACTTGGAAGATGCCCTGTGTGTACTGCTTTTCTATGAGGGCTGCAATTTAAACAAAGATTTAAACCTCAATAACACATCTACTGTAAGAGTTCAATCTTTAGACCTGGTTTACTCATTGCCTAAATGGTAAACAATATATCATTGATTTCAATGTACATTCTCTAATATGAAGCTGATGAATTTTAGGCATTATGTTACATAGTTTTGTGTTAGAATACTTGATTTTAACAATGACTTTTCTCTAGGCTGGTGAATTTGATTGAATCATAAGTAAAACGATATATTGCAGAATAATAGTGACTTTGCTTCTTGCAGACAAAACCGTTCCAGAATCATATACTTGATAACACTGGAGAAAGACAATAGTCATTGATAGTATGTGGCAAAAATCAAGAAAAATCCATTGTTTGCAGTACATTTGTATGCAGAAGCTCAGCTGGAATTGTTAAACTGACACATAATGCAGGAGTGTTCCTTCCTTGCAAAGTTTTCTCATATCTGGGCTTGTGGCCATGTGAGAGTTTGCACAATACACTTGGAGCTCAGCACTGTGGTGGGACACATTGGAAGGAGACTGATACAGAGTCACAAACATTATCTATCTCACAATCTGATTCCTTCTTCAGCACTGCCCATCGGATTGTGCTGATGGGTTCTTTTGGGATGCTGAGTCAGAAATGCTTCTCGTGTGCTGCTCATTTTCCTGACGGGTGGCTTTGTTTACTTTTCATATTCCCCATCATTGGTTTGCAGAGGGAGCGTTCAGCGTTACCTACAGTGGGAAGATTGTTCTAATTTGTTTGTTTTATGTTTTTTTCTTTTATAACAGAAAGGGAATCAATCAAAGGAACCTTATTTACTGGTTTGTGATAACAGTGTTTAGCAAGGGACAAAAATCTCGCTGCTCTGTCAGCATGATGATAATGAAAACAATGTCTTCCTCCACCAGCAATGAGAATATTGAGCTCATAGATGTCTGAGCAGCTGTTTAGTTATTATTTAGAGCTTCTGTTAATTGAAAACGGCCCCACAGTCAATATATGCCACTGTCTTTATTGGGTTTCTTGGAACCAATTTCTACCAATGAGAGATTCTTTAGAAATGTTTGCTAGTAATTTGCAGGAACTAATAAACTAATATCGTTCTTAGTAAACTTTTTATCAAATTTTTTTATTTCCTTTCCCAGATTAGGTAATAAATCATTTATTTTCCACATATTCCACGGCAGAAAACTATGATATCAAGATAACTTGTAAATTTAGCATTAATTGAGGCTCCTCACTTGGTTTATAGATATTGAATTTGCATTAACTGAGATGCACTGCTGTCTATTTAAACATGTCTTTATTCTCTCCTTGTCCCTGCCAGTTCCACGCAATGGACACGCTGCATAAACACAACTATGACCTGAGCAGTGCCATCAGTGTTCTAGTGCCCCTGGGAGGGCCTGTCTTGTGTAGAGATGAAATGGAAGAGTGGTCAGCATCAGAAGCTAGTTTGTTTGAAGAGGCTTTGGAAAAGTATGGCAAGGACTTCAACGACATTCGACAAGACTTTGTAAGTATGAAAGTAGTGCCCTTTCCTGTAGCTATGTGGTTTGCCATGGTTGAGCATAGCTGCTTTCTGGAGGTTTGGGAGGTTTAGCTAGGGGAGAAATCTGCATGGCTGATACGTGTGATTAACATAGCTATACATTTTATCTGGCTGAAAGTCAATATGCTTTCTTGTTCAATGCTATTGTTTGGAAAGATGGTGACAGAAGGTAATCTGTTTAGTGGTTTAATATCAGGTAGGACCTCTCATGCTGACACGTTCTTATAAGAATTTTTACAAGGATCTTACAAGCATCTGAAAAAGGTCCAGAAACTTTGCAGAGTGTTTCCACAATTTCCAGTGAAATTCATTAGCAGCTACATGGCTGACTCCCCTGGGTGTTTTTGGAAAGCTGGGGTTTCCTACTATGGTTAGCAGAGAGAAATTTGTATTCAGATAGGTTTTAAAATGTACTACAGGGAGTTGTTTTGACATATTAAATGTTTTGGCAGTTCTGAAAAGTAAAAGAAATGTTTTCCAATATGTTCTAACTACAATCATTTTGGCACTGAAGTATCAGACTGTAGGGCAGTAAACCTTTAATTTGCTAATTCTAATGCAGAGTAATGAAATTAAATGGATTCTAACACTGATTGCTGGAATTGCTAGTAATTTCCTGCAATTTTTTTTCACATTTTATGGAGAGCTTTTTTCTTTCAATGAAAGATATTTCCTCTGTTGCGCCATATTCAAGTTGAGCTTCATGAGAAAGTTAAGATTTGGACCAAAGGAATTCCATTATTTAAGACTGAAATCTACTGGGACATTTTCACATTAATTTCATTCTGCTTGACTCTGAGAGCTCAGATTTTATTTTTTTTCCTTTGCAGAAGTTTATTAATAATCTTTGTGAGGAGGGAAAGAAGGTACTGTATGTTAAATGTAGAGGTCCTTCCAAGATAGAGTACAGGACAGTGGGAGGAGGCTTGGCAATGAGCTGAGCTGTCTTTACTTCATTTTCACAGATTTGAAATGGAACAGGTAATTGAATGAAGGTGGGAAGGGAAGGCTATTGTTTTTCTGAAGAACTGACATTTTAATAAGTGTATTATAACTGCATGCTTAATTTTGAGATTCCTAAGGGAGAAAATGTTCACTGCATTCATGACATAAGGTTGAAAATTGCATTGTGGCTAAAACAGCTCTTTTAAGTTCAAGAAAATATTGTTGAAAAATAATATTTATAGATTTTTTTTTTTAAGAACAGCAATCTTAGTGTATACTATATTCCTAATTGTTTCTTATACAGACATATGATTCTCATTTGTAACTGCACAATAGTTCAGGAGCTAAGTCTTGTAATTAAATAGTTCCTAATATATAATATTTGGCTTTTGAAAATGCCTTATGCATATAACATGTTTTATTGGCTGTTTGCAGGTTGTGTCCTGACACAATTTGTGAGCAAGCATGTAGAAGGCTTGTCTCTGGTATTTATGTAGTAATTATATTTTCTGTATAATTTCTAGTACTGCATTAAAGTAGTGTAGTACTGTGTCACAAGCATTGCTTCTGCATTTGTAATAATCAAATGCTAGATACTTGAATGACTTTACTAGAAGCTGTTTACAATGTTCAAATTTTATCTTGGATACCCTGATAAAATTTTGTCCTGATACCCTCCCTCTTTCACTGAATCTTCCTTCCCAAAAGGCAGCTGTTTTCCCTGGTCTCCTCCCAAAGCAGGAGGCACACAGATCTGATGATAGCATTTTGTAGCCTACTGAGGGCACCTTAACCATGAGTCAGAGGGCAGCACAAATGGCTGTGGTGCACTAATTAATTATAGCTTCATTTAGTTGGAACAGAGATATTATCTATTCTTGGTCGCTTTTTTTTTAATCTTTGGAAAAATGTCATTTTAAAAACATCCTTAGAAGAATATCTATTTGGTATCTCAATTTATATAGTACAAAATATAAGAATAGTGCACAGTCTTTATTTAATTCAATGTGATTTGAAATCTTTCAATTATGTTAGTCATTGTGTAGTCTTGGGATATCTTAATTTCTCTAGTGTAAAATTTGTGTTCTCACTTCTTATGTAGCATTCTAAAAGTGCAGGGATTTGAAAACACACATTTGCTTTTTAAGTAATCATCAAAAGTAGTCCCTCGAGATTTAGATCAAGGATATGTGAAAAGTTCCTGCAAGGTGAGGTAGGTAAAAATATGTAGCATGTAAGCAGTGATTTTCCAGGATAATACTTTTATCTGCTATCTTCCCTCTCTTCAGGGGTGAGCCCTTGATAAGTTTACTTATTGATAAGTATCTAAGTACTCTTAGATGTGTACATCTCAGATGTACTCTTTTAAGAGCAAAGGCAAAGAAGATAATGGACTGAGTGTGTGTGTGTGAACTTGTTTGGGTCTCCACGTAGGCTCTGATGATAAAGTCTGCAGTGCCTGAGATGAGACTCCAACTTCAGCAGTCACGCAGTGGTGCCACAGGACAGGCGAGAAAGTCACGTTGCATGGCAGAAAGGGGCTGGTAGCAGCCTCCTGAAGCACAAGGGTGATGTAGGACCTGCCTGAGTCATTACATCCCAGAGGAGCTGCCTTTCCTGAGTCGGCCCAGATCTGCAAGGCGCAGCAGCTGCAATTGCAGCACTTACATGACAGTTCTGTAAAGGGCAGATTCATTTACCTTTCCAGCAGTTACTGTGAACTGCCACTGTTTGATGTTCAATGTGCAGCTCAAGTATTAAGCTACAAACACTAAATATTAGTAAACAAGATTGTTATAAATTAAATGGTGTAAAGGTCTTTACTTTTTTTTTTATGGATAGGAGATGCTCATTTGTAATCGTTACCAATCTAGCTTTTGAATAATTTTCATCAAGTGTTGACTCATTGACTCTTGTAGGAGAGATTCTTCTATCTTTGAGACTCTGCGTGAATCCTAATCAAGCTAAACCTTATAAACTAATTCAATTTACTTGATGTGCTTGAGTTATTTCACATCCCAGAATAGTAAAATGGAAAAGAATGGATATTTTATGTTCTCCAAATGTAACTGTTTTCCTAGCAGTAAAACTAAGACGTTCTACTTTTGTTAATTCTTAGTTTTTCATTATCAACAGTTTTCACAAATTTATAACTATTACACCTCAGATATGGCAGGAAAGGCTTTGGTAATTACAAATAGGAACTGTTTATAGAAAGCAGGAACAACTGTTTTCCAGCTTTAGAAAATTGTGAAAATATGGCTAAAAATTATCATGTTCGTTTTAGGATGTTTTATAATCCTAAATTTTTCTTGCTGATCTGATTTGATTGGTCTATTTTTAGCCTGGAGAAACTAAAGAAACTTAAAATTCCCCTCCTGTTTTTGTAGAGCTGATAGGTTTTGCTAATTTTCTCCTGCAAAAATGTTATGCAGATGAGCATATTTACTTCTTTCAAGAACAGAATTTCATGTCAAATGACAGTATATTATTCTATGGCTGTTCACAGCTTCACTGACTGTTCAGAGCATTAAGTGGTAATGGTAAATGGAATACAGGTTATCCATAGCCAGTCTGTCAAACAGCTTTTCCAAGTTTTGAATCACAGTGTAAAAGGATTAGTTATTTGGTCCAAGCATCTTAATTACCTTCCTTTAATTGTAGATGCCAGCTGAGTGAATGCACATACTGGTGTCACAGCCATAGTTAAAACAGATGAAGGTGTTTTCTAGAGAAATGGCAAAGATTTGTAGCATGAACGTGCTAGTAAGTATTCAGGAAGGAAAATAAATATGGATATGCTAAAATGTACTGCTTGACAATGGCAGGTGGTTGGTGTGACAGCATTTCATCTGGATGCCAGGAGGAGTGTGGACCTGGAGACTGAGAATCATTTAATCTGTCACCTCACATCAAACACATCTTCTTGTCACTGGCCTTTTTCAGGGAAGATTTCTCTCAAGGCATAATTTACCTGAGAAAGCAAAAGCATTTCAGGGACCTGAATTGTGTTACTACTTATTGGGGCATCAGCATTTGCATTTCACACGCTGCTACTTTGGGATCAAAAGTAAATGTTCAGGGATTCACACACTGTTGTTCACATCTGACTCTGAACCTGAATCAAGCAGCTTGAAAAACTAGTGAGCTCCTGCATGCAGGGAGAGGCAGTTTGAGAGGATGTGTTCCTCTGGTGTTTTAGGAATTTAACTAAAGGTGCAGGAAACTATTCTTTTGGCTTAAGACATGCAGAAAGCTGCCTAGTGGGGTCAGTAAGGTTGGAAAGATAGTTTCCACACCTGTATTTTCTGGAACGTCCTAAACATCATCCTCGTTTCTAGAAAGCAGATAATATTTGCATTAATGCATGCTTCTAGAAATGCAGCACACAAATTAGTAACGTTTCCAAGTTCTGAAGAAAAATTGCATGTATTTTGGATGAGATATCCTAATTTAAATTATAGAAAGACCTTGTGGAGTTAAATAGATTATTTGGTGATAATTAAAAATGATTGCCTAATTTTCTCCCCTACTCTTAGGTTAACACGTTTTTATTTTATGTATGAACGTGGGCACCCAAAATAATTGTCATTATCAAAGGTGCCTTGTTTGTACAGAGATTTTTGTGAAATATTTATTGTCAGTATCACTCTTGTTGCTCTGGGTAACATTTGTCCCTCGCATCCTTTTGTTTCTTGATAAAAGTTGAGAGCATGTGGGAGTTTATGCAAAACTAGTGGTAATGTATGAGCAGCTGAGTTATTATGGGACATGAAAAATCTTTGAACTGAGTATGGTATCCTTTGTATTTTTTAAGAGTAAAATTATCATGAAACTCAAGCACAATCTTGTCAAGATGATTTCTTTTAGTCCTAACGTTATTCTCCATCTGACATAATTTATAATAGAGATATTACCTTCTGTGTTTCCTGATGGAAATTGCATTCTGTTTTGATCATTCTCTTTAACTATATGGCTTAAACAGAATAAATTGCATTTAGATTTGGGTGTGTGATACCGTAATTCTGCATACTTGTTAACTATAAGGAAAGGTTATGTATTATTAATTGCAATATGTGTTTGTTCGCATATGGATTCTAATGCAATTATTTAATACATTCACATTTTAGTATTTGTCTCAACTATACTTGATTTTAACATGCATTTAACAAAAAGTGGATATTACAATTTCTTGGAACCACTTAAACTTGGAACAAATGTTTTTCAGCTCCCTTGGAAGTCGCTGACTAGCATCATTGAGTATTACTACATGTGGAAAACCACTGACAGATACGTGCAGCAGGTAATTTAATGACTATTTCAGAATGAACTAATCTGAGACGTTCTTTAATAAAAGTGATCTTGTTAAAGCATAAAAATTTGTTTGTGTTCTTGAAAAGATACGTGATGGGAGGCCTAAGGTAGTATTTTGGGGTATAGACCAGTGGTTCTGTGGTGTTACAGGCTGCATTGTCAAATCCTTTGGTATCTGCTGCACATCCCATAGCTGTGAGGGGCTGTTTAACATGTTTATATTGTTTGCTAGTTTGAAGCAATGAGACTCCTGGTTCCTCCTTCACTAGGGGATCAGACAGAGATGGGCTGCAGAGCAGATGCTTTAGGCTGTGAAGCTCTGCCATGGGACTGAAGGAAGCAGAAAAATGCATTGTGTTGAAGTGGCTGCTGCTGTTATGAGCCTTTTATTGGTACTTCTGGACAAAAAATTGCATTATCATTCTCAGCATTTCAAAATTGAGACCATTCTGCACAAGTGGATGTGTTCATCCTTCTGATTTAACATTCAGCTGTTTGGGTTGCTCTGGAACAAAAACATGTTAGGATTATATTGGGTACCAATACTGGGATATTTTCAGCAGGTTTAGGCAAAATGTCAGAGTTGTTGCTTTTTATATACTGTTCTCTTTATATATTTACTCCTTGGTTTAGACATAAAATGCTTGAAAAGACTCCATTTTAATTTCTGGTTTAATGCTTAAGCTTGTAACTCATTTATTTGCTGCATAATTAGTGGTGATGTTATGGACAGTGTATTGAAAACAATTTTTATACTGTAGTAACTATAACTGTACTGTTAGAGGAATCTTTGGACTTGTTTCAGATTAAACGCATCAGGAGGGATGATTATTTCAGGTTGTTCTGGTTTTTTAAAATTGTTTCTACATCATCTTTTTAGGGCATGGAAGGTAAAGGAATGTCTTTTTCCACATGATGGAGTCTTGGAGTATCACTAGGATAATTTAGTTCTATGGATAATAGAATATAGTATGTTCCATATAAAGGCATATTTTTCTAGTTTTTCATTCACTTCACTTTTAACCCCTATTTTTCACTGTTAATTTTTATCCTAGAAAGGTGCTGTCAACCTATTTGCTGTGCATCTTGTCAGCTGTTAATGGCTGGGCAACAGATTATCTTTAAGAATCAGATAAAAATGTGACTTTTTTCTAAATGCTTGCTGTGGAGTGGTTGGTGAAAGACAGATTCATTTTGTAGTTCTCTAGAGCTCAGTTAGGATTCTGTTGCTACAACGGTCAAGGCATGGGTGTTAAGATTGTGCATCCTTTCACAAGATTAGGGTTTTTACAGGGAAATCACATAGCCTTTATGGTTGTCTGCAGCTTGAATGCTCTTGTAAATGCCTGTGTTTTACTTGTAACTAAATAAACTTCCAACATCCTACTCAGACCATGGCAGTACACTCAGGATGGAATGCTTTAGACATGTTCAGGGTCACGTATGTGATCATCAGTAAAAAAAACAGTGTAGGCCAAATGCCTGATTTTTATCCTGGTTAACATTTCTATAATCCTTCCTAAAAAGGGATCAGAACTTCATCATGCCCTTGTTAGTTTTATGTAGAATGGTAAAAATTAATACACTTCAGTAAAAACAATATCTGTAGGAGATGGTTTTTTTTCCCCCCAAAAAAAGAACAAGCAGTGATAATTGAATATAGTTGAGAAAGAAAATGTATTCAGTAATAAAGTGGCAATTTCAGAGTCATTATTTTGTAAATCTCATGCTTGAGGGGCAGAGGGACATGCTTTAGACATGTGGTGAAAAAGGTCTATGCACATACTTGAATCTTAAAATACAATCTCTGAGTTCTAGATTGGTGTAATTTGATATGAAAAATTGTTTTTAATTATCTTTATTTCTTTGTGTGAATTGGATATGTTGTGTCAGGCATAAGAAAGGTTTCTTTATCATAATTGTTACTAAATGTTATTCTTGCTAAGCTATGGATGTGGTGATTTAATGGCAGTGGAGGTACTGCTACCACCTTGCTTTGAGAACATCTTCCACATACGTCAAAGCCAAGGGAAGGTCTGTTAAAGTTCTCTCAACTTTTCCAGCAAAAGAAGTAATCATTCCTGATGTTAGGGCACTTCTCATGAGCACTACATTATATATAGTGCCTGAAGAAGGCCAGATTTTGATTGATTGATTCTACTGAATGAAAACTTATTTGAGCTGTTCTACTTGAAAGTCAGATTCAATGGGAAAAGACTTTATTGAGACTTCGTAAGAGGAAAAGAGTGAATATTAAATAAATATCATATTTAGCTACCACATAAATGGTAGCTAAATCCTCTACTGCAACAATATATTGCATTTGCCTTTCATTTATTTATTTCCACTGTTGAAAACAGTACTGATTTAGGGAAGTTGTCATTTCTTGGGATATTTGTAATTTGATATTCATAACAAAAGTTCTTAAAATCCACAAACATTCATTTTCAATGCTAGTTCATTAAAAGCAGTAGACCCCAAGTGAAAAACTGGGTTAGTATAGTTTGACCTCCCCTGCAATGCAGTCTGTAAGGCTTGTTTGAAATACTCTTTATGATGTAATTTTTTTTTTTTTCCAGGTAAAGCATTGGCTCTCTTTGTTACATTGCTCCAGTAATTTATTATGTTGCTCCAGGGATTTGTTACAAACTGGTGCTTTGTTTCTTGTCTAAATATTTTCAGTTTCAAATTCCAGCTTTTACCAGTTCTGTCTCTAGATTTCAACAGACAGAAGTTTCATTGCAGAAACTATTGGTAGTTTTCTTTCTGCATCCTTTCCTCTCTGCCACTACTTAGAAATTGGTATGTCAGTGAGAATTCAAGCTGTGACATGTTCTGTTGTTTTTAGAGACCAATGCTAGCCATAGTTTTAATTTATAAAAATATAGCTTATACTGAAATGCCATTGCATGATTTGTTTTAGAAGGCAGTATATAATTCACTTTAGTAAATAAAGGAGAAAAACAATTGTTAAATTGCATCCCATACAACCCCCATGCCAGTACTAAAAGTATGCTAAAATGTAATGAATGTGTATATAGTCACTTCTCATTGACACTACCATCAGGGCGTTATACAGCTTCCTACATATGGCTTTACATTCTGACAGTGCCTCAGGTCTACTTTCCTCCTTTCTTGCCCCTTGTTGTATTTTCTCTTTTGCTTGTGGTAGGTGTGCAGTGAGATTTACTCATTGTTTTTGTAGAATGGAGCCCCAGTTTATGAGGAAGCTCTGAGGAATGTGTGGTTACCTATTGCTTGACAGTTTCACGTGCTTCTTTCAGGCTGAAAACAAGCTCTGTATTGTTGGATATAATATGAAAAGGAACAAGACAGTTGTAGAAAACCTGTGTCCTGCTGTGAAGCAGAGGGAGTTCACAATTGAGAGCTCCTCTACTGTTCTCAGATTAAAAACTACCGGTTTATGAGACTTGGAGCACGGTGCTGCTGCTGTTCTTTCTCCTTGCTCTTGTGAAAGGAGGTCCCAAGCAGGCAGAGCAGACGGTGTTTGCATTTTCCTGTGGGTCTGCTGAAGGTAGAGCAGTGTTGCCAAGCCTGGCCCTGGGGAAAGATTGCAACTGTACCAGCAGTGTCAGTGGGATTCACTTCTGTAGCTCCGAACAGCTGGACACCTGTGAACAGCAAAAAGCTGTGAGGAAAAAAAAATCCCAACCTGTTTTGGAGATAAATGGAAAAGAGCTCTCATATTGCACAGGAATTAATGAATGGTGGCATGGACTGATTAGAAGTCTGTTTGTTACACATTCCTCCTTAAAGATGCAATTTTTATCAGTGAGAGTTTTATAAATGGACAACACAGAGGCTACTTAATGAAGTGGAAAAGAACAGCAGTTTACACCGGGAGGTTTAGTGAGACTGCTGGGCCAGTACAGCTGGGTAACCCTGTAACTCACCTCATGGCTCAAGCAAGGGACTCTCAGAGCAGTCATCAAATGATAGTTTTCTCAAGATGGGAAATATTTTCCTGGATTATAAACCTTGCAAAAATTGGATATCAAAAAATAGGAGTGCAGCAGAGAGGAAAAGTGGCTATTGTAGGTGAAATAAAGGGCTGAATTTTAATTACTTGATAAGGACAGGTAGTACTGATTTATTACTGCTGGGTATAAACATGTCTCCTTCTTTTTCTTTATCCCCTGTAATTAAATTGACCATGTTTCAAATCCTTTTTTCTCTTGTCTTTTTCTTTTTTTCTCTCAAGTGAACAGAAGTAATGTCTTGAGTACAAAAAGTGCAGGGAAATAATGCTTTTTCTTCATCTTTTACATACAAATATTTTTGATAACCTGTAGACACCTGAACTCAGTATTTCTTGTGCCACTGCTGAAAAAACTGTTGTCTTAGTTGTATAATATATGGCAATAACTAAAACTTCTCAACATTATAGAAAAGCAAAATGGTTTGAGTTTGTTGCAAGTATCTTGAAAGTAATGATTTAGTAAATTCACAGACTGTCTTGACATTAGTATAGGTGTCCTGTTACTGTGGTGTTCCTGAGCCACAGTTTTGATGGCATTTAATGCTAATAAGTGTTTAATTACTTCTAAGAGTCAGTGGACTTTGTTACTTGTACTGTGTTATAAAAGCTCAGTTTCAGTCTGGACGGAGCAGACAAGAGGTTTTGTTACATGTCCGATGAGGAACACAATTTCATTCGTTTAGTTTCTACTTAATTCTGCAATGAGGGGTAGCCACAATGTCATACGTGTTTATATAGATGTTATTTATGCAAACTGTAATTGTCATTTTACAGTTTTGTTATCATATATGATGCTGTGAGTTTTACTGGAAAGGACAGCATATTATGATTTCAAACCAATAATAAAAATAGAGAGCTATTTTTTTATGGTTTTCATTGTGTAGATTCCTACACTTGTTTTGGAGGCTCTTGTGAAATCAGAGGATAGAAATAATTTAAAGATGTATTGTATGCAGTTTTATGAAGTGTCATACATTAATATAATAAAATATTTTAATGTCTTAATTTTTCACCTAGAAACGTCTGAAAGCAGCTGAAGCAGAAAGTAAATTGAAACAAGTATACATCCCCACCTAGTGAGTATAACAACAAAGTCATTTTTTTGAGTAGTATACAGGTAAAATTGAAACAGTAACATGCATGGTATTTTCCTAGTCATCTCTTTAATGGTTACTTTCACAGGATTTGTTATATGCAGAGATATGAACAGAAAATGCTAGAAACTCTTGTCTTAAGTGAAACCTTCTTACTTTACTGATATCTTTGTTTTTGACCTGCAATCTTTTTGTTTGGAATTAGAAGTCTTACAAAGGCTGATCAAGTGCTACCTGTGGATTGTTCACATGCAAGAAGAGTCTATTAATTTAAAAATCAGTTCTTCCAAAATAATCTTTTCCAAATCCCTGTAGCACAACACTTCATATTTGTGTAAATGCAATATTTCAAAATAAAAGCAGTTGTTAATGTAGTTGCATAAAATAAAATCAGATAATTTCCCATTACATTTTTATCTGGCTAATAAAATCTGTTCTTCATTTAGAGAAAAGAGATGTTCTGGTTCTAAATTAAAGGTAGCACACAGACCCAGACCTTCTGTCTTTGACCATGTGCTATTAATGCAATCTTGTTTTCTTCTGAGGAGTTTTTGATCTGTATTTTTTTTAGATTTAAACTGGATGCTATATTTGTTTCTGTTAACATGTGGTTTGCAGAAAAAAAGATAAAATCCTTCCTTCATGTTCATAATTTCCTCAATATTATGGCAAGAGAAAAGATTACAAATCACTTTTTTCTGAGCTTTCTGTGGGTATATTCAGTTTACTTATATGTGAACTTCCCATTGTTGTGAGTGTTTGTATAACAGAAGAATGTAATACCACAGAAAGTACTTGGCAAAGATTTTTGATGGCTTGTATAAATTATATACAAAAGAGTTTCATTTCCATATTTCATACGGTCTTTTCTCTCTTAAACAGATGTAACAATGAAAGCAGCAGGCTGTTGAATTAATTATTTTAATCTTATCTCAGAACAAATTTTGTGAGTTTTGAAGCTTGTATCTCTAATAAGTCACTCTATTTAAAAAAAAAGACTAAAAAACTCCAGTATGAATATTCCCTACCTACTCAGATGAGTGGCTGCTTTGGGAAAACCATAAGGTGCTCAGTCTTTACATTATGCTTTTTCAATTTAATCTCCTTGGTCCATGTGGACAATTCTGCTTTTTCAATACATTCACAGTAGGGACCAGCTGTATTGGATGACAAAATGTGGAATTTTTGTGTTTTTATCTTACTGCCTGTCTGTTGCCTCCATTTGAAGACAAAGTCCCTAGTCAACAGCAGGAGCATGGTGGGACTTCTCAGGTCTTTGATATCTGCAGTGGTGGTGGGATTGCTAAATGCTCTGCTTCAAGACTAATTTACTGCATTTGAAATCTGAGTAGAATTGATTCTCAGAGCTGAGTACCTTTTTGAACTTAATCATTTGGTATTTCCTGTAAGTGCAAGGTTCTGTCCTTAATACCAGAGAGTCCCTTTCAATTCATGGCTTTTCTGAAAGGTAGCTAAGCAACAGATCATAATGTGCAAGACTTAATTGTCTTTCAATCTCTTCTCCTGTACCTTGAGCCCAGGATAAAGAGTATGTGGAAATTGTAAAATTGTCTCTTGCTGATATAGTGAAAAAGGAGAAGGCAGGAGACAGACTTGTTGACATTTTAAATAGAGACTTGATACAGCAAAGATTCTTCAGTTGTCATTTTAACTTTTCTTGAACATATTTTATGCTACCTAAAGTGACATATTATCATAGGAATCAATGTATCCAGCCTTGCATTGTATTGAGGGTAATTAAGTTGAAACTTTGGAAATACTGCACTAAATCTAGTGAGGAGTATATTAATGCTCTATGAATTAATTGACTTGTAAAGTCTTACTTCACTGCAGTAGTAGAAATTACAATAATTGCAAGAATGATATAGTATAATAATATTTAAAAAGCCAAACAAATATCCAAAACTAGTTAGTTAGCCTTCTCAAAGAGGAAGTAGTTTAGAAGAGAACTGGGGCAGAACAACCTGATACATGGGTGAGTTTTGCCATGGTTATAAGACATTTGTATTACTGTGTGTACTTGTTTTTCAGATAGGAGGCTGTTTGGCCCTTTTCTGGGATGAGCAGCCTTGTAGTATTACAGACATTGTTGCTACTCTTGTTATACTTGATCCAAAGTCAATCCTCGACTTGTAAAGCCTTATCTGTTCACTAGAACTACCTCCTTAAATTCTGTCCTATGTCAGACTTTTGTTAATGTTTTGACTCTGAGATTTGGTCTTTTATGAGCTTGCCAGGTAGCTTAGACCACGTGAGCACACTGAAGAGCTGTAAATTAGAGTATCAGAGCAGCTCTTAACATAATGTCTGACAATGCTGAAAATAGAGTACAGAAATTACTCTTGTTGTTTAGAGATTTTATAGATGTTGTCAGCACACATCAGAATTCCAGAATTAGATTGTTTTCATGTTGACTAACCAATTAATAAAACTACTTTTTTTCTTTCATTTTTTTTTTTAATTATTTAAAGCAATAAACCAAATCCCAATCAAATATCCAGCAACAATGGGAAACCTGCTGCAGTCAACGGAGCAATGGGAGCCTCTTACCAGGCACAAACCACAGTAATAGGTCGGGCTTGTGAAAGCTGCTACAGTAAGTAAATATATTTTTTAATGACTCAAGAGTTTTGATGAATCTTAGTATGTGCTATTAAAAAAAACACCTTTTGTTAGCGTGTGACAGAGGATAATTTGCTATTACTCTTATGGCAGAAATAACTTTAAAGTTAGAGCTGCCTTTGGTATATTAAGTCAAGTATTCAAATTACTTTGTTTTATTTTTTAACAGTTCATCAAATACAGAAAAGTTTAAGTAGTATAATAGGATGACATTGATTCCTTTACCTCCACAAAGCTAGATTAAAATTTACTTTTGGTTTTCCTTTAAGGCTGAAGGGTTTTTGAGCTGTTGTTTTTTCTTTTCTTTGAGTGGTTTTGGGGTGTTTTTCCCCCTTCTGTTGTTGCTGGGGAATGTGGGGAGGACTATTGTTTCTTCATATTATTTTGTGTGTTTCTGATAATTTTTGTTAGACTTCTTGAAATAGCAGCCCTCAACAGAGGTTATATGACAGCAGATATAAAATCCAGCTTAATAAACCTGTCTTCCAGGGTGAGATTAGAAATAGTGGGTTAGTTGGTTTTTGTCTTTTTTTTTTTTTCTGGGAGAAAATCTCAGATTTGAAATTTATTATAAAATCATTTCCAAAATTTCCATTTGGAGTTGACTTCTGTGCTGCTTTTATAAAAAAAACTAAAGCAACAAACAGTTCAAGTTCTTACTTTCCATGTGAAATATATTAAATATTTGCCATACGATGCTCTGATATTGCCATATGTTATGGCCATATAGTCATGTGTTACAGCATTTGGAATTATTGTAGTGAATGTAGCATGCACCAGTTCACCTGTGCTGCTTTCTCCTCCTTAGCTCCGCAGTCTCACCAGTGGTATTCTTGGGGCCCTCCTAATATGCAATGTAGGTTATGTGCATCTTGCTGGATTTATTGGAAGAAATATGGTGGCCTGAAAATGCCCACACAGACAGATGAAGATAAACTGTCTTCCAGCCAACCTACAGAGGTAGGATTTTGTAGACAAACTTCTCTAAAACAAAACATGGTGCTTTCACAAGGCTACTGTGGTTTGATTATTTAATTTAATGATTTTTTATGTGTGTATTCAAATCTGATATTACAAAACTCAGTTTATTAATATTATTATATCCTTTATAATTATTATTATAAGGTTATTAATTGTAGGAGTTCTATTACTCTCACATGACTCTCCTCAGATAGGGAAGGCTTTGTCCTTTAAGTCCCCTTGTTAAGTAAAAANCCAGGCTTTACACCAGCCTAGTGTGAGGGAGAAAAGACACCAAAGAGCCCCTAAAACAGAGATTCAAGGTTCTCTTAAAGATAATTTACCCAATTATCACCAAGAATGTACATTATTTCTATTTCTCTACCAATTACTAACTAAACTTTTATTCATGTGAAACTGCACTGTGGCAAATTCTAACCAATAGTTTAGTGACCCAAACACTGCAGAATATGGAGTAGATGAAGAAGGAGGAAGAAGCTAAAAATTACAAGAATCCTCCATCTTGTCTTCATCTACTTACCATTCTAACAAACCTAAAAATCTACATTTCTCACCCTGTGATAAATTATATATTATGCTACTATCTAATTTGCATTCCTGAAAGTCTAGGAAGACCTTTCCGTGGACAAAGGTTAAAAGCAGTATTTGTCAGAGGTGGATCTTTTAAAACATGCAGAGAAACATTCTCTGCATTCTGGATTCCAACATTAATTATATCCTTTTTCTGTATTAAATAGAACTGTACAGCACTCAGGCCTTGCCGTATCCTTATTTGACTATTTCTTGTACAAGCAAGCATGTGCTTCCTGCATATTTGGTGCACAAATGTCATTTTGTCAGTCAAATGGTGTTATCTCTGCAATGTTAGATGTACAGTGTTAACTGTACCACAGCTCATTTAGAATGGCATTATATATCCATTCTCAACAGAGTTGTCTGGCTCACAGCTTCCTACATCAGCCTGTATTCTGTATAGGGCTTAGAAATGTTGTTTCGTTGTTCCTCTGAGTTTGTCTTGCCTGGGGATGTTGGGGTGCTGTGTCTCAGAGGTGTGAGCCCTGCTCTCTCTGTTTGCTTGTTCCCCTGGGTTTGTCCATCCTGGGGAGGTTGGGGTGCTGTGTCTCAGAGGAGTGAGGGGTGCTGTGTCTCAGAGGAGTGAGAGGTGCTGTGTCTCAGAGGTGTGAGCCCTGCTCTCTCTGTTGTTTGCTTGTTCCCCTGGGTTTGTCCTGCCTGGGGAGGTTGGGGTGCTGTGTCTCAGAGGAGTGAGGGGTGCTGTGTCTCAGAGGTGTGAGGGGTGCTGTGTCTCAGAGGTGTGAGGGGTGCTGTGTCTCAGAGGTGTGAGGGGTGCTGTGTCTCAGGTGTGAGCCGTGCTGTGTCTCAGAGGTGTGAGCCGTGCTGTGTCTCAGAGGTGTGAGCCGTGCTGTGTCTCAGAGGTGTGAGCCCTGCTCTCTCTGTTCCCCCCGCAGGAGCCGCATGTGCGCACGCACCTGTCGCGCCAGGCCACGCAGGGCACGCCGGTGCGCAACACGGGCAGCCCCAAGTCGGCGGTGAAAACGCGGCAGGCCTTCTTCCTGCACACCACGTGTTGGACCAAACTGGCCCGGCAGGTCTGCAAAAACACCCTGCGGCTGCGGCAGGCAGCGCGACGTCCCTTTGTCCCTATTAACTGTGCTGCCATTAAGGCAGAATGTAAGATGTTTTTTTAATTCTTAGTTCTTTGTGCTGTGCTTCCCACCCGTTTTTTGTCTTTTAATTTTATTTTCTTTTTTTCAATAAACATTCCTTGTCTATACGCTTTTGCTTTTCTTTTATTTTTTTTTTTCCATTTGTCCAGCATATCACTGATGCGTTGGATAAAGTCCGGTTGCCTTAACAGATCTTAGGCTGTGGAAACATTTCAAATTAATTAAAAGGAGATAACTATTGCCTCATTCACTTTCAAAAATTGACATTAACAAAAATAGGGGGCAGGAAGGGAAAATAAGTGCTAGAACATGCATTCTTCCTACTAGGCAGCATGAAAGAAGTGCATTTTTTTATTCGTTTGCTGGGCAGATCCTGATGTCTATAGATCCTGACATCCTATAGATCCTGACATGTTGTACTTTTTATCAGTGTGGCTGATCAAAGAATAAGGGTCTGGGATTTCATTATAATTTAAACGTGGTATGGAATACAGTCCTTTGTCACTGTGACAATCAGATGATGGCGATAGCCGCATCTATTGTTAAATCATAGTTGCATCATTTTGGTTTTCTCTGTTCCAGTTTTAAATTTTAGTTCTAAATAAAATTCTTTATTATGCTTGTTCTTTTTATAGCCAAAATATAAAGACCTGATGAATTTTTAGTAGTGTGACAAAAGACTATGTGTTTTTGTAGATAGCGACGGTAAGTCTCTTCACCAGCATATGTGTGTAAATTCTGCTGCAAAGTCACTGAGTATTTCAACAACTTTTGTATCTGCACTGGGCACTTGTCTTACTGTTGACACTGTCTGGCTGTGATTCCCAGTCTTCCATAGATACAGTTCTTGGAGCAGATGCCTGGTATTCCGGGATGAGCCATGCTGGCTCATTGGACTCTCAGTTGTATTAGAATTGAAGAGAACTTTTAAGATCATTAGATGTGGGATTTATAAGCATGTTCTCTAGATTAACATTAAATGTTTTCCCAGCACACTTATCTTATGCAGATGATGTCTGCATTGTTTATAAGAAATTTGCTCCATGGAGGCTTAAAATCTGATTTTGAGTAGTTATTTTCCCTTTGTGTACTTTAGGACCAGCCATTTCACACATGCAAACTCTTCACCTACTTCTGCAATACTCCAAAACTTGCTGAATATTTTTGTTCATTGTCCTTGTCTAAATTTTTAGTTGTTCTTTTGGCCATTTTCTTTCTTCTTTTAAATCTATACAAGTCAGGAAATCATGTGTAGACTGGGTGAATAAAATGAGTTGTTCTTCATGGAAGAAGTATGTCTAAAGATGGATATTTTGGATTTTTAATCCTCAATCCAAAATAAAAGTTACTTTCTGAGAGAAAGGTATTGTACCTTTAAATTTATGTTTCTGCTGAATTGTAGAGGAAAATTTTGAAATTCACTTGAACCTTATATCTTTTTATCCATATCCATTTTTCTCACTCACTGCAGTAAAAAAAGTCAAAAGATGAACCTTTTGTTTAAGGAGAAGACAAAACAGAAGAAAAAAGTTTGATCCAACTGTTAATCATCATATTAGAACACATGCTTAACCTTAAAAGAGAGAAGTGAAAAGCTGAGCTTTTCAGCAGAAAATAATCATTCTTCCTTCAGACTGGCAGTGCTGTGAGTGTTTTCTCTTTGCTTCTTTGAAAGAAAGAGTTCTACATCAAATTAACAGCAAGAGGAGAAAGACTTTTTTTTCCCCCTGTAGTGTCTGTCTTTCATTATTCTTCTTGCTTGAAGCAAATTTTGGACCTTGTGATTTTGTCTCTTTGAATTCTGATGCTTCCTAACATAGGTTGAAGAAAAAGAAGTCACAATTGTTAATGGTTTTTGAACACAGCATTAAAATAATGTTCTAATGGTGGGAACCAAATTATACCTCAATTAATTTAAGTCACTTTATTTCTTGGTACACACACATATCCCCAATCCATGTTCTGTTTCTGACAATCTCTCTTTCTGTGGAATCATTACAGTGCCCTTACCTGAATTGTCATTGTCATATTCTTGCTCTAGTAAAGGCAAAAAAAGTTAAGAAAAAAAATATTTTGTAGTTTTATTCCTGTGCACTCTGTAGATTCTAATGTTATAACGAAATAGTCTCTCTTTTCCTGAGAATGCCCTGAATCCTTTTCAAAGGTTATCTTGAAGCAAATAATTTTTAGATTTTTAAACAAGATCCTTAATTAGCAGTAATGATTTCCTATGCTGGATCCACTGAGTAATTACAGTTTTGAATGAATATCTGTGTTGGTGTTAGAATTGTTACAGTCATGCCTAACTAATGACCTGGCCAGAGTACCAGGTCACTGATAATGTGAGATGGCATAAGATGGTTACAGTGCCCAAGAACTGATTTGGAATTTATTTTCCGTGTAGGTTTGCTGAAATTTGAATCTAATGGCTGCTTGGATGCTTTGTCAGACTCACCTGACTCTGTGTGTGCCAACCCAGTTCTTGAAAATGTAACTGCATTTCCCAACTATATTGCATTAGGCACCATAACAACACTCAGAAGCCATAAAATCTGAAGACAGAAGGATTGGTAGGGCACTTATCCCAGCTGCATACCAGGTTTTATGCCTGCTTCGTCTTGTGCAATTTGTTGAAGTGCCAGATTGTAAATGACACTGATTCCCAGATCTGAGAAACACTGTCTGATCAAGGGTGTCAAAGCTCAGTCATAAAATAAATTGTTTTCTGCATTCCACCTGTGTACCTGAATGCATCTGCAGGTACTTCTGGAGTCTTGGGGGAGCCTCTGGGAATGATAACCTAAGGCCCAAGCATCTTTCAGGTGAAAACCAGGTTTTGACAAAGCACTTTCTCTTTGTGAATGTCCACCCACATCCTCTCCCTCAGCCCATTATATCCACTGGCAGAAAACAAAGCCCTATTCTGTGTTCTTTATTCCTTCAGTGCAGAGAATTAGATTTTCCTCATTAAAGAAGCCTGTAGCATGACCCCTGCTCAGATTCCAGCAGGAGGTAGTGGAGATGATGCATCTACATCCCAGTTCAATCTGGGATGGCCACCAGGAGGTTGAGAAGGCACAGCACCTCCTGCTAGGAGCACAGCCCATCATGGAAAGCTCAAACTTTGTTCTGCCTGAACTTAATAGACTCGCTGTGGTTGGTGACAATAAACTTGTCTGGTGGTTTTTCAGCAATAATTAGAATTGGTGAACTGCTTTGATAAGATGAAACTCTCGTGGTCTAAATCTCATGCACTACCTCCTTTTTAGTTCAAATATACTGCAGGGTTTTTTTTTAGAAAGTTAAGCAAGGCCATTCTGTCTGGGAAGGTCTCTTAATTAGAGAAAAGCAAAGTGAGCATTCTTCTCAGCAGTCACTGACGAGACTGGATCTGTTTGCAGCTCACAGGCAGGTTGATAAATGCCTGGCAGGGAGCCATGTGTCTGTAAACATTATTGCTTCAGCACAGGGACACTTTTGAGGGATTTGTTTGTTTTTTTTTTTTCACTGCTTGGATATAGCTTTATCACTACAACTATATGTATTAATTATAGTAATTTAGATCTAGAAAACTACATACTGTCTGTGTCAACATGATTTTCAAAGTGTTTTCAGTGCGTGGTAATATATTATCTGTATAATATGTGTATAGTTATCTGGAAATGGGTGTACTGATCATGATGAAAATTTATTGTATGTTTAAATCCTCAAATTTATTAACAAATGTGGTACATGACACTTGCTAGTGATCTTATTTGATGAAACAAAGATAAGTGAAAGCAGTAGAATATGCAAAATGTTACTGATTTGTCTTTGTAAGCATAAAGTTTGTATTTTACTGACATAAAGCTACCCATTCATCTGAATTGGCTAACATTCATGGGTATTGGTTCACAAACTATGTTTTGCATTCTTGATTTTGATAGCTATGGAAGAGCTTTTGGCTGTATCTAGGATGAAAATATTTTCTGTTATCTTTGAATACAATTTGTGCTAGGTTTTAATAGCCAGCAAAATAATTGACAGAGCATATTATTTTTTTCCAAAGTTTCTAAGAAGAACACAATTCAGGGAATACAGTACATTCATTAGATGATCTGCATTTTGACAGAAATATGATGGAATGTCAAAGAGAAATAACTTGCTAATGAGAGTCTCTCTAAGCTTAAGAGACCTACAAATCTAGTTTTTTTTAAAAGGAAATAATTAGAAAATACTTTCATATCTAAAACCACAGCCTCATTTGTTGTCATCTTTTTGGCATTACTAATTTCATTCACCTCTGTAATGCCCACATCAGTCATCATCCTTGGCAGCTTTAAAGCTTCATAAAAAACGTTTTTCACACTCTGGTTTGTAATGCTACTTCCTAGAATTTTTCTAGTTGTGCTGCATTCTCTTTAGGTTTATGGTGTTGCAAATTATGTGCACTTCAAGATACAAATTTTCCATAATTCTAGAAAGTCACATTTTGTATTTTCCTATCATCATGATTTCTAACATTCTGATTTTGATTTCTTTTTAGTGTTGTTTAGATGTTTTTAGAAAGCTGTTGACACTGACTCCATGAGTACTCTCCTGCTTTGTAATGGTGTAGGAACCATCATTATGTCTATATATTACAGTTATTTTACCCCTTCAGAATGCATTTACATGCATTGCTTGATGGTGCTCCTATCCTTTGCTATCAGTTTTAGCTTTGATTATGCTCAGAAATTTCTTACCAGGAAATTTTAAGTCTTTAATCACCTCTTTTCCTGCCCTTTTATATGTGGAACACCACAGATCATTTGAGGATTACATAGACAGTTAAAAAGGTGCTAATTCCTGAAATAACCTCTTTTACCCTGTAACAGCTGGACAGCAGAGATCTTTGGTGACACTGTTTGGTAAAAGCTCTCTGAAATGCCAAATTGGATGCCAGATCAGCTGCATGTGGACAGGTCATGGTCCCCTCAGAGGATCCTGGCAGGCCTGTGTCACTGGCAGTTTCTGATTTATAGGATGTGGAAGTAAGAAGGGGCCCTGGATGTCTCTAACCCCACCTCTTGCATAAGGTTCACGTGCTCACGAGTTTTTTATCTCCAAGGATGGAGACTGCACGACTTCTCTGGGCACCTGCTCCAGCGTTTGATCAACCTCAGAGTAAATAATCTTATCCTTTTATCTAACAATTTCCTGTCTCCCAGCCTGGCTGTTGCCACAGACAGGAACAGTGTGTTGTCCTGTCCTTGTGTTTCCCTGAGGAGGGTCTGGGTCAGGCTCTGTGCTCTGCTGCTGGGAGGCCTCAGGTGCCAACCAGGTGTCCCCTTGTCCTTCTCAAGGCTGCCCAGCCCAGTTTCCCCAGGCCCTGCCTGTCCTGTACCAACACCCAGTCAGTGTGGTGAGTCTCCATCCTGCTCCCGTGTTCCTGTACCTCTTGGTGCTGGGGCCCCAGCGCTGGTCACGGGCTCTGGCCGTTGTCTCCCGTGGATGGGACAGGAGGTGACCACACTCCCTGCCCTGCCAGGCACGTGGGGCCCAGAGCACCGTGGTCCTTCCTGCTGCAAGGACACACCACTGACAAATGAGAACACATCCAACTTATTTTCCCTTCCAAGGTCTTTGTTGGCTCCCCTGATGTTTCCAGATTTAACCATGTGCCTCTATTAATAATGCAACCTTTTGCCACTCTGCAGATCTACTTAGAAGAATGTTATCACATTTGCCCTGTTTTTGTTCCCTTGAACCAAGACTATTTAAGCATTCATTAAACACCAGCAGCGTGTCTGCTCAGCAGTTTGGTTGAATTCCACCTGGTCCTGGTAACTTGGTTTCACTGATTAACCAGTTTGTTTTGAAATATTTCCTATGGACGCTTCAATGTGACACAGTTCCCATACTTTCCTCATAAAAGGATTTTGAAAGTGAGCTTTTTTAAGTGCTTCTGCAATGAACAGTGATACAAGGAATGCATTTGGCTTTTCTGCTGTGTCTTGATCTTGTGTATTTTCCTCACACCTTCATAATCTATTGCTACAGACACCAACACACTTTCTGCTTTTGTTATATTTGAAAAATACACTAAAAAATATAAGATTCCTTCTTGTTATAAATGTATTTTCTTCTTATAGCTTCTACTATTTCACTGATCTTACCAAGATTTTTATTGTTCATATAAAAGATCATATTTGATTTTAGGACTTGCTTTAAATTTTGAGAGTTTTGATAACTTCTTGCCCAATTTTTATTCTCTGGTTTTACGCTTGAGAATGCTGCACAATACAACTTCTGTGTTTTTCTCTGCGTTCTGCATAAAGATTGTAAGCTTTATTATATTTTTTTACGGGAGCACCTCATTGTGGATCAAACTTTACTGTTTCAATGGATCAGTGTGCTTTGGAATATTCACCTTTGATGAACATGCTTTATCTCAAGCATGAAAATTGTGCTCTCGTTGCAGTATGTAGTCCCAGTCAGCATATAAATACCACTCCATGATTCAATAACTTCTTTTACAGTGAAAACACGTAGATGGAAAATTTTCTTGCTAATTACTTCTTAGGTGGTGCTTTGCTGTTCCCAAAGTAGCTATAAAACACTGTATAGCCTCTGCTTGTTTTACTGAGTCAATGGAGACACATCATTCTGCTCCACCACTTAAAATATTTCAAGTGTTTTGCACTATTAAAAATATTCCAGGCACCAGGTTTGCACTTTTTCTTTTTTCTTTTCATGACCACAGTATGTTTTGTGATTAAGAAAGAAATAATGAAGTACTTAATGTACTCAGCATTAGGGCTCTGGAACCTTTGAAATCCATTGGTATTTCCAGATTTTTAGGTAGATTCCTTTGTCTATTAAAGTGGGTTGTGCTTTGCTGCACTGAAAACATTTTCTTCAACATCTGAAATGCTTATTCCAGTCATTGCTGTGCATTCATGGTCTTAATGATCTTTGCACAGATATAGATTAGAATAAGTAAAAGGATTGTAAATTCTTCTACATGGTAAATTCTTCTTACCCTCTTCCTGTTACTGTTTACTTTGTCTCATGTGCTGGAATGAAGCACACAGGAAGAGTTTGGTGAAACACAGGGAGGAGTTGCAATTATAATCTATTTATAATGTGTCCCTTCTGTAAAACTTGTTGGTAGGTATTTGTTGGAAGTTATTGCATTTGAGAGAGCTCTCAATCTTCATAATCACTGTATGAAGGCAATTGTGTCCAGAAGAGAATACCTATATTCTAGGGATACTGAAAGCTCTATATGGGGGTTTTTATGTGCTTTTGGAAGACAGATAACCCAATTATTCTGAATAATTCAAAAGAAAAAAGATGGTCTATTTCCAGTCATCTTAAAATTATTTACTGAAACCTAGTGTCTTGTGAATTTTTGCCTGAAGTTGGCTGACTTCATTGTTTAAACATGAATCTCTTTACATTGACACTTTCTTTGGGACACGTGGATGAAATCTCTGTTTGTATGTTCACAGTAGCAGCAAGAAATTTAAGGGACTTGCTGCACTGCTAGTTTCCATATACTTAGCAGAAAGTTACAATCTTTGAAACTTTTGAGCTCTGTAATACTTGGTTACAACTGACCATTTTGTTGAGAAGTTTACAGTGAAGAGTTGTGTCAAAAATCAGTAGTCCCAGCTTTAAATCCTTAACTCTGTATTTCCCCATTTAGAGACAGGGAAGCTTGTAGAAAACTAAACATAATTCAATGTAAATAATTTTTAATAGCCAAAACTGCATTTCTTTTAGTATTCATTTTTTCATTTGTGTTTCATTTGCCTGGCTGACTATCTCCAGAAAGACTTTGTAAGCAAAAACTACAATCTAACTGGTTTTAAAACTTACATTAACTTAAAAAAAAAAATCACAACATCACTTGCATGAAGGAGGACATGTTCTGCCTTTAAATATTCATGATTTGAAGTATTGATGAAAAAAGGAGAATCTAAAAGGTGGGCTAAAAGAAAAGAGAAAAGGAATTTGTGTTAAAAATGCAAGTCAGAAAAGTTGGTATGTCCTAAATCTGTTTGTGATAGTAAAATATTTAAACTGAGTTTTATTCTTTAAAATTCTCAGATGCAGATCGGCATTGTGAACTTGCTGGGAATCCTCTGAAGATAAAAAGCACCAGAAAGCCACTGTCATGTATCATTGGGTATTTAGGTGCGTATCTGCCCCTGGAGAATAACAAACCAAATGAACGTTCAGTGTGTACTGAAGCTTCATAATCTGGTGTGCACAGAAAGAGAGATTTGTGCTTTTAGTAACAAGGGAAAATTCTGAAGTTAACAAATTACTACTAATGGTGGGCCACTATGAGTTGCAAAACTGCGTGGTTAAAGATGGTCCTCCTGATACTGGTTTAAAGTGTCAGAAACCTGATGTAATTTAGAATGTGAAAAATAATCTGGCTGTCTAAATAAAAAGAACAACTGCTCAAAGGGGAGATGCTTGGTATGCTCAGGGCTGCTCTACTGTGCCCTTTGTATCCATTTGCAATATTACTTTTTACTTAAAAGCAGGGGACCTCAGCCACACTAAGACACATACTTTGTAATTTGATGACCTAAGTTTAAAAGATGCAATGAAATGCGTACTGAGTTCACAACCAAGAGGACAATGAACCCATAATTAACGGGGAGAGGAAAAATTCTAGTGATAGTGATTCCTTTGCAAGGAGCCATCAGTGACTATTAAATATTTGCACAGTCATATAAGAATTGTGGTACCCAGAAGCTGTTAATCCTCAAATGAATATAGAAATCAATGCATTGAGCAGAGAAGCAGTGGATGATTCTGCTGTGTATCAATCCTGTTCTACTGAAGTGAGCTCTACAGCTGAGTGTAGAGCTCAGTCTAGATGTTTTGCTCATAACTTCAGTCACCAGGAGTCTCTTGCCTGACTGAAATAGAAATCAGCTATTAATGTAGTTACAACTGTTCTTCCAGGACATCAGTTTTGTCAAAATACTTGCTTCAAGAATATGGGTAATGAGGAATTAATGCCATTCTCACTGAATTTTAATTCCTCATGCCCTGGAGTTTAAGAAAAAATGCCAGGGATAATTTCCTACAGATATCCCAGCTGTGTGTGTTATGTGTGTTGAAAGGACTACTTTGGTTGACTTGGTGGAGTTGTGGCTGTGAGGGGGGAAGCTGACAGGGGATGGTTCAGCCAGCTGACCTGTTAGTGCATCTAAAGAGGAAATGGTAACATGGGTAAACTTAGAAGGCACCACATGTTTTTAGTGCCATGTTATGTAGCCTTTGAGGAGTTGTCTTGACCCCTCTGAGTGTCCAAATCTGTAGGTTTAATGTGAGTAAATGGATGAAGAGTGTCAGATAGCATTTTGTGAACTTAAATGGAAGTCTGGCAAAAGGTAGTGCTAAAACATGTCAGGTATCTGTAGAGTCTGCTTAGTGTTTGACTGTATGGATAGTAAAGGTATCTCACTACAGCTGAGGAAAAGAATGTGTGTTATGGAGATAGGAAGTGAACCCAGTGCAGTTGAATACATTCATCTGAATTTGCTTTGTAGGAATGGCTAGAAAATGGCTTTTTATTTGTCATGTAGATTAGTGGAATTTTTAAATTTAGTTTGTGATCTCTTTTGTTTAATTGGGGTTTTTGCAGTCTCAGTAAATAAGTAAATCTTGTGTTATTTTTCTCATAAAACTTAGTATTATATATCGTGTCATAACTTATATAGGAAACATTTGTTTCCTTTTTAAGATTCATGCCATTCTCACAGGTATTTATTGGCATACAATTAACAGTGTGTCAGGGCACTACTGTTTTCAACCTTTCTGGTAAGACAGGGAGGATTTCAGTGTCCTGCACATCCTGGGTTATCACTTCCCTTTACTCCTGTTCTGCATCTTGGCTGCAGGCTCTACAGGTGAGGTAGAACAAGCATTAAAATTAGGCCTTTTCCACTCAAGAGCTGGGGCTAATCCCTTGGATTCTCATCAGTCATCACTGTGCTCCCTAAAACAAATAGGGAACTCCTGGCTAATTAAATTTTCTAAATTGCCTCCTAGTTATGAGGAAACCAGGCTAACACTCCAGCTGGGATACAAGTTGAGGAGATGAGGTGAGAGAAAGGTGCAGCTGCCTAAGCCCCTTTGGAATCCAGGATGTTTATTGGCATGACTCGGTAGAAGACTTCAGCTTCTCTTTGTTTAGTTTGGGTTTTTCATTTACCCTACTCACATAGTGGAAAAGGGAGAACTTTTTAATGTAGTTATTGTTATTTACTTGCTTGAGGCTGAAATCTGGTCCTGTAATATGTTTTTGAAACATTATCTTTTACTCCTATTTTATTTTCATTTCAGAATGTTGCTGACTGGTTATTTCTTATGTGAGTAATGGGATAATTTCAATGCTATATTCAGTTCTCTGAGTTTGAACAAGGTGCAGGTGGCTAGAAGATTTTCAGTGAACCAATAGGCAATAGAACAAGGGTAAGAGCAGCAGGAATGAAAAGGTTTTAATTACTATTATTCTATAATACAATTATATGAAGGGATAATGGATAAAACCCCTGAATTGCCTCATTACTTTGCTTGGGTGTGATGAGACAGCTGGTTATAAAGTGCTGATCTAAAGCACGAAAATGTTTGAAGCAAGTCTCTATGTAGAGGAGGAGTGAAGTAAGACGTAAGGGTCTGCACAGGAAGGATTCAGTCCACTGAGAAGTGGCCCTGGCTGTTTAACTGAGTTCCTTTCTAGAACTTAGATGTAGAGCTTGATCTTGCTATCTTCCTCTACTGCAAAAAATTCAAGCCTTTGTAGTAAACTAAACTAATGGAAGATTAGTGACTTCTGAACTGAATACAAGTCAAAAGAAGGAAATGCTTCCTTCCTTGACAGTTTGCTCACCCTGAAAACATAAAATCACCTCTCCTATAGGTTGCAGATGAAAGGAGATGGAGTTCTCATACGTTGATGCAACTGCTGGGATTATTGTGGTTGCTGCTGCAGCTCTTTGGCAAATAAAATAATATTTCAGTGTTGTTAGCCCTGGAAATCTACTGTTTCCTTCAGAAAATTGGAAAAGATTGTTAAATGAACATTTTAGAATGCAAATTCCAATTACCTTCAGCAAACGGCGCAAGTGTTTCTATTTCAGTTTAGAGTTTTGCCTTAGCAATCAGCGGTGTTCGTAACATTAAGCACAATTCTGTTCTCTTTTTAGTAAAAAAGCAAAATATGAGATGTTTGTTCCCCACAGCAAGAAAAACAGGACATGCCATGAAATCTTTTCTGTATGAAAAGCAGATGAATACTGCAGTGAGTGGCAGTAAAAAGCTCTCATCTAATTAAGTCATGGGAAATTTGGTGATGTCAAATCTACAGCTCTGCCCTGAAGTGACTGGTTACCTGTGCCCTCCCTCTCTGCTGTTCAAATACTTGCCTGTGAATTTCTCTGCCTTGCTGTTTGTTACCTGGCTCTCTTGAAGCTTCTCTTGGGAGGATGTTCATGCTTGGAGAGTGTGATTGCAAACTCCAACCAAAGCAGTGGTGAACAATTAAGCAGAGCCTTTTCCAGTGTGAAAATTGTTGGCATTGTCTCCTCCTGGCACGTTGTTCCAGTACAGCCTGGCCAAGGCCATGAGAGCAAGAGCTCCAGGCAGGGAAGATAAGCTCTTGGATGTCAGACTTCGGGCATTCCTGAAGGAGGAAAAACATGCTCTTGCATGGGCTTTGACTTTATGCAATGGTTTCTTGTTCTTCTGAATGATAGCCGTGGATGGCAGAGGCTGGAGAGGCTCCTCCTTGGATATTTGGTCTCACTGTAGATTTTTCATCTTAGTTTCTGTGCTCCATTTTACAAATGAGAAGCACTTTTCAGGAGGTGTAAACCCCGTCTGCAAATAAGAAAGTACTTAATTTTTGTGTTCTGGTCTCTTGCTTTGGGCAGCTGCTCTGCTGATCTGACTCCCAGCCCTTCTGCCCTCACCTTCTCAGCCTCTTCTGCTGCCTGGAGCCATCAGAGGGCTGCTCTAATTGGGCTGCAATTACTGTGGCCCATAACCTGCACAGGGCTGGCAGCTGGTGCCCTGTGGCTGTGTCAGAGGGATGGGACCTGCCCTCGGGCAGCTGACTTCCCACACAAGCCTGGGCCCACCCAAGCTGGACACAGAGGTGACATTTTGAACCCAAATATGTGATGGGAATTAATTATCTGGCAGATAACTGAGAAATTTCCATGCAGCTGTGTCAGCTCCTGGCAAACACAGCAGCTGCTACCCTGAAATGTGCTGGCCAGATGTGCTTCACTACCTCTTACCTTCTTTATTCCTCCTTCTCCAAAATAGTCTTGCTCCATGAAAAAGGTACTCTGGGATGTTTGAAGCTCCCCAGCAATGACTCTGTATGGAAGTGTTCCCACTGCAGTTTTGGGGTAGTTGTAGCTGCAGAGCCCTAAAGTGTCTGGCCCCCTGAGTCCTGCACCTTGTGACTTGTGTGTGGGAAGATCCCTCAAAGCTTGTTATTGTGACAGAGAATACTGAATAGCTTGAGGTATTAAGGTGGTTTCACTACAGTAAAATGCTTTTATTTCCTTGCTAAAATCTGTGGGTGTGTAGCTTCAATACAGACCTCAAAAGGACAATATAAACACACCTATTTCAGACTGATTTGTATTTATTAGCTCCTCAACCTCAAATCTTTACATATCTGTGGAATTGAATTTGGGTAATCTAAAGTGAAATAGGTCTTTCTTACTTGGAGGACCTCTGGGTATGAGGACTCATGTTGTTCAAGGTCCTGTGAACACACAAGTGCAGGAGGAACTTCCTTTTCACTGAAAATAATAAAAAATCATATATGGAATAGATTGTTTTATTTATTTTAAAATCAAATAGATATCATTTCTCTCTCTCTCTCTTTCTCTTTTGTCTCAAACAGAGATACATCCTGCTGTGAAACCCAATGTAATCAGGTCAACACCAAGCCTTCAAAGTCCAAGTGCAAAACGACTGCTTGCACCCTCCAATCACTCCTCATTAAGTATTTTGGGGAAAAGAAACTACAGCCATCATAACGGGCTTGATGGTATGTGAAGGAATATAAGAAATATTCTTTAACTTTCTGCATTGCAAAACTTTCTGTGAACCTGAGGTAACATTAAATGAGAGTGTACAGACTTAGAAAAATGTAGGATATGGATGGCATGTTTATAGCATCAGGGCAATGAATGGTGGTGCCTGTTCATTGGATAAAGATATATTATTACCATCTCTTACGAAAACTCCATTTACCATTTTACTGATCTTGATTTACCAGAAAAGGACAAGAAAAGAACAAAGGAATTTTGTTGGAGGCAGAGATGCAGCTTGTTCTATTTTGGCTTTTTTTTACATTGCACCTTAGAAAACCTCTGTCCCTGCAGAGGAGGAAGCGAAAAGGTGTGTCATGGACGTGCAGGAGAGACTTTTTCTGTACACTGTGCAGTGCCAGAGGTGATTTTTAGGCTTGGTATATCTGACCACTTTGTGACACCTCGGTGCAAACTGAGAGCAGGAATGAAGCTGTGGAAAAAAAACAAACAAAAAACCAAAAAAACCCAGAAAAAAAAAACAAACCAAAAAAAAGGACAAAAAATAAGAGATGCGAATTTGTGAGTAAGACTAACTTTTCTCAAATATTCTTTATTTTTCATCCTGGAAAGTGACTGTGAATTATTGATTCTTTTTTTCTTTTTTTAAATCTTTACCAAACAGAAAGATTTTTCAACTCTAACTGTAAACAGTTTTACCTTGTCCAAATAAGAGGAGAATCCAACAGGATATAATGTTTATGTTAAAAGAAAGTGCATGCATGCATTCCTGATATCTCTTTGTGAGGTGTAACTTCTGTATGCCATTAGCTTATTTGTTCTGTAATTGAATAAGGTTATTGAGGGTAGAAATCTGTCAGATGTTGGGCTCTCAGACTGTTCAGGAGATGATGTTCACAAAGGAGGTGTCTGTCTGCTTTTGTGCTTCACAAAATAGGTCAAGGTAGAAAGGAGAGGAATTGCCTTTCAGACAAGCTCATAGAAAGAGTATTCCAAATAAAGGGAGAAAAACTTGATTCATTATCCATCGTCTTTCCCATAATTGTGTTTTTCTGTCATTGCAAACACTTCTTGTGCAATGAAACCACCTACTGTCCATTTACAAACACCTAGATAGGAATCATGACATCTCTGACAACAAGTGATTGTTGAGGATACGCAGAAGAGAGGATTGCTTGCATTTCTGCTCAGCATGCAGCTATTACACCACAGACAAACAACATTCATGGCAACTCAGGCTCTTCAGGGCACCAAGGTGACACCATGGGACTTGCAGTTGGAAAAAAATGTGACATCTGCATTAGTAGGCAGAGCCATAAATGCTGAATTTCCACTGCAACCTCTGAAGGTGGAGTTCTGCATGGATGGTTTAATACTTGCTGCATGAGAATGTGAACAAAGGCTTTCCCCTCCACCAATGCTGGACTGTCCATGTAAGCTCTGAGAGGTGAATTACTTTCCCCTGGATGTAAAGGTGATCCTAGAATGCTTTCAGTTGGAAAAGACCTTCAAGATCAAGTCCAGATTAACTCAGCACTGCTAAGCCCACCACCAAACCCTACCTGCCACAGCTATTAAATCCCTCCAGGGATGGTGACTCAACCACTTCCCTGGGCAGCCTGTTCCACTGCTCAGCAATGCTTTCAGTGAAGTTTTCCCTAAATCCAACCTAAACCTTCTCTGGCACCACTTGAAGCTGTTTCCTCTTGTCCTGTCACTTATCTGTGAGAAGAGACTGACCCCCATCTTGCTGCAACCAGCAGAGAAGGCTGTAGTGGTAAGTTCAAGGTAATTATTATGATTAAGTCCCCCCTTATGTCCCTGTAAGGAGACATGCTTGGAAATCTGTAAAGTTTTTCTTCTACTTTTTACTTTCTCAAAGTAAAGAGTGTGCAAAACCAGTCATTAGCTATGCTAATTAGTGTGTGTCAATCAGCAGTGTTAAGGCAATTTGCACAAGATAACATCTAATTTGAAAAATTAGTATTGAGAACTGCAAGTCATTGCTTTGGGAGGTATTTCTACTTATCTGTTTTCTGTGAAAACAACATATTGGAAAGCATATCCTAAATAAGTGAAATCTGTATTTTTCTTAGTCCAAAAATTACTATCTTAGTATTAAAAATGGCTATTTTGGTTATTATTCTTGCCACTCTCTTTAATTAAAATGTGGAAAAGTGTAAATAAAATGCAATGAAACAGTAACAAACCAGTAGTAATGATACTCAACAGCACAGATTTCATTTCTTCTGGCTTAAAAATGGTTACTTTCAATGTTTGCCCTTTCCCTTCTCTTCAGGTTGTTGGCAAATATAAAATATATATATTTTTTGCTTGTGTTTTATCCAGCTTCTCTTCATTACCTAATCAGCTTGGGAAATGCTGGTTTCTGTGTCATTTCCCTGACCACAGTGTACTATTTGTGCAGTGAAAGGTTTTGCCAGCCCCCAGAGTTTTTGTGTTACTATAAATACACTAAAAAGCTTTTTTGGTTCCAAAATCCTATTGATTGCTGCAGGTTTGATTGTGTTGTATCAATTAACAGTATCCAGAAAGCCTGATATGGAGGTGATGACACTTTCTGCCTTTCAGTGCATGCTTTGGTGAAATGAGCAAGCAAAAAGGAGCACGGGGGACCTCTATTAAATCTCATTTGCTATTTTCATAATCTTAATATTATTGACATAGAAATGTCTGCATTTTCAAGTTTTTTTTCCCCAACATTTTTGTGTATTTATTGTGAGAAAACCACATAAATATGTTGACTTAAGATATACAATATTTTATATCATTCAAATACGTGTTGCTTAGGTTTGTGCAAATGTATATTTAGATTAGCATAATTTAAATCAATCTTACTGCCTAGATGAGTGCCTTATTTTGGCAGAATTTCTTTTTAAACAAATTAATAATTATTTGCTTTGAATATAGCAGTACATTATGGAAATGGCACTTTTTTATGCCTCTTTAGGGAAGTGGGGGAAGATTATGAGAAACATCATTAATATTTAGTTAAATGCTTTTAAGAGTAATAAACAAGAATATGATTAGCATTTCTTACATGAATCTTACATTGGCTTGAGTTTTGCTTTTAGCCAATGCAGATTCCCTTTCAGTTTTCCATGGATGCACCTCCAGAAAGCATCTGATGCAATTGATAGGGGTGAGGGAATTTGGCGTTTTTGACTGATTTTGCTTGATCATTGTTGAGAATAATGAGGGAGCCCATTTGTCCTTTCTTAATGGGGATATTGTGCCCTGATTTCTTGTTATTGTAAGTCATGGACGTGAGTGAAATTGCTCTGCTTAAGCTCTGTGTATTGTAGCTAGAGAGAGGATCTTGTAGGTTTTGTGCTCCTTATTAGGAGGAAGATTTGCTAGATGGTCTTAGAAAAGTGTTTTTCATTATATTTTCAAACAACAGCAAGTCTTGCATTCTGTAAGATGTAATCAAAAGTGCCAGGGAACTGGCATTTTGCTGTTCTGGAAAAGTCTTTGAGAAGTTTTTTGTGTAATACACATTCTTGAGCTTTTAACTACTCTGAGATGCAGCATTTCAATTGCTGCTGAAATTAAAGTCAGCATAAGATATTTAAGTGGTTCTCTGCCGTGAAGATAGCCTCTGTCAAGTGGGAAAATTCCATCTTCGGAAAATCACGATGTTGCAGAAGGTTACATGTATCCAATTTTGTTACTGGAGTTGATGATGGGAAGATTTAGGTGTGACTGTAAAGTGCTTTAGATATTTTGAATCTGATCTTTAAATTACAGTCTCTGAAATTATTCCAAGCAATTACTTTCTCTCACAAGCTGCTTAACTGTGAGCAACAGTGCGTCCAAGCAGTCAAATTTCACGTCAGCCTATTGTTTTGGTAGGGTGAGTAATGATAACTTTTTAGTATTTGGAAACATGAGGTAGAGGTATTTTACACAAGAATAATCTCTGTCATCTGACACACATTTCCTCACCTTTCATGCATGAGTACCAGAACATCCACAGGATGTCCAAGGCATCAGCGTCACTAATGAGGTACAGAAATCTGTCTGTTGATACCATTTTCATGTTCTGGACAAAAATAAAAGAACCAGCTTTTCATAGCTGAAGAGACTCGAATCCACAGCCCTGTTCCTCCTCCTCTCTTCCCTGCCATACCTTTAGTGCTGTATTTTAATCTGAGATGTCCTGCTGCCTTCAAGAGGATTCTTTCAACAGTCAAATTTCTGTTCTGGAATATACTGAAGTGTGCAGCAGATATATGAAGTATCTGGGAATGAGGCAACAATTTTGGAGTCTGTTTTCCTAAGAACCCACATATCTCTGGCCTGGCAGGATGAGAAGGGGAGATGAGAAACTGGCAAGTGGAGAAAGACCTCAAAAAAAAGTATTTTCTCTCTTAGATACTGTTTCGGTCAATCCTTCTCTCTATGCTTATGACTGATACCATTGGCTATTCAGGTAATAAGCAAGGTGGAAAGGCTTAGTTTTCACTCCTATTTTTCCATGAGGAATTTATGACAAACAGATGAAAACATAAGCAATCTGACTGACACGCAAGGAGACAAAAACCTTTCCTGTCCTAAATTTTCTCGAAACAGAGAAAATAATTATAATACATGCTTCATTATAGTTAAGTTCACATAATACTGTGTGAAAGTACATTAAAGGGAAGGAGGTTTCACTCTAGGATGGAATTTTTCAGCTGTGATTGCGTTGTTTTTTCTTTAAGGTGTCTGATTGTTGTGTTCTAGTAGAGACAGAGATGCTCTGCTATGGTGGCAGAGGAGCAGCATGGATTGCACATCAAAAATCATCTGGTGCTCTGTTACTTTAAAAAAGAGAACCCTAAATTTTCTCTAACACATTAATGAACTATAAACTTACCAAATTGTTATAGACTTCATTTACCATATCAGTGATTTTCAACTGAAAGAGAGGAATGAGTTGTGGCAAACAAGCTGCTGTGTGAAATTTTGCCTTTTCTTCCATGCTAAAACACAGGGTATGATTAATGATGGATTATGTATACTCAGTCTTCCCAAAAGTGAGAGACAAAAGCTATATATTGCTCCACAGTCAGTTTTCCTTCTGAAGTTTGCTTAGGACATGTGTGTTTTAGCTTTGGTTTTTGGTATAGATGGAAAACACTTTGAAATATTCAGCTACAGATTTCTCAGTCAAATGTGTGCACTGGTATTGATGGAAAATGTGAACATGGAAAATAGATATCTCAGGAAAAAATGTTGCTGTGTTACTGTCATTTACTGGGAAGCTAAGGAATATGAAAAGGTGTTTATGGCTCTTAGTTATTTCCCGAAATGTATTGCTTTTATGCTTATATCATTATAGGAAATTCTTAAGAGCTTAGCCGTGCCTTCCTATACAAAGTCATTAAAACCATCTCTGACCCTCAAGAGATTGACCTAACAACCTTTTTACATTTAAGTTTTGTAACTTGCACAAGAGTAGCCAATTTCTCTCTGTTTTCACTGTGCAGTTAGAAGAAGTCATTTTAAATATTCATTAGGACACTATAATGCTCTAAATCTTACATTTCTGTGGTCAGTAAATTCACTTGTTTTTGCAGAGTTACAAATGATGATACTGAAAACGATGAACTACTGACAACTTCCAGAGCCCAAATAATGTGTCTGGAAAGTGACACAGGCCTTAATTACCTCGGGATGTTACTGCAGACATTGTCAATCATTTGTTGAACTAAGCTTCTGCATCTCATGTTTACATGTATCAAGTAATTATTTTTCCCAAATTAAGTTTTTGTGTTATAAAACAGTGAGTTGATGATTGCCCACTTCCCTCTTTGGTCTTCATTTCTCCAAACCCAGTGATGCAAATGATATTGTGACTTGACATGAAAAATAAGCAAGCAGGAAGAAAATATTTTTGTCCAAGAAATAGAAGAGAAATATATTTTCCCCATATAATTTCTGAAAATTAAGAAAATTATTAATTATCTCGCAATGAAAAGCATGTACATTAAATTTACTTTAAAGTTATCTTCCAAGTATTTGAGCTCCTTTGATTACAAATGAAAAAAAGGACAGTCTTCCATTTTCTGATTTCTGCTTAAACTGCAGGGTATTTTTCAATGAGGAAAGGTAAGCAAAGTAATTTGACCACAGGACTGCTTGGGAGGAGCAAAAGTATTTCTTTAAACCCAGGTTTCCTTGGATTTCTTCTGAGAAAGAACTATTCCTAAGCACATTGTGTATTTTTTAAAATACAGTGAGAGATTACTTTTGTTATGCCAAAGTCAAAATACAATTTCCATTCAACTGAAATGCTCAGGTTTACTGTATCTTGAGAAATGTGAATTATTCCCCAGGGTGAAAGTACATTAAAAATTGAATAAGGGGCTACTATTAATTCCTTCTGCATTTATTCCTTTCTTTCAAAAATGTGTCTTTGGTTTTGTAAGGCTTCTTTTCCTACAATTGATTCACAAGAAAAGCACAAATCTAAAGTCACATTCATGCTTTAAAGCAGCACTTCGAGTGTGCCATAGATCACTTTGATTTTGTTGTGCCAAAGAAATAATGAACGCTTAGGAAGAGTTGGTGTGTTGCATCCCTGAAGTCACCAGTGCAGCTCATGTTTCTGCTAACACTGCTGACATCAGGGGTCAGAAAGAGCAAGGCATGTGAGATGCCAGGTGGAGGAAAGGGCACTTTGTGGTAAAATGGCCCATTTCTGCTGTTGCATCGCTGTTTCTTGTTTTAATATGCAGCTAATGTATAGACATGAAACGGCACCAACCCTGGCTTTTCTAATTGGCAGAATGAATCAGGTCTTCAAACAGCAAACAACACTGTAATTAAGTTAACATTTAAACCACAATACAGATAGCCAGAGCTTAGTTCCTAGAGTCACTACTTTCCTGTAGCATTATTTTAACGAATTACAGTTGCAGAAAGAGAATCCTGTCTGTTTGATAACAGGATTAGCAGCATATTACCTCCTGAATGTTCTGGATTCAAGATCTGAAGTTCATACTCAGAGTGCTTCTGTGTATGATTGCTGTCAAGTAGGTTGTTTTCTTTTTTTTATAAGCTGTGATTGCAGAGCAATAGTTCTCAACAATTTTAGTACATAATGCAATAGGGAAGGCACCTTAACAAAGTGCTTAGGCAGTAGAACTGGAAAGATCCTGTGTCTGGTCTGTGATAATTTTGTGGAGTCTTTTTTGTTTGTTTGTTTTTTTCATCAGTATATCCTTTCTTCAGCATTTAAAATTTATCTGGGAGAATAATGGTCTTCCTCACATATCATTCTTAATATCAGACATACATATATAATTACCTATTTTTAATAATACTTTTGAATTAAAAATGTCACTTGTTCAGTTGCTGCAAACTGGGAGAAAGAAAACAATTATGTTTATTATTCAAAATATTCATAACCCAAATGGAGGAGAAATAATGCAGCAGTCTTCCTTCCTCAGATTTTTTTCATAAGGTGGTCCATCCTGGGTGAAATTAACCTTTAAAGTCTTACCATCATAAGCTGAGATGTTTCTAGGATAGCTCTGCTATTGCCAGTTTGCCTTTATTTTCCACCCATCAAAATCACATTATCTTCAAACATATTTATTCTGGAAGTTTTAGAAGTTGGATGTGCTTCGCCATTAGAATTGTTAATGATCCTGTTACATAAAAAGGGGAAATATCAGGTAACTCAGTTTTCTATCAGCAGAAATAAAGAATATCACATATAGAAATAACACATGAACACCTGGAAAAGGGTTCTAATGTGTAATAAAAAATAACACGTTGCTGGGAAATAATATGTAAACTTGAAATAATTATGTAGTTGACACCATCCCTAACCAGTGCCCTTGTTCTGATTTAGCCTTAAATGATTTTACAGTGGGAAATTTTATGGTGTCCTACTGCCTGGAAACAGGGGGAAACACTTGATTTGTCCATATGATTGGTAAAGTACATGTGAGAAAATTTATTTTACAGCTTATTCATTTCTATTTGAGTTCAATAAATATGTTGTAGAAAGGGCACAGGAGCATCTTAGGCAGTTTCTGCTGTTGGTGCATCAATTTATCCACAATAATAAACTTATAAACATCTTGTCAGCACTAAAGCTGCATTTACTGAAACTCCCCCACGTCACAGCACTATAAACCCTTCTTAGCAGTGATGATGATGTTTGGCCACTTCTGCTGAAAATGGAGCAATCCACTTCCCTGGCCTTAAAGGAGAAGCAGTCTCCATCCTGGAGTTCCCTTCCTGCTGAAGTGGTGCAAGTGCACATCACTGTCTTGCATGAAATCCTTTGCTGTAAGAACTCACTTGTTAACCAAGTGTCCACTGGTGCCAGTTTCACTAAAATTTGAGCCAGATCGTATCAATCCCCTAAGGCATTGCAGAACTTGGCAGATAAAAATGAAAATCCAAAGTTTTGTGTTCTGTTCAACACTGAGAATTTTGTGTTTTTTAAATAAGCTCTGATGCCCTTAAGCTGCACTGGAGTTTGCATTGGTGTGCAGACCTTTTCTAAAGGTTTCTAATGCTGTGTGACTGCTTTTTTAAGCAAGGGCTTTCTTCCTTAGTAGCCTTAACTAAAAATTTGCCACAGAATTGGCTGGTGTGTCCATGCATAAGCGTTTTTCAGAACTTGGCAAGTCAGGGTGTAATTATTTTCTGGAAGAAATCGGTGTCTCCTCAGTTCTAAAGTCTGAATATTTTTGTATCAGAGTATATAATAGTTTAAACTGTAACAATGGCACATTAACTAGTAGTCTTTGCAAGATTCTAGAATCTTTTGACTATATCTGCTTATTAAACACTTTTTTTCCTACCTTTGTATTTATGGATATACTCAGGTCATCAAACATGAGAAGATGTTTGGCAACTTAGATGATATTTCAGTATCTACAGCAAGAAAAATACATGCAAAAAGGAATGATTCTATTGCATGATATAACAGGGATATTTACAAATATAACATCTTTTTTCACCTCTTGTCTGGGTTTTGTTATTAGCTTATAAATATGGTAATATCCTGGAGTTAACAGCTGCTGGCACTGCATTAACGGCATCTGTCAGGTTCTTTTCCAAAAGACACTGTTTAACAATTTCCAGGAAAATTCAGTTGTTCCTCAGCTCATTTTAGGGAGATCTTCTCAGTTTCACAGACGACAGAGTGAGAGCGTGTCTGGGTATTTTGGGACAATCATGGCCAAGCATAGTTTTTATAGATTTGGCATATAGAGCTATGCCAAAAGCACAGCACCTCTGAGTAAGAGGGAAGGTTTCAAATATCTCAGTATAAAAAATGTGGATTTTTGTTTGTCGGCTTTGATCATTTTGGGAGTGACTGAAAGTGCTCTATAATGTATCTCTTCTGTATTTCAAGAGACAAGAAGCCCCATTCTTTGTGTTTAGTTTTGTAGATAATTCTACCTAAGTTCAGGATACTTCAGGAAATGTTCTGCTCTTGGAGATAAGGTGGTTGGGGTTATTTTTTGGGCATTTATGCTTATGAATGGAATGAAACTTTGTCTCAATTATTCATTATTCCATTAATGAAGGCTCTGTGTTTTCTCAGGAATATTCAGATCTTGAAATGTTATTTTACTGGGATTTCAAAAAAGATGTTTTAATAACAAAAATTCCTGTGCCGATAAAAATTTAACAGATTACAGAGTTCTTCACTCTACTGTGATCATGTCTTACTCTATAAGAGAGCCAAATATGTTCAAGTATCAGGAAGCAGTAAACTGTCACAATATTTAGCTCTTATACTACCAGTTTAAAAATTGCCTGGAGGACTGGTGACCTAGATGTATTTTTATATATGATAACTTTTGTGTGAAAAAGAAGAGGCAAAGAGAGCTGGTAGAGGAGCTCACAACTGAGATATTCTGGCTTTAGGTAGGTATTCACATATACCTCTGTCAATGTGACCTTAGAAAAATAAATATTTCTTATTTAAAATTGATTAAGGTTGAAGACTAGGTCAAATGTAAACTAGATACTGGGATTTCTGTCGCATGTTGAGGTTTATAAATAGTTTGAGATGTTTAAAATGGCTTGCTTTCTTTCTATCAGTGATTGAACTATACCTTCAGACTTGTTAAGGTGACTCCTCAAAATGAAAGGGAAATGCTAGTATAAGAGTGTAATTATCTTTTTTTTTTT
>VZTB01016699.1:185991-196188 GCA_013397245.1 Thryothorus ludovicianus | reverse complement strand
TTTTTTTTTTTTTTTGGAAAGAGATGTGCAGTTGTTCTCATATCCTTTTAATCTCTTCAGTACTGTTTTTAACAATAACAAAATCCCTCAAGAACTCTTTGTTTAAGTGATACTAGTTAGAAACCCTCTTAAGTTGCAATTTGGAACCAAGACAAGAATAAAAAAAAAAAAAGGCAATTATTTAGCATTTTTCTCACTTGCAGAACTGAGACTCTGCTGATTCAATTCACTCAGAATTGTGTACATTTTATAAAAACATGTAATTTTACTAAGTGTCCTTTCCTTAAGAATTCTCTATAGCCAACAAGGTGTCCTATCCAAGTTTTTGAGCAAGTCTGTGAGACTGCTAGTAATATCATCTTGCATCTTACAGACCAGCAATGAGTTTTCTTGCAGGTTTTTTAATTATGTTTTGTTACTGAAGTTGCACTGCTTTGAAAAAGAACAAGGTCTTAAATATGTGATCTGTAACATTTTGAAGGCAAAGAGAGTGCGATTTCTGTTCCTGGGAAAAGACAAAAGCAAGAATAATCTGAGTTAAACAGCAGGGTGAAATCTGTATTAATTATTGGCCTAGTAGTGATTGCTCTGAAATTTATATAAATATAACCATGAGCTCAGTTGACTGACTCCTGATTTATCATATAGGAGAGAATAGTTGACTTTTCTGCATATTGCATTTCTCAATAAGCTTTATCAGTTTCAAACTGAACATCCACCTCAAAATTCTCAGAAAAAGGGTTGTCTAGTTTAATGAAACTTCTTTTGAAATGGGAACAGTAATGGTATCATGTTGATACTGTATGTATTTTTGTCTGCAGACCTAATCCTTCATGATGCCATATGTTAAAAGCAAAATGAAAAAACCCTCACTTCTTCAAACATGAATTAAGAATTAGTTCCATTTTTATATTTTCTTGCAGAAGAGGATAATTAAGAGAAGAGAACAAGTGCAGTTAACAGAATATTATAGCATGCCATATATATTCAGGACCAATGATGAGTCCCATGCTCGTTTCATGAGAAATCTTTCCAGTCTCTGCATTTTTTATGTGTTCATTGTTGTAGCTGAGCAGTAGCATCTTATCCTTCAGGGTAACCATCAGAACATAGGACTTTTGTGGATAAAGAAGATATTCTAATAGTAGAAAAAAAATTCTAATACTCTGTGGTTCTTTTATTTTCCAGAATCATCCAGCCATCCAACAAGAACAATCATGGTAAGTATAAGCGATATTATAAATATTGATCTGCCTATAGCTGTGATTTTTTCCTTTCATGACAAAGTAGATATAGTAGTATCCTAAGCCATTGACTTTTTTTTTTTTTTTGAAGTCCAATATCATTGAAAACATAAAATGAGTGTCTTTATTTCATGAGAAATCTTGGGGAAAATAAAGAGTGATTAAAGGGCTTAAGAGTAACAGTGCTGTCAGTTTGAATGGCTGAAAAATTCAACTACAATTCTGTGTTTTGTGTTTAAGTGATTTTTGATTATATTAAATTAATGTCAATAGAATTTCTTACATTCTATCTATATCACATGGGGCAGAGCACATTTAAATTTCAGAACAATAGCTGAGTAATTTCTTACATCACATTTACTCAGAGGCCAGTTTCTGTCTTTACCTTGAGTTTGACAATTTGGGTTCCAGAAATAGGGAAATGTTTAAGTGGACAGATACACCTTCAAAAATGAGATTAGAAAGCTTTAAAAAAAAAAAAATATCACGCACTTGGTGTCTATCTTGCATTTTTCTAGGGTGAGAAATACTGGTCTCTTTCTTTTTCAAACTCATAATAAAGTAAGGTGAGGGCTGAACAACAATTCACATAGAGAAGACCTTTCTGTGACAAGGAATGATTGATGCCTGTCCTGTGGGTGTTTGAGGAGAGGGCTTTCTGCTTTTGGAAAAGACCAGTTTTTGAGGCAAGTGTTGAAATTTTAGAATAAGCCCCAGAAAATCATTACATGATCTTGTTTGTTTTCATTCCTACAGTTTTTAGGGTGTCCCTGCAAGTTAATTTGCCTCTTCTTCATGTGTGCTGTTTATCAGGCATGTAAATTCCCCCATGGATTTCTTGGTTCTACAGGGGATAAAAGGTTAATATAGTTCATTGCCTTTATCATCAATGGCCATTAATAATCCAGTGCAAATGAATTATAAATAGGTAAGGACTCCAGATTACAACATTTCAAAATAGTAGAGATGTCTGGAAAAGTGATGTTTCAGTTTCCTACTGGATGTGATGTAATCGTTGTTGGTCATGAATTTGTTTGGAGTACACTCATTTCAACAGAAGATAATTAGTTATTCAAGTGTAGTCCTCTGTTATAAAATTTTGAAAGGGATTGAAAAACTTTTCAATGTTTTTCCATGCTGCTTTGGTGTTAGGAAAAGAGCAGGGCAATTGTGTTGAAGCTGGTGAACCCTTCACTCTGCTTTACCTTCACTCTTTTTTGTTCTATTAATTGTACTCTGAAGATACTCAGTCCCTCTTTTCCATTAATGCATCAGAATAGCTCTAAAAACAGAGCCAAAAGAGTGTGGATTTTTCCTATATTTTTTTTTTTTTTCTCACACTGAAACTTGTCCTAAGTTTTAATGAGAGAAGAAAAAGGTCTTTAAATAGCTTGAGTTCTGGAGGTTCCTGTGCTGTGAACCTCTCCAGACCTCTCTGCTGACAACTCAGGTGGCTCAGACCTCAAGTGAATGTTCTGCAGTCATTGTGCAGTAATTGTTCATTGCACTTAAATAAATGAAAGAAATAGAAGTAAGTATTCTGCTTAGTGAGAAATCATTATAGTAATTTCTGCTTTTCTCTGCAAGTAAAGCATAACTGAATGTGTAAGAGATTTCTTAGTCCTCGGAGAATAAGTAGAAATTGTCAGTAAAACCAGAAAATATGGTATTCCTTACATTAGAAACAGTATGAGATTATACAGTCAATACAATATTGTGATAAAACAATACTGCTGATGTATAATTGCTGCTGTAATAAATGGTTACTCTGAAATGAAGTTCCTTTTTTCTGACTGATTATGGTTATATCCTAACATAAAACGTTAAAGCATGTCCTGTAGTCATCAGAATGTGAGAAGTACCACAGGAAATTTGTATTACTGCCTTGGCTGCTTTGATGTAAAAGAATTTTTGTCTTATCAAGGTGAAGTATTTGAACTTCTTTAAAGTTGCATTTATAGGTGTTGAAATAATGTAAAGCATTAAATCTGATCTTGTCTCTGAAGATTCAGATTTATGCTGAAGTCAAAGCCAGCAAGTTAAAGAGTGTGCTCTGCTAAGAAAACAAAGTGCAGTTTTTCTGAGGACATTACAAGAATTTTTCTTCTGTATTTAAATGCAATGATAGCTGCCTATTTTTTGTTTCAGATTCATGTTCATAAAAATAAAACCCCAGAAAATATTTTAAGCATCTGCATTATGGGGGGAGAGGGAGAGTATGCTCTGTTATAACTATAAAATACATTTCCTTTTTATTCTGTGCATAGTTGCCTAGCTTAATCTTTCATTAGTAATTTACTGATTTCCATAAATAACTATTTTCTTCAAAATGATACCTTCCAAGACGTGATATATTCAGAGGTTACAGAGCTTGTGTGTAGCATATATGACAAACAGAGACTATAAACATTACAGTATTTTAGCCCAGATGCTTTGGCAAGTCAGCTGTCATCTTTTAGGAAGGTTGTTTTTTTGGGGATTTTTTGGTAGTTTTTTTTTCCCTTGCACAGAAAAATCTTAGATTTAGATTTTCAGCATTGCAACTATTGCCGGTGTTTGTGAAAGGTTTGGTAGCAAATCCAGAGATTCCAAAGTTATACTTGTGTTGAGTACTTACTTATTTTCTTGTATATGATCTGGTGTTTGAAAATCTTTCATTTTTAATAGCCTTTGGGTTTTTAAATGAAATTCTATGCCTAAAGTGGTTGTGTGCCTGTGTGCTATTATCAACATTTGCAACTTCATGCTGTGTAGGGATTTTATCTCACATTTCTATGAATAACTAAACCACCCCCAAATCTTGATGCATATTAAAGGTATAATGCTCATCCCTTTGGAAATAGGAATACTTCAGGTGTGGCAAAAGAGAATCAATACCTGATTTAAACTTAAGGTAATTCTGAACTTGTTTTCAATGATGTATTGTATAATTAGGTCAATGGAAAATATATAGAACCAATTAATATGGGTTATTGCCAGTCACCTGAGCATAGCTGATTTCTTCTAATGATTTTTTTCTCCTTGTAGAGAGCTTCTTTTGCTCTGCTTGCTTTCAATTGATTTTTTTTTGTTTGTTTAAAGATGCAACAAAAAAAATTAAAAGTATTAATTTAAGGCAATAGGAAGGTTTTCCTTTTTGAAACAATGGGGGAAACCACAAGGAATTATAAATTTAAATACACTTAGGAATTTATGGTAATCCAGTTAAACATTCCTTCAGCCATAGTACAAAAGTTCACTTTTAGTTTTTACACTTTGAATTACTGTGGGTGTTATGTATTTATTTCAAAGCTGAATGTCTTTTCAGACCTGCGTTTCTTTTCAGAATTTGTAGTGGCTCTCAATGAATAAATGTTCAGTCAGTTATATAGCTTATATATATATATAGCAATACAAACTGAGCAACTTATAGGCAGGAACCTTGAGTAGAATTTGGGATCTGGGTCCCATTTCTGAATTTGTACAGGATTTCTCTCTTGACCTGCCAACATGCTTCTCTGGGAGCTAGTGAGGATGGGAGATCTACTCTTAATAATAAAAATGCTGTATTAAGTTGCCCCTTTAAGGTGTTTTGGGGTTGATATCCAGATTTCACTGGACTCATAGCTTCCACTAGAGCAGTTACCATGTGTCTAGTGATCCTATACAGTCATTTCCTTGGTTTTCCTGCCACAGCAAAGCCCTGTGCCTAGTGCACCTTGTGTTGAAAGACCTGATTTCCAGTCATAACTCAGTGCTGCTGCTTCCAGAAGATTTGACAGGGACAAAGGCATGCAGCTTTTTCATCAAGGGATCACCTGTGTTCCTTGGAAGTTGGAGGTGTCTCAGTTGCCCACTGTAAAATGAATGCAGATGGGGAATTCATGCCCCTGCCAGGTGAGTTTTGATGAGCAGCAGGGGAATGGATCAGGGGGCAGGTGAAGCTGCACAACAACCAGTCTTTATGCAAAGTCCACCTTGTTGAAGACCTTGAAGAGTTTGCCTTTGGTCTCTGAGGGTGCATTCAGTCTGCAGCTTGAATCTACACCCGTTTGACAGGTGAGACTCTTCCCATAGATAAGCTCGTGATGGCTTCAATATTTGTGTTCTTTATGGGGTGTAAGTGCCTGAATCAGAACTCCTTTTGTCTTGAGAAATTTGTCTTTCAAGTGCACTCAAAGGTTTTTCTCCTGATGTCTTTTGAGCATGGAACAATTTTGTCCCAGGGGAACAGGAGATCTCAGTGAATGTACTGAGACTGAGATGAAGAACTTGGGAGAAAGGAGTCTCTCATCACAGAGGGAGATTTATCCAATGTAAAAACTCCTGATGCTCAGGTGCTGCTCTGCTGTGCCCCTGGCACGCAGACCCTTAGCACCAGTGCTGCAAACTCAGAGCACAGCTCATTAGTGATGTACAGTCAAAATGAAAGCAGCAGCAGCTGATTGCACACGCTGATGTCGTGAGGAAGTTACTGCAGCTTTTTGCAGGCAGAATTTTAAATGAAAAGGACTTCTGTGGTAGTACAAGGAGTGTTCCTGAGGCTTTCATAACCTTTCTGGCATAACTGTGTGCTTGGGGGGAAAATTTAAATTCGTCATCACCATAAAAGAAAAGCATTTAACGAGTACTTTGTATGAAAGTTCATTTTGCTCTTGGTGTTGATACTAGTGTGACAGTGACATTGAATGCTCATTTTCATACACATTGGTGAATATATTTTTTGAGAGGAACTAATGAACTGATTGCCTGGTCAAGAGCTTCAATTGTTTTTATTAACTTGAAATTAATGTGGTCCCTAGCACAGGCTGGAGAACAATGATCTTGTTTTCTCTTATCCTTATGTGAAATTTAATTAATTTCTTCAAATCGCTTGAATGGGCTGAGGTAGAAGTGAAATAAAAGAGAAAATTCTAACCAATTTGATGCAGCAGAAATGAGATTATATTGTAAGCCTTGTGTCATTTTCTGTAATATTATCTCTTGACTGAAATGAGGGTTAGGGACTAATAAAAGTAGAAAAACTAGAAGTTCAGAATTAGTTGCAATATCTGGCTCTGCCAGGGGAAAAAGTGTCATGAAAAGACAAGCACCTTTTCCATCAGGCTTCACTGTTTTTCAGAGGTTTTGCCACAGGAAAGACACTTTTTGTACCTTCTACGTTTTCTAAACATTTTTTGCCTGTACTTCTTGACTAAAGGAAACATTCAAAGGTGTTTTAGAAATCAGCCTGGGAAAAGATTTGAATCATTACATGGGAAAACTTAAACCCATTACTGAGTAGGGAAACACAACAAAAATATACAACTGGAGTCCTGCAATGTTCCTCTGTAATGTATGGCACTGGCAATTGCCAGACACAAATATTGAATGGGAAATCTGATGTGTGGCAATGTTTTCCATGCATGATTTCTTACTCTCTTTTTGAGCACCACCCACTATGTAAAAGAAAGAGATCAGCAGTTAAAAACCTTTATGAATTTCTAATTTCATAGTACCTATGTACTTTTTCCTGAGTTTATTCTACATAACAACTGAATTACTTTTAGTAGCATGTCTTTTAGGTGTTTTTCCCCACCAAAGCCAATATGAAAAAATATCTGAAAGCCAAACTGCAGTCTAGACACGGAATCAAAAAAATGGAAAATTCCTAAGTAAATATTTAAAAGGGCTACAAAAATAGATTAATGACCCTTTGTGCAAGAACAGTTAAATTCACCATAAATCTTTGTTTTTAAGACAAAGGAAAATAGTTTAGCCCTAAGAAAGATTTATATGTGAGTCACTCAAATATGATGTCTTGTTTCTCCTCTTCTTGCTTGGTTTTGTTCCGTGACATCTTGGGAATCGCAGAGGACGTGGCTCAGTTGCTTACAGCAGCATAAAGTATACTGGAATTTTCTGTCCAATGTATAAAATTTGTCCTCTTAGTCCTCGCAAATGGTGTGGATCGGGGTGTGGTGAAAGTTTTGTCATAATGTGAATATAATGCTTTGAATGTGAGCATAAGAATTGTTCAGAAAAAATGATGTCCTTGTTTATCTTTTCTGGCTTTTGTGTTTTTATCCCATAAGAGATCAGTTCTGTGCTCTCTTCTGTTGGTTTTTGTGGGTGCTACCAGCCCCTTTCTTACTCAGTGACCATGATGTTGGTCCCCTAGTTAGGGGGTGCTCCCACAAATGGATGCATTTTAAGTATGTTACAAAAATGCTCTTAGTAATGTTGAATACTGGTATTATTTCACGAAGAAAAATGTACTTCTTCCTAAGAAAACATGGTGTTGAATCCATGTGAGATAAAGTAAGCAAATTTTCATCTCTGTATAATGTCTTCTATCATAATTGGTTTTGTCCAATTGTTAATTAGTCCTGCTGCTAATCAATTATGTGGGAAACAAGATTCAGATTTCCAAGATTAATATTTTTTCATGGTGTATTCTTCCAAAACATTACCCATAAATGATACTGAAAACATTTTCACTCTCTCCTCATGTGTCAGAAGGCAGCTTCCCTTGTTAGATCTGAGTACTTGCTCACATTGCACAATTACTCTGGGTAAAGGTTTAGTGGAAAATCAATGCATCATTTTCAGTTTGATGTTATCAGCTATGAAATTAATTCAGATGTATTGCAGGTAGCTCTAAGTGGATAAAGACCAGTGAGTGAACCTAAGAACCATGGCACCAACACAGTGATACAAACCTTTGTTTTCTTGCTTCCTTCAGGTTAGCAGCAGGACCAAACCACTTGTCTTATTCAGTGACTTCTATTTAAAAGTGAGAAGTATGATTTTTTTTTTTTTAAATGAAAAAGTAGGTCTTGTGTCTCATTGCTTGGGATGTTAAGGTTTTTTGCTCAGAAAATGTTAATTCTTTCCTAAAATCAATGGGTTTCTGTTTCTGAATTGCTTAGTTCATAGCTTTGACTCATGTCTCAATATCATTTTGTATAATGTGGCATTAGCAATAGTTAATTTAGTTTTTAAAGAGCTTTAAAACCCATTAATGAAACACGTCAATGGGCGCAGGTTGGTTGTTATCTTACCCCCAGGTACTGATTGAGGCAGATGAGCCAGGTTTTGAGACGTGTGTAGGCTGCCCTTTACAGCAGAATGTGTTAATGGGGTTATGCTTATTCTCAGACAAACACCTTTCCCTTTTATTATGATTTCAGCATGCTGCTCCCCACATCCATATGGCTAATGGTAAGGCCTTGCAAGCCAGTGCAAGTGCCATTAAGACAAGCACCATTCCAGTGATCAAGAGACAGAGGCAAAATTGGCTTGATGCTTCAGATGATGGTTTCTTTATAGCTACAGAAGAGACCAGGTAAGAAAAAAAGAAATCTTAGCAGGGAATGAGGCTTCACTGCATACATGTTAATGATCTGCTATTTCAATAACAGTTTTTGACATTATTATCTGAGGTTGCAATACAGCAAAGAGCCATGTTTGGCACATGCCAAACTTTGCTTCTTCTACCTGCTAATGTTATCAGCATTTCAGGAATAAGAGTTAGTGCTACTTTGTGGCAAAGATTAGGACTTTAAAATTTCACTTAGTACAATGAGGTTTAGGGCATTTCTGATCATTCAGCAAAATATAAATGCATCTGCAGCGTAGGTTATCCAATAAATTTTCAGAACTTGAAAAATAGTGCACAGCACAGCAATATACAGCTGATAGCATCTTTTCCAGGCTAGAAGTTGATTTCCTTTAAAAACAACTGAGATGATAATCTCCTTCAGCCTTTCATTTACAGATTAATTGGTAAAATTTAATGAGCTTTTGCTTTTCCCAGAAGAGTTTGAAATCATGGATGACTCGCTACTTTTCTGGAGTTTCCTCTGTTCCATTCTTTTCTTCCCCTGTCTTGCCCTTCCTTGGTGTAATTCAGACTAAGACAAGAAGTTGCAGTCTGTTTTTTATAAACTGCTTGCTGGGCCTGTTATTTAAAAACCTTTAATATCTTGCTTAATTACAGCAAGTAACAACAGACTGTTCCTCACTTCTGTGATTATTTCACAAGCCTAGAAAAGCTGTTAGTTGAAGAAAAATGTAAATAATAAAAAGAAGGAAGAGAAAGAACACATGCAAATATAGAGGTAACCAAGGAAAATGTGCGTGTTTAATCCTATTAATGGCAGATTCAGCTAGGAAAGTTAGCATACTAGCACGTGATAATTTGGTGGTTATTTCAACATAATTGATTATGGCACTTTTTTTTTTAATGAGGAATGCAACAATTCAGAGAGAGTGGTAAGATGAGCTCTTAGGTTTCTGATTCCAGCCCAGATTAATGGCATTTTGAATTATTTGATACAAAGACCTTAGTAATATCAGACTAATCCCTAGCAATTGGATCCTGAAAGTGAGCCTGATTACATTTTGAAGTTTTAGAATTTTCAATTTAATTTTTTCCCAGTGTTATAGAAAAGTTCCTGTCAAAGGATGAGAAGAGTCTTACATGTGCACTGGTCTGGAGGCAACTCAGACAACTTACCTGGACTAGAGGTTTAAATTTCAGGTGGTTGAAGTATAATGGGATGAGTCCTGGCTTTGCAAATCACTCATCTGTTATAGCTCTGACTGTTCTCATCCTAGGAAATCCCACTCCCAGGCTGCAAACCCCATACCCAGCCAGGGAGAAAGCAAAGCTGTTTCTGATTCTGCAGTTAGGGTGAGGCACAAACAATGGTCTTAATCCTCAGGTGTCTGTGTCTGCTGCTCTTCTCCAAATAATGGGCAGTTTAAATTAACATTTGAAACCTCCTGGAATGAGGAACACAGGGAAGTTGGACCTCACTGATACTCCTCAGACAAGGAGATGCCTGAATGTGTGCTGCTGCATCACTCTGGCAAGTGCTGGAGCAGCACAGCAGGGAATGCTTTTTATGCTTTGAAACTGTTTCACATGAGATCTGTTCCTTGTCTTTCACAGGAGTTTTCCATTTTTCCTATTTTTCCTTTTTTTTTT
>VZTB01016699.1:69863-185972 GCA_013397245.1 Thryothorus ludovicianus | reverse complement strand
TTTTTTTTTTTTTGTATATTCTGGTCCTCATACCATCCCCATTGACTCCTTCCCTGAGGTGTGCTGTCTCCTTTCTAATTTTTTCCTTTGATTCCTTTGACCTTTACTCAGAGATTATTTAGAGATGGGGTAGCTCGTTCTCCTCTGGGCTCTGAAAGTCTCCAGCCTTTAGAGCTGGAAAGCACTGCCTGGTTCTGCTGCTAGGATGATGCCCAAGACAACCCTTAAATGCTCTGTTCTTCCAGGGCAGATGGAGGCAGCCTGTCCTGTGATAAGAGATCACACAGCTCAGCAGCACCAGGACAAAGTTGAATGCAATATATTTGCAATGGGAAGAGATGTCTAGGGAGGAGATGTTTGAAAAGGTGGCATACAATTTACCCAGTCCTGACACAGAATTTAAAAAAAAGAAAAAAAGCAACAAATAAGAATGATCTGCCAGGGAGCAGCTATTAGATTCTTAACATGTTCTGAACACTCAGCTCAGAAATAATCACCCTATCTGAGGTCACAACTGGTTCTTTAGGGAACTTTTTCTGTGCTCCATCAGGATCCAATCTGTTTAATCATGTGAATTTGCTCATTAAAAATACATATGAGGGAGACACATGCTAATTATAGCAAAAGGAAAAATATTTTTCAACATAATTGTAGCCTGCAAAAAGGAAAATATTCTTCGGTATCATGTTTTGTTTGCAACGGTCCACAACAATTTTAATTTCTCTGTCCTAAAATATTTATTTTTTGTCTAGTGAATTAATGTTTAAGATGCACATTTCTATAAAACACCAACTAGAGAGTCTAGAGGGTAAATTTTCAGAAAAATTTAGCTTAAAAAGCCTATGCTGTAGTAGATTGTTGATACTTGTGGAGAAAAGAAAAAGAGTAATATTGCTCCTAGACTAAATGAGATACCAGACTATTTCATGCTAATCAAACCAAAAATGCACATGAGCATTCTCAATGTTATTATTCATCAATAGGTAAGGTAAGAATAAATGTATTTATTACTCCATTGTAGAAGAAATTTTAGTAATATTAATTTTTCATAATCATCTTTTCCTCTCTGAATTTAAGCAATAGTATTATTTCTCTAAAGTTATCTTTTCTCAATCTAATTGCTCACATATTTTACATATTTGTAGCAGTGGATGTGAAATATTAAGAGCAGTGAAAATAACTATGGTAATTATATATCATGTAAGCTTTCCAGAGTAACCCTTGGAGTTATCCTGGAATTTTAGGGCAGTGACCTTCTCTCTTCACTCAGGCCACTGTTTACCAATGCCTGCAGGTATTCTTAAAAATTAGTGTGAGCTTGTGTATCATGGAAAGACAAGGACTGGGGTTTACCTCTGAAGTTGAGTGCATTTTTAGGTGCTAATCTGCCCTTCTGAGTAGAACAGGGATGTATTTTATATCAGTTGCAACGTCCTCATACATTTCAGCTTTGTTTTTAAGTTGTAGCTATTTGAAAGCCATTTTCTCCCCCATTGTTTATCAGTATCTGCACATCTGGGGAGAGGTGCAGCAGAACTCCCTTTTGTGTTTGCCTCTTTCCCAGCCTGGCTGCCCCTGCAGGGCTGGGCTGCACATCAACACAGTGCTGAGCCCCAGCCATGACAGCCCACGGCCACTTTGGGAAGAGACAGAGCTTTTCCATCTGTCTGGATGTTACTGCCTTGAGGGGAACACCCTCATGAATTTTGCTCTATGTGGATGTGGATGTCCTTCTGAATAATTCCAGCATGCTCAGTGGATTTTACCACTGAATGCAGAGGTCCCCAGTTCTGCTGTTTGATCTGTAGTGACAAGCTGCACTCTCCATTCCAAACCCTCCCAGGTGCCTGTGTGAGACCTGCTCCCATGGTATCTCCCTCCCTGTTCAGTCACAGGCTCACAGCAGGGATTAATCTAGGCAGAAAACCACATGGCATTACATTATAATTTTTTGTTGGCCTTTGCTGGATTTAATATTTTTGTATTTTTCTTTATTTGTATCCTTTTCAAATGAAATTCCCATTCCCTACTGTGAAATAACTTGCTCAGGATTTTATTCTAAAGTGCAAATCTGTTTACATAATTCATTGAAAAAATCACTCTTTAAAGAGCCTCACATATATCACTGCTCTCCAAAAGAGTGTCCTTATTTTTTTTTAATATCCTTAGATATTAGCTGCTAGGATCCACCTAGCACTATGTGCATGCGTTAGGATAAGCTAGAAGTCTTCTAACTATAAAAGCATTTTATTCATTTCTTTGTACTAAATCAGCTTTGCTATAAGGAAGTTTTTTGGGTGATATGGAGTCTATTGTAGGCCCAATTAGAGGTCAACAGAGAAAATTACCATATTGCGAGGGACTAAATTCTTTATACAGAATTGCTATTCTGGGAGTTAATAATAGAGAAAATTGAACAGTTCATATTATAGTCTTCAGAACCTTAGTAAAACGTAATATATCGGCTTAATATATCTAGAGTTATATAAGATATAAAGGTAATCTTTGAGTAAAATTGATAATATTACTGTTGAACCATTCAATGTCAAGGGCACTATATCTTTTGATTAAAACTTTTCTTACCAGTTCTAGGTATGCAGTGTGCCTCTATTTCCTATACACACGCTCTGTCCCTAACAGAGTGCATGTGCATGCCAATGATCAGACTTGTGTAGGGACAGCTAGAACACTGGTTGGTAAATGAATTTTATTTTTTTTTCCAGCATTTGCATTATAAGAAATGTGTGGAAATGTTTGGCTGACTGCGTTATAGCAGTGGATTCTATGTGCTTTCCCTTCATGGGCCGAAAAGCATATTTGCATATAGATCTGCAGTTGAATGACTCAATGCTTGTTTCCTTTCAGTGCTGAAGCAGTTAGAAACCTTCTCACGGTAAGTGCAACTCCATTGGGAATGAGTTAACTGCAACTGCTAAAATTAGAACGTGATCTTTAGCTGTTACCAGCAGACATGGCTTCCTTTTTTTGCTGATAAAATTATTTGAGAGGCATCCCTGTGGCAGCATTATATAGGCAATTTTCTTATCCCTCACTTCATGTTCTGTCTCCAAAAGGAAAAAATCTTCCCTTGATTTGTTGAAGTGCTACGTAAGGATGTCACAATTGCTGTGATAATTACCTGGTTCCACTCATTTTTATTTATGCATGTCTCATAGCACACACAAAAAAGCTTAAAATCCAAAGTTGCATGTCGGGAAAGAAGAGAATGTGAGGCTGACAACCAGCTTCTGCAGAATGTTGAGTCTTGCTGTGCTGTCAGTGGTCTGCTTCTCTTGCAGAAGTGGGGGAGAGCCATGCTCATGCTCATTGCCCTCCGTGCTCCTGCACGTGCTGCTGGCCCTCTCTGCAGTGTAGCTTTATCTGTGGGACCCCAGCCTCAAAACACAAACTGAAAACCTGCCAGATCCAAAGCCCAAGTTAAGAGCTGTGGGTGACCTGCCCCTGCCCCCTCTCTCTCCCACGGGTGTTTTAATCTAGCCTTAGGCAAGGTCATGCACAGTGCTTGAGTTGCAGCACGTTGCTGGGAGAAAAGGGAAAACTGGAGGAGTAAGGCTTCGGTGCCTGGGGTCTGATACACAGTGCAGAGCTGCAGGTCTACATCCGAGCCAGATTTCCAGTGCTAACTGTTCTGCTCCTTCCTCTTCCCACGTGCAGTTCCCATCACACAAATGTCCATGGGTATGTTTACTCTTTCTTTTCCAGTTGGCCCCAACTGTGCAAAAAATATTCGTGCACCTAAACAAAAAAGGTATTTCTGACCTTTGCTTTTCATAAAGATGAGGCACTTTGATTCGAATTGGGATCCTGGTTTTGAGCTACACCACACTTGGATCCTGGGCATAGTGTCTTTTCATTTCTTACCTGCATGGCACCATGGCCTTTAGACCCCAGTCCTGTAACCAGCTGCAAGAAAATGCCTGGCTGCACTCCTGGAGCATCAGCTGCAAGCCTGAGAATGTGATGTACCAGCTCTCTGACAAAAAACCCTATCAGCCGCTAAGGATGTAATTTTCTGGCTTCTTTACTTCTGTTGTGTTATATAGTTGTCATGCATCTTGAAAAGCAGGGATTACAGAATATATCCCTTAGAATTCTGTCTAATCCCCGCTGATAGGATTGCAAATACCTTATTGATTGGCCACATCTGAGTCCAGGTGAACTGACAGCTCTCCCCAGTGACTGTGATGATACTGTGTGTGAGGAATCTGGGAAGGAACTGTCCTTGCTACAGTTTAGGAGCCATCCTACTTGGTTAACTTCCATTCAAAGCTGTTATATGCTCATGAGAGAATACAATACTTTCTGTGAGAGGTTAATTTGATCTTATTTCGTGTGGCCTGCTCATGAATGCTGTGCACTGTTCATATCTTATAAATCATACTTTTCTGAGCCCCAGCTGAGGCACTGTGATACAGAATCACAAGCAGCAGCATAGAAACTAGATCATAATCTCTTACCATTCGTTTCTCATTGAGCAGCTTTTGCGGGTCTAAAGACATTTTCTTTCAATATTTACTTACATGAATTTTTACTGTTAGACCCTTTATAGTACCTACTAAATCAAAGTAATACCATTGTGATAATGCAAATGTTCGTTCTTAAAAGCAGGTTCATTCCGTGGAACTAAAACAACTCATTTGAAGAATGTGAATATTTTTTTTAATTTAAGGATCATAGCTATATACAAGGAAAACATGTTCACAAAAACCCCTCAGAGCTCTGTGTAAGTTTTGCCATTGGACAGAGCTGGGAGTTTTGAAAAACTCATACTTTTATGGGGTTTGCTTTATCAGTCTTCAGAGAGAATGAAATACACTCATGCTGGTTTGGAGCTATGGGTTAATCTTTCACAATTTAAAATGGAGTTTCAGTTGCACTGCAGTGTTTTTGTAACTTGTGCTGTGGGTGGAGGCTAAAACATTTACTTGACAAAATACTATTCAAGTGTTTTTCTTGTGGGAAAAACACAACTCTAAACTTTAAAATTCCAAGGTTCCCTCTTGCTTGATGTGAGACACCAGACAAGTAATTTAATTCAGCCTTTCCCTAGCTCCACCATTTTGTCTGTAAGCTTGAGTACTATTGGTGTACACCTTGCCCTGTTTAAAGGTAGTGGAAGGATGTGGCAACATATGAAGTGCTTGCCTTGGACTCTGAAAACCATGATTTCAGTTCCCTGCTTCCTCACTACAGATGTCCCATGTCATATCAAGCAGCTAAGTCTATATGTCAAAGCATTTAAATCCTTAACTCCTCAAAAATAAAATTAAGGAGGTGCCTAAGTGCTTTCTTGGAGATTTGTAGGCAAAGAACAGGTAACTCCTGTTCTGTGCCTGAAGAATCAGATGAAGCCTTCTCATTCTTCCAGAGCACTGCTCCACGTGGGCAGGTCAGAAGCCTTAGAGAGAATCTCCTTTCAGAGAAAACTCTTTACCTTTATGGTAATGAAGTCTCATGGAAATGCCACCCACAGGAGTCCAGAAGCCGTTGACTGAAACTGGGTAATTTGTTAGTTTCAAAGCTGTCTCCTCTGATAAGCAGGTGAAAATTAATTAGCACACAGCTTTGGTGATGACTGCAGGGAGGCTGAGGCTAGGAACAGATGGCTGTAAATGACCTAGTTACTGCTGCCTGAAAAGTCACACCTTTGGCTCCTGTGAAATGATCCTGCCCTGTTGTGAGCAGAAATTCAAATATGCTGTCTCTCCAGGGGGGCTTAGATACCAAAGTTTGCTTTGTAGTTGCATCTTAGGTCAGAGCTTGAATGTGGTTAATTCACATGACTCAGCTGAAAAACAAAGGCATGTTTGGAAGGGTCACTCAGCCATTTGCAATCTTCTCCACTGCTGTTGACAAATGTTCTCTCACATTCAGACAATAGGTGCAGAAGTAGCCAGAAAATTTTATATTTGGAAAGGGAAATACAGTTTCTAAATGAGCCTTTTTGTAAGATTTTGTTGTCTTGGGAAACCTGGGAGGGACAGAAAACCTCAGCAGCTTATATGAAATACAGGGATGATAAATGCGTTAAGGACTGTCTTAAACGTAGATGTTGGTGGAGAAGCTCCTATCTCAGCACTTGAATTTTCCAAAAACCTTGTTTTCATTGCTGGACCTTCCAGACCCAATTCAGCAAAGCCCTTAAATCCATTCCTGAGCTCAGTCCATCAGCTGGAGTACATCACGTAGTCCCTCATACACCCTTATATGTCTGATGTTAGATTGGGATGCCATGCAGTTGTTTTAACCTGTTTTCTTATGGTTCTTGTCAAATTTTGAGTTTCCTGAAGGATGGTTGGCGACTTCAAAAGGTTTTTTTTTTTCAGAAGCTGTTTTTTGTGTTTGCACAGAGGATTTGATGTAGCTGAAGCCAATCCTCTTTATCGAATGTTTTAACTGAAACTCTTAGGGCTCAGCTTTTTGTTAGCTTGCTGCTTAGCTTTTTCCTAAATCCACATACCCAGTGGGAATGTGTCATCTTGTAATATTTGGCCATCTTCTATTGTGGGAGTTAAAACCAATTTGGTTTTGAACAAGAAGAAATTTTTCTATAAATAAGCATCTTTGTATGGGAAGCCAATTTCTCTGTCAAAGCGCAAGGAAACATACAAAGCAAAATAAAAATGCAAACTTGTCAGACCAACATATTTAAGTATCAAAGAAAAGATATAGAAAACATTAATTATACAATTATTATCTATAGCAAGGCTAGAGTACCATCAGCTTAGGGCTAAAATTAGTCCACTCTCACCATTCCTGTGCATAGACCATGGTAGTTTCTCACATTACATCCTAGATATTGATCATTATAATCCTCAAAGACTGTGCAATATCACTGTTCAGGGATATTTTTCACTTTTTATGATTTCTGTGCTATGTAAGCAGTAGTAACCCATAGAGGCTGGGCAAAGAGTTGAGAATTATTTCATTAGAAGGCAGAGAAATACACAGCAATAATGTACGTGTAGGCAGGGAAACTGTCTAAGTCCTGTGGTGAGCACATTGTTCCTAAAGTTAAATAGCAAAAAAGATTATAAAATTGCACTGTGGTGAATATGTTCAAAAATATGGTGTCAGTGATCCTCAGAGTCTTAAAATTCACACAGAACTGCCCACTAAATTTAATTTCTAAGTTTTCCTCTCTCAGAGTCTTCATTTCAAATTACAGATAGAGGATTTAATTATGAATTAGTCCATATTGTGTATGTATTTAATAATTCGTTCTTAATACTTTCCCTGATACTTTGGGGTTTTTTAAAATGCATGACCCTCTGGCATAAATGTAGGTAAGGCTGTGGAAAAACAAGTGTTAGTTGGTCTCTTTTTGTGAAAAAGCTTGCATAAGTGACTACATAGGCATTTTAAATATAAAATACCACAGAGAACATATTGACTGTGACTGTGAAAGTCAATCACAGAGATAACTAACAGTTCTTGTCAAACATTTAAGGAGATTTGACTGGCTGTTTTTGTAACTTGTGCTATGGGTAGAGGCTAAAGCATTTACTTGACAAAATACTATTCAAGTGTTTTTCTTGTGGGAAAAACACAACTCTAAACTTTAAAATTCCAAGGTTCCCTCTTGCTTGATGTGAGACACCAGACAAGTAATTTAATTCAGCCTTTCCCTAGCTCCACCATTTTGTCTGTAAGCTTGTGTATTATTGGTGTACACCTACTCTTTAGGATGCTGTGCAGTTTTTAATTAGTCAGTCCAACAAGCACTATGGGATACTGATGTGAAAAGTGCTGGGCATAAATGTGGAGAGCAGGATGAGTGGCAGAAAATGAACTTGAATAGACCTTTGGTCACATAAATTTTTTTTAAAAAATTAAAAAATGTCTTCAACCTTTGACATGAAAATTACCTCAGAAATTAACATCAAATCATTCTGTGGCAAAGCTTTCCTCTGTCAACGCCACACTACAGGTTTCTAATCCATATTCTGCACTGGAGCTTCTGTGTGTAGAGAAATGCTGATTATGTAACAGATTGATGGTGTGAAGCAGAGCCCCAGGGGATGGGCTTCTGAGGGAACTTTTGCTCTCCAACTGTTTCTGGTAAGACTGAATAATTTTTATTTTTCAGTCCTTGCTTAATAGCAAGTATCCAGGATGCCAAGAACCTCCTCCTAATATACCCTATTGGTACATATGTTATTCCAGGAACAGTATATGCATAATTGATAAAAAGGAAGCATATTGTCAATACTTTTGAGCCTCATGTAATATTATAAGCTGTAATATTGTAAAGCACAGTGTTCAGGCCAAAGACTTCAGATGAAACATACCCTGAAATAATCAAGCAAGGTAAGAAAAGAAAGACAGAAAAATACTAATAATATTGTAGAAGTATAGTATCTCTTTTTTTTTCTCTATGAAAAATGTATTAGGGAGTTTTCTGTTACCTTGGACTTAAATAAGCATATTTAGTTGACACAATATTTTTGAAAGTTTTCAATGCAGTATTTAATGTTGCTGGGGAAATGGTACTTAATGCTTGTAGCCCAAGGCCAGAAACAGAAGTTGTATGTTCTGAACCTTTTTGTCACCTTAGAATCTGGGATAATGCTGGAATTGTGAATTCATATGCAAGGTGTTTGGAGAGAAGTTGAAAGCAACATTGTGTTCCACTGTTAGCCAGCTTGCTCTGATGCACCTCTTCATTTCTTGCTTGTCTCTGGAAAAATTATATGCTGCCATGTGGGTAAATTTTTCATCTCATAGCAGATGATATTTAATCAATATATAGAATGACCATCCTGCTGCAGAATAAATAGATGGTTTTGAAAATTCCTCTTGGCAGAGTAGGAATTTATCTTCACCCTGCTGATATAGTTAGGAAGAATAAAGGAGTTGCTTTGAAATCTGCTGGTGTTTGTGCCTGTGAGAGCTGTGGAAGGCTTTCTGGCTCCCTGGATTCCCAGAGTGCTGGTGTATTGACACATCTGCAGTGATCTTGTGTGTTCCTTCCCAGGGAGGAGAGGTTAAGCAACCCTTTATTGGATAAAGCAGACTTCCTGCCTTGCAGCCTCTGCAGGGTAGGGTAACTAAGGGGAGGCTAATGAATTTCAGATAAAGTGCAGAGCAGCTGTCCTATAGCTCAGGTTACATGTCTATTGAAGCCTGAGCCATGGTTTTGTTTCAAGGAATATGAATAATTTACTTTTTTACCCATTCCATCAAGCTTCCTTTGGTAGGACCTAGTAGTTCTACTCTGCAGGGTTGGATACTGGCGAAATGCCATAAATTCAAAGACAGGCTGATTATTTTGGAATAATCAACCTGTTCAATAGATTTTTCCATATTTTGAGGGAAGGACTGTTTGAGGAACACAGCTCTGTGCACAGCTCTGCCATCATCACTGCTGTGTGTGAGGTGCTGTCCCTGCTGAGCTCACAAAGCTCCACCCAAAACACAGAGCAAGTCCAGGTTCAGTCTGTGGTGTCCTTCATTCCCACCAACAAGATCAAGGGTTTTTTTAACTCTTCCTCCTCGTGGTAGAGCCTCTGTGCTTCTGTGAGAAGGCAGCCTTGCAGCCAAACTGATGTGTAACCTTTGCTGTCTCAGCAGTAGGCAACCTTAACCTCTTGGTGATAAATACCAAGCTCACGGATGAACTGTGAGGACAATCTCACTGCTGATTGTTTGGATTGAAATTTATTCATCATGTGAATTTGATGACCAGTGTACAACAGCACCTCTTTATCATGTTTCTTTAAGGTTAAAAGTTTTCTTCAGTTCTAGCATTCAATTGAAAAATGAATAGTGGTGCTGAGAGTAGGACTTAGTTTCTTTAATTCCTTCTCTTCTAAAAACCTTTAGAATATTAATGAAATGAAATATTTTCAGGGGAAATGAAAATGTGGAAAAATCTATTGAACTGATTGATTATTCCAAAAGCTGCTGTTTGCGGTTAAACTGGATATAAACAATTTCAGTAGTAGATCGACCTGTTGTTCTAGGCACTCTAGAAATGCTCATAAAGAGATGATTTCTGCTCCAAGGTGATTTTGATTTAAATCAGCAGCGGGTAGAAAGAGACAGAGGTGACTTGTGCCATACAATAGGTCAGGCATGATGCAGTCATAGAAGTCTGTGCTTTAAACCCTTGACCTGGGATTTTAACTCCCAATAAAGAAAATGCTTTAACCCCATTAGTAATGGCCATCTATATATACATAGTAGCTATAAGCTATTGCTTTAAAACACAGAACATCAGAGAAGCCCTCAAGGTGATGCAGTACTTGAAAAAATTCATTATCTCAAGCTGCTTAGGAAGATCTCATGCTGTAATTTATAACTGATGTGTCTAAAAGTTATTGTTCATGGAGAACAGTCTTGCTCCATAAATATTGATAAAATATTGGAAGATAAACACTAGCAAAGGAAAACACTTCCTTGCTGGGAGGAGAAAAAAAAAAAAGATAAGCTCTTAAAACATTTAAATAATGTTGGCATGTCTACAGCAGCACCTCTTTAATCTCATAAAGGTTATATCACTCTATCTGCCATCTGTATGGGTTTTGTAATGCAGCTATGTGGCTCATGGCAACAGCTTTCCAATAGTCCCATGTTTATTAAAGTCTTCCATTTTGTTTTTGTAAATCAACATTTCCTGAGGCCCTTGTTTTTAAAAGGTGTATCAGTGTCAACCCACTTCTGCCTTCCAAAACTATTTTTAACTAGTTTCTGTCATGTTGAGGTTAGATTAAAATTCTAATGCAGTATGGGAAAGCTTTATCCTGAAAGTGTTGAGGGGAAAAAAAAAAAAGTCTAAAGCAGCAAGCCAAAGCAATAAATAAAATACTTCTCATTTGCACACAGGTAGAAATGTAGGAAGTGCTGTGAGTAAATATCAGGTTTCTAAGGATCTATGCCTACAGCTTTTTCCTGGTTAAATTCTCTTTTAGCAAGCAGCACTGCACATATTTTGGCCTTTCATTATGTTTTAAATGCTGTTGAAATTAATATCAGCTTTCGAAGATAGTACCCCCTCCTGTAATTTAATCCACTGTATAGTTAAAATATACCTCTGGATAAAAGAAGCCCTTAGAGAAACAAGTGATTATTTCATCTAATAACCACCAAGGAATTATGATTATTGTTTTAAATAGTTGTTTTTTCTAAGTGACCTTGAATTTGCACTGAAAATTTACATTGCACAAAATTTATATTGCCCTGGAGCAGCAGCATCTCTCTAGAATACTTTCTTTTTCTTATTTGTTAGCAACATTTCTCTAGAACACATTTTTTTTTTCTTATTTTTCATCCTTGTTTTCTTTCTGAATGGCTCTATGGTAAGACTGATTGCAAGTTTCACGCACAATTTGTGCCAGAACACAAAATTCTGCCAGTGTTGGCAGTATTTATGCATCTATCACATTTATGTTGCTGTTTACACTTGGAAAGTGATAGCAGAATACTTCACCCCAATGGAGAGATTATATGGATTTCAACTCTGATTGTGCAGGAAATCAGTTTCCTCATGCCTGCTGCCGACCTGGGGGTGTTCCTTGTGCTGCCAGCAATTGGATAACCATACATTTCTGCAGCACCAGTTCTTACATATGAGAGTGTTGCTCCAATGGCATCAGTCTAAGAAAGACTCAGGCAAAAATATCCAACTAATTCAGGGAGAGCAAGGAAAACAAAAATGTGTCCTTGAGCTTCAAACTCTGTAGCCAGGTTTGTATTAGGTCCTTAACATATGTTGGAATAATGGAAACAGAGCACCAAAAGCAATTCTGGATCTTGCTATTTAAGAAGAGTTATGGACCTCTCACAAGTGCATGCATGTTGAGGGCAATTCCTCTCCCTAGGAAAATGTTTCTTTCAAAACAAGGTTTGTCATCTGCTGAAATATCAGTGGGCTTTTGCATGCAATTGATTTCTTTCACTGTAGGAACTTCTTCCATAACTTGTATTTATTTAATATTGCTTCTTAAGTGCTGTTGGTACAGCTGGTAAGACCAAAGTCGGTGTGGTCATCACAACTCTGAGTCCAGTGCAGAGAAGGCAAGACGAATGCACAATTTATACATAGCACAGTAAGACTATATCAACAAACTTACAGCAGGCAATGCCTTCCAGTCCTACTAGAAAGAGCTTGAAAACACATTCTTGACAAACATTTGTTGGAGGCCTTTCTTTATTCTACTCAAGTTTAAAAACTGATGCAGTTTTAGTGTGTGGCAGAATTTGAGAAGGGAACGTTGAGTCAGCTTTTGCAATTGTGATGTTTTTGCTCCCAGTTATCCTATTCCTGTGAAATCTGGCCATAATAGATTATATAGAATTGTGCTTTGCTTCAGCAGATGGTGAGTTACATGGAACACACTTGGATCCTGTGAAAGGGTCGGTTAATTGTAACAACTTGCCTGATTAAATTTAAGCACAGCATAAATGCCCTGTACAGCCCAACTATTATTTCTACCCACGAGGTTCCAGTCTGTGTATGAAACTTGAACAGGGACATAAGGTCTTCATCTAGGCCTTTAGTAAGAGTTATATACATTTCCATATTTCCCTGACTAGGTGCCAAGGGTGCTGTGTACCTTTATCTGCAGTTACTAATTGAAGTGTCATGCAGACATAAAGAATGTGTATTATTCCTACATTATACCAATGAATCTCATTTGACCTAAAAATTAGCTTTATATACTGATGCCCTATTAAATGTTTAATTCATTTTCATACCTTTGGTCTCAACAAGGCTAGAAATACAAAGCAAAGGCTTTAAAATACTTTTGAATTTGCATTTCAAGTCTGTAATGCATCATGCTTCAACAACTAGTACAAAAGTCAAAGGAAAAAAAAGCAGAGGAAATGGCAATTAATCTGTCCTAACAACTGCAAAGGATGTTACCAATGATACAGATATTAAAGCCATTTATTGCCATTGCCAGATAAAAGCTTTATGTAATTAAAACATATGGCTGGTATTAACTGAAAGAGGGACAGGAAATTGAGCATTAAAATTGACTCTGCCCTTAGTTCACTGTATCTTTGGGGGAGGGCAAAGTGCTATGAGAGAAAGGGTGACAACAGCTTTATCTTTGAATATCCTGTCTTTTGTCAGTTGTTATTGCAACTTGCATGTTTAAGTGTTAAAAAGACTCTGAAGAATTATAAAACCTGATGAATGCCTCTCAAAAAGCTGGACTGTATTTAAATGCTAAATTCTTCACTGTAAAGAATCCAGTTTCTTCACCTTCTATAACTTTTGCAGTAAAATGAACAGTTTTGGCTTTTAGAGAAATGATTGTTTAAATATAACATGTAATGTAGTCAGTGGAAATTTCCATTCTTCCAGTTTTATTTCTGAAAGGCTGTATCCCAGAAAGCTAATTTCTGGAAGCATTTTCACAATCCTGTTTAAACAGAAGTGCTGGATTGCCTTTTAAGAGTGCATACCAGATTATTTTTTTCTGACAGAGTATATAGAGCTAGTTTCATTTATACTCAGTGAGGAATTGACTCTGTTTGTGGCTTGCTTGATATAATAATGTGATGACCTTTTTGTTCTGCCTTTCTTTGAGCTGGTTTTCGACCAGTATTTAATGGGAATAACTATATCTTTTACTTTACTGTCCCTACAAAATAATGACAAATTATAATCTCAAATACTTTACTGTCCTTACATGTAGTGTCAGCTGCAAATTGCTTTCATAAGCAGGAACCTCTTGGCAGTTTATAAAGTTGCCTTATTAAAAATTCAGAAGGGTAAACAATTATCTGATAATATTTGAACCTTGGGCTTCTCAAATGGTTAATGACCACATTCCTTCTGTAAATAAATCCAAAGTTTTGCAAACAAACATATCAGAAAGGATCCAGTTCTGTGAGGTTTTGCTGGGATGGCCCCATTAGTAATCGCTGTGGGTAATAGCTGTTGTCTGCTCACATGCATTTAGAAAACCTGACTGTCTCATTATTTTTGGTAGACATATTTCTTCCAGTCTGAGATTACATTTCTGTAGTCTTACTGTTCTGGAAGGTAAGCAATATCTCTGCAATCAATTTAATATCTTTTTTGGCCTAATTTAAGATGACCATATAAAGTGAATACCCTAACAGCAAGTTGTTTTTTTTTCCAGTGAGATTGTGTGAAAAGCTGAGACCTAACTTTCTGGTGATTCCTTTTCTTCTGTTGTGCTTATTGCTGAATGGTGCTGAACCCTAATTTGGTATTCCAAGCCATGAAGATATCCTTCTTTCAAAAGGGAATACATCTCTGAACCTTTAAAATATATTAACCAAAATAGACGTATTTTTCATGCTCCCTCTAATAGCGAGTATATTCTTCTGCTTTTTGCATGGGTTTTTATTTTTTCTTCCCTTATATTCTGTGGCTCAATTAGCATGGAAGCTTATATCCCTGGGGAACATTCAACCTCTAACTAACTGGTAACAAAGTAGTTGAAATTAAAAATGCAGATTGTTATTTTAGAATTCAATAGAATTTATTTACAGCTGGTCATGTATTTTCAATGTCATGTGCCACCGTTTTTCAGTTTCAGAGGTAACAGCCCACTTAGATGAAAGGGAAAAAACACTCCTTGAGTTACCATCTCAGAACCTTGATGCAGGTAGGCACCTCATCACCCTGTAGTGTTTGTAGGTCACATTTTCAAGTCAAGAATTCTGAATTAGAAAGCCTGGTTTCATTCAGTATTAGAGGCCCCAGTTTGCTTTAATTCATTTCCATAAGTTCAAAATCCCTGTAATTTGCAAAACTACCTAAATGAAGACTGGGATTGTTGACTAAATTCAGAAAATAGGTATTTTCCAGCAGCATTTAATGTTCAGGTGTCTGCCAATGAAGATGTTTCTTAGCATACTGTGTGTACCTTTTCTGTATTTTCTGATACCATACTCTGGACACCCTCAGCATTGTGGTTATTGATTTATAATAGTAAAGAGACAGACCAGTTGAAACATAACAAGGATCTATGCTTCAAAATTAACTATCCTTGCATATTTAGGATTACAATACCAACAACATGGCCACCTGGAGTTAATTTGTTTCATTTATCAGCTGAAAGCCAAAAATGAAAGTGAATTTACTGCACCTGAATGACACTAAAATAAAGTAAAATTGCCCAGAGCTCTGGGTCATGTGTTATCTGCAGAAGTGGTACAGTGTAAATAACAACAATTGCTCCCACTTTTACAAAGGTAGCACATTCATTGGGTGCTAACATGGTCCTTTCTTCTGTGGTCCTTCATTCCAATATCGATATCACATGTAAGAATTCACTACCTGGGCATTCTGGCCATGATTTCATGTAATTAAATATTATTCAAGTATTACCTAACACCAATTCACTTTCTGATGAATCATTATCAGACAACTCTGAATCATCAGTTGATGGACAGGGCTGACTCTTGTTGACTGCAAGTCTCTTTTCCATGAGCTAGCCTTCCTCCTCTGGTAAGAGTATTTGTTATGTTTGTGTTGGCTCTTCTGCAGTCTTCTGTTAAAGACTGAGATTTATCTCTTCTGTTGTCTCTCTCTTCCTTCTCTCCTTTCCTCCTTCCCTCCTTACAGAAAAATCCGTAAGAAGTTCACCAGATCACAGCTGAAAAGAGCTTCCAGAACACCTTGTTCTCCGATCCTTGCAAAGACAAAGTCTCTCATGAACAATAGGCAGGCCCGAACAGAGCCAGGATCCTTCTTACACTGAAGACATAACAGCATCAGCACCATGATAATGTCAAAATCATGTTTCATTGTGAATGCAGACATAACAGGACTTCCCACATCTCTGAGACAGAAACATTGTGTGGACATATTGTGGCTGACTTCTGTGTTCTGGGCAGGATCCAACAGCAGCCCTTGTTCTCCCTCATCTCTGCAAGGGCTACTTCTGGTTCACTGTTCAGGCTTATCCTGGATTCCCTCCATTCCCACACAGCAGTGTTGGCTGGTCAGGGAGGGGCTGCTTGCACTGGTCCCACTGAATGGATGCAGAGTCCACCCATCACATTTATCTATGCCTTCTAGTGGCTCAACAAAATTATGCAGCTTTCAAAACTATCGCAGTGTCTTTAAAGTGGGATTTAGCCTTGAGGGGTTGCATTTTCAAAGAGAACTGCAAACTTGGAGTGTTCATATTTTTCGGTATTGGCTTGAGTCACCTTGGATTGGATTTCTGTACTGAATGTCCACAAGGGCAAGGTATTGTTCAGCAGCTCTGAAACTTAGAGTTAATTAGGAAATGCCCATAATTAGTGGCTAATTTTGAAAATGTTGGCCATATTAGCTTTAGTTAAAATCCTGGAAAACAATATGTGTGACAGTGAACATCCAACTGGACTAGTTACATGTGTAGGAACTGGTCCCATATTGTCTCTGTATTTGAAAGCATCTGCCTATTTCTTTGGGTATTTTTTGCATTTTTTGAAGCCTATTCTGAATAGTGAAAACCAGCAGAACACCATTTCCAGAAAACATGAAGAAATAGATTATTTCCTATTAGTAATGTCTCTCCACAAAATAATTTCTACATTTTTATATATCTGGATAAAAGGAGGTCTTGCAGAATGCTTTGAATTTATAAATGTAAGGCTAGAGGTGGATACTTACCATGGAGAGATGATGTGCCTTTTGAAACTAATTGTAGGAAACTGTCAGTCTCCCTCTAAAGGTGGGAATGGCAACAGAGGCAGGTCTTTTTTTCTACTCAGGTACTTACAGGTGAACAATCTCTGCCCTACTTTGAAATCCAGAGAAAACCAGTGTGTAGCCCTGCTGTGTGAACCTAGTTGGGATATATCAATCGTCTGAGGCAAGTTGTCCTTCAATAGGTTTGGATTCCATATGAAATTTTAAAGATATGGTCAGACACTGAACACATCATAGCAAACTGAGATGAGCTTCAAGACTTTTTTTTTCTTTCTCTTTACTGGGTAGCTCCAACAGTATGGTACCGATGTGAGATTTTCATCCAGTTGGGGACGTGCACCCAGCTTTGTGATTAGAAAGATAAAGGATGTGACATCTCAACTTCTAGATGATCCTCCAGAAATTATTTTCCCCCCATGCATTTTATTGCTTCAGTCTGAAAAAGCAGCTGTGATCTCAGCCTAAAACTAGCCATACTCTCCCATGTAGAATTTTAAGCTCCTAAGACAGTGACCCAGGTGCTTCTTCAAAGAAAAAAAGCACTCTGACCTCTTGAAGGGACTTGCTGATGATTTTCTGTAATGATGGATCCAGGTCTTGTCCACTGTCCTTCACCAGCAAGAAAAGGGTGGATATGAAGAGAGGTTGATGACATGAAGTGCTTGCTCCTAGTGCCCTGAACATTTTAGTGAATGTCATTGATCCAGACTCAGTTGGAGAAGACCTGAGATTCATCTGCCTACAATACTTTCCAGTAGCCATTGAAATGTGCAGCCCTAGGAATCTCTTCTAGGCACAGGATCTGCTTTTTCCTCTAAACAGGAGGGCTTTTTATCATATAGCTGAGTGGAGACAACCTACTCTTATTAGTAAGAATTGCCTTTATTAACTCCAACATATGGAAACACCTTCTGTATAATAGCTTCCTCACCCATTAGAGTAAAGAAAACATGATTATTCAGCAATCTGTTTGACTGAAAGTATGAAAAACATGAACATAACGAGCTTTGTCTCCCTCAGACATCAGTGAAATCACACACAGCAGACTCATCTTCAAAGTGTTGTTAGCTGTAAGGTGGTAGATTTTTTTACCCTGCCTTATTAAGCTTGTACTCAAATGATTTCTTTTAGTCAGTGTGCTGCAGTGTCTAGACAGTATTTTGTAAAATCTCTGTGTGTTTCTGCTTTTGACAAAAGTATTAGTATCTGTAATAGTCTGATGTGAAGTCATTTTTTCTTCTTTCCCTCTGAGGAGAGAGAGACTGGTAACACAGCTCCCTGTCAGCAGCCAGCTGCCTGATACCATTATCTTTTGCATCAAATAGCCAAGGTAAGGAGGAATCCTTCACAGCTTCAAGCTGAGGTGCTTCCTCTGGATACACTGGAAATAATGTTCCACCTCTGCCCAGCAGAGCCTTTTCCCAGGTTGCAACAGCCCAGCCTTGGGGTGGGTAAGGCGTGGAGGAGAATGATTGCTGGAATAACTTCTGCTCTATCCTTCAACTGTTCTGCATGCAGCTGCACTGAGACATCCTCTCTCCTACACTGCCCACAGTGCACAGAGAAACTGCACACCATGCATTGCACCTTAGACTTTACCTGCTCTCCCTTCATCTTACCTGTCTCTCGAGATGTTCTCCACAGATGGATGCAGGATTTTCCTGGGAATTTCGACTGAGAGCGTGGATGGAAGATTTGCTGAAGTCGTGTTCCTTCTGCTGGGTTTGGGCATAATGATTTAAGTTTTTGTAGAAATTGTGAAACTCCTCATCACAATATCATGCAATTTCACTCTTTCTGTTGAGTTAAAGAATTTTTTGGTGGCTGTGAGCAAAGATGACACATTCCTGTGTAAACTGAAACAGTATATCCACAACAAATCAGAGCTCTGTAGTTTTATATTAATCTTCCCAAGTTACTCATTTTAAAACCAGCCAACATCTATCAGTCATCAACAATGACACTGAGTATAAACATGAACCTTGTAAGCAAGGATAAGAAGTTTGGTACTTACCATGACACGAGTGAGAGAATCTAGGCAGCAACAGCGCTGCATTTACAATATGATTTATTTTTCTGTTAGCTAAATCAGAAATCCTTCTGAAAATTTGCCTCTCGACTTAACAAATATGTGGCTAGAAAACCATGCAAAATGCACAATCTCTTTGTGTCCAGAGGTCTCATAGAAAGTAGGAAGATTGTTTTAATGTTTAAAATGTCTGTGTTGCCATTTTCAGCTATATAACTGCTCTGCTCTCTTGAAATATTGTGTGTACTGTTTTCAGATTATTTTTAAGGTCCCTGACTTAGTGATGGAAGTTTTGATTCTGTAGGATCGAAAAAGAAGGTTTTGAAATACTTGAGATTGCCTGAAATGTGTTGGTCATATGAAAACATCTTTAAAACCAGTGTTTAGATTAAAGGCAAATATATCCTTTGTTTCTGCAGTCCAAACCTTGCAGCATATTATGAAAAACTGGGAATTAGAACTGAAATGTAGAAAAAACAAGGACTAGAAATGGTGAAATGGAGCCTGCACTTACAGAATGTGCACTTTTTTAGTAATCTAAAGTAAGATTTATTTTTTTTAATAAATATAATTTCAACAGAGATACTTTCCTAATTATGAAGGCTTAAATGAAATGGAATGGCTGCACAGTAGTTTCTGATATAGTCACAGCATAACATGCCACAGCCTTTTGCAGAGAGCAATTATAATCCTTCAGAAATACTATATTACTGGACACAGTGTCTTTATGTATATGTACTGCTATGGTAATGGAATTAGGATCCTTTGGAAATTTCAGCAAAATAATATTCAGTTTTCATTTTCTTTTGAAGCTTCTTTATATAAACCTGTGTCTTCATAAGCCAGAGGGGTTGTCAAAAGATCTGAGTTTATATAACTGCATAGTGGATTTTTTTGGAGTAAGTCAGGACTTTTTTATTCAAATGTTGCATGTTGAGGGAGGAAACCTAATTTTGGAATACATGGGTTTTGGATAAGAGTTTTGAGGTTGTACTGTATAGTGATCAACAAATTTGCAGAATATGCTCCTGTTGCTCATAAAGATTTAACAGTTGGTATTGAAATACAGTATTGATTAAATAAAAAAAAGGAAAAATTAAAGAGTTGTCTTTTAAAATTTCTGTTGTTTAGACTAAAAGTGAATTTCTCAATGGAATGGTAAAACTGGGAAGCTCAATGTTGGGTGTTTGAGAATGTGGAGCACCTTAGAATGAAACAGTACTATTTGATTTGCATTAAAGTGTCTTAGTGTACAAACTCTGTGACTCTTGGCCCTTTTTGCAGGAAACTAAGTTTCTACAGTGGTACTGTCATCCTGTTTTACAGTAGGCTATTGAAAAATCAAAAGACTGAAGATTGATGAAATACATGAGAATTTAATATACAAGTAGATAACAAGGGGATGAGGAGAAGACTTGGAAGTTGGGAAAAGTTGAGGTATTGGTCCTTGCACTGGAACACCAGAAGGCTCCTTAGGATCCAACTGGAATCTAGGCAAGAGTCCACAGAAGCAGTGCTAGAGGGTGCATTGCAGTCTCCAGTGAACTGGCCCATCTAAACTTCTCAGGTTGGTATGGGTGTCAAAAACTTTGTATCTTCATTTGGTAGCACCTGGAACTGGTGGCTTGTATGTAAATATGGAACACTATCTGAATCATCTTCTTTAATGACATCTAAGCTAATTTCTACAAATTAATTGGCTATTTTTTTCAGAGGAGAATCATATAAAGCTCTTCTGAACAGAAGTAAGGACTGCTACTTCACAGGTTTGTTCAAGGCAACTGTTTCCATCTCCTAATTCCTCAGTCTGTCTGTTTAGCCTGGTCCACAGGCTAAATATTATTTCAAACATTTGTTTTAGAACAGATTATCTTTTTCTCCTTCTCTTCCCTCCACCTCCTCCCCCAAAGACACCTGTGTAGGTCCAAGTCGAAGAGCTCAAGTTCTTCTGTGGTGTTTGGATTTAATTGGCAAGATGAGTGGTATTTACTAGTCCTTCTGGGTGTGAAGCATTGGTGTCATGGAGGGGTTAATCTCTAGAAGTGTCCTTTGCTGGCAGAGCTGAGGAACAGGGAATCTCTTCAACCAGGCTTACAGGGAATTTCAGTAAAAAAGGAGGAGTTCCAAGAATACTCATTGCTTTCAAAGTATGGCTGTAAAGCCTTTCCCATGTCTAGCTGAAATAGGTGCCTAAGGGATAACTTTAGTCTCTCGGTTCTTTGGTTGACTGTAAAGGTATTGATCACACATGCAAAGCCTCAGCAATGGAAAGACATAAAACATTTTTTCTTTCCTTTGCACTAGCAGTTGGAAAAAAAGAAAAATGTAGATATTAAAAAATTACTCCTGTAATAAAAAACAAGCAAACAAACCAAACCCAAAAAACCAGCAGCCAACCAAGCAAAAAAATCCATATCTCTGCTGTCTACTTGAAATCAGAAATTATTGGAGAGGGCATTTTGCTAAGAGCTATGTTTTGTTTTTCTCCTTGGTGTATGCTGAATTTTAATAAACCACTGTAAATACAGAAAGCTTTTCTGTGAGGCTGGTCTGATATCATGACCCTTTTCCATGAAGTGAGATGCATAATGGCTGCTGTATGAAACAGGTAAGTAGCTGATGCATGAGTGTTACCAAATTAGTGTAGAAGTCCTATGTGAGCATTAGAACCCTCTTATATTACCACTGTGGAAAGACCAAAGGTTCTTCAAATATACATTATTTGTGTACACATTAAAGGGTGCTCCTTATAAGCAAAGCAGAGGGATCTTTATGGAAATTAAAACTCATTATTACTAATTTAAATAATGATAAAACCTAGGTGCCAGGCCAAGGAATTATCTGTGTCCAATAATATTTAAGATAAACACTCTCAAATCAAAGTCCACTTTGTATAGCTGGGATGTTCCTTAAGCATGAAAATTGGCACTGATATCCTGAGGACATTTGTTTTTAAATGCCTTAATGAAACTTTTTAAGGAAGAGAATTACCTTGAGGAAATAAATCTCGATCTCTACTGCTTTGGGCAATAAAGTGGAAGAAAAGGTTTTGAGTCAGATTTTGATGCTGATTCTCTTCCTACGAAGTTGTCAGTTCATGGCTGCAGAATTTCCTCACCAAAACTAAGTCCCAGTGAGTCTGGAGGAACATGGCAACTCTTTAATTTATTTGTAGGGCTTTTTTTCCTCTGCTGGCTAGCAATATTATTACTTTGGAGTTTTGCTCCTCAGTAATCTGAATCAATAGTTTTATTAATGTGGAGGAGGCAGTTCATATCACCTTTGAGTTAAAAGTGGCTCTTTCCCTAGTTTATTTTGCTTCAGCACATAAAAAATTATTTTGTATAATAATAGAAAAACAAAAAAATATTTTCACAGGCATTTGTGGGAAGCTAAGAGGTAAGTAAAGAGTATACAACATTAAACTAGCAGGATATAGCAGAAAAGCACTCAACATTATTTTCTTGTACAACTGAAGGACTTCATGACTGAAGGACTGTCCTTTCAGTGTCCTTCCTGTTACTGCTCTTGCTTTTCCTGTAGGCATCAAACTCCTCCATTGTGCTGTCTGCTCTGCCCAGTAATTACACTGGCAAAATAAACTTCTCATGCTTTAACTTTTCAATAAGATAAGTTAGTGGGGCAGATGCAATTAAAATTTAAAGACTATAATATTGATGAATGGCTCTATATTTGTTTTCTTTCCTTCAGTCTTGATTTCTGTTGGAATTTAAATCTTTCTATCAGGCAGTTGACTCTAAGAAAAGTTACACTGAATGCTTTTGATCCTTAGGATATGCATTTAATCTATAGTAAGATAGTTATGTTGCACAGTCTGCTTGCAGGAGCCTGACTCAGTCCCGGCTGTTGGATGATCCTGCCCCGTTGTTTATTTTCTGTATTAGTGACATTATTCCAGTATTGATCGGCTTTTCCAAGCAGACCAGGCTCCATCCTGCCATTTGTACGAGCACAGTTAAGGCATGGTTAAGTATTTTCTCCCTTTTTATGGTCTCTGCTTGCTTTCCTGTTTCTTGTACGTGTTCAGAAGAAAGGACACAGCTTGCAGATGCTCCCCTGCCCCGTGTGTGTGGGTTTGGCTCAGTTGCTGCTGAGTGCCTGGGAGAAGGAAAGGTTGGGTCACTGCTGGCTGTCCCTTTGCATACAGACCTTCCTGGGCACTACAGACCACTCTGATATTTCTTCCTCTGGGCTTCTACGTGTGGGGTCAGCCTGTCAGGCTGGTGCTGCTGGCACACACAGGAGGAGAGTGTCTTGCTCTGTGGCTAAAGAAAGCTCCATAGCACTGCTGCTCTTTGGAGTGTAACAAATGGTTCAGAGTTGTTGAGCCCTCTGGAGATGCTCCTATTCCACTGTTGCATACTGGAATACACTGCCAGCCCTCTTATTTAATGGTATATTTGGATCCCAATGGTATATTTGGATCCACTCCCCTTCTAAGTTGCTTCATTGATGCTCTGGCACCCTAAGCCTGCCATATATGTTTTCTTTGCTTTTTTGAACCCTAATCTTTATGGATTTTAATTCGCTTTTCAGAATGATGTCAAGGAAGATTATAATCAAGATGCTATAAACATTTAGAAATTTTTGCTCCCTCACCCCTTCATTTTTCAATTTAAGGCCATTTTTTTCCCATTATCCTTTCCTTTTCACCTTCCTTTCCATTAGTCTTTCATTTTCTGATAAAGAATCATCAGACCTTATTTGAAATGACATAGTCTTCAAAATAAAATATTTGTACCTATCGAGGTGAGAGCAGCAAACATCTGATGTGGGTTTATAGCTCAATAAGCCTGGACAGTGTATTGGCCAAATTGTTAGAATACTAATCCAGATAAATATTTTAAACCTGGTGAGTTTTTTGGCTTTGGATCTAGTGGTTTTGTATTTTCCCCATCCAAAAATGGGGGCTTACTTCAGACTCACAATCTCAAGATGTCTGACTTTTTTTAGAGGAGTTCTGCTCTAGGGTTTGGCTTGACTATACCTATTGCACATTCCTTGCCAGCCTGTAATTAGACTGACTGCTTAAATGCTGAGTAGCTTTCTTCTGTTTACTGCTCATATGGATTAAATGTGCAAGATTTCAATAGAAGAATATAAATGAAGTGACTGCCTAGCTCTGGATTTTCTCCATCTTCCTCCATGCACTAACAAGAATCAATTGCAGTTGCTTATTATTTTTAAATAGCAGTTAATTTGAGAAAATCTGATTCACTAGCCCTTTTCATTTTGCTGATTTGATTTCAGCCTTCTGCCCATCTGGGCCAACCTACGTGTGCTGTTCAAAATCCAGTGCCTAAACTCACTGGTGCACATAACCAAAACCAAAGACATTCGGCCTAACAACTCAGCAAAGCACTGTCTGCAGCAGTGTACTCCAACTCTCTGTTTTCTTATTGCTAAAATCCTCAGTGAGAGAAGGGGCTTTACTTTGCAATTAATTCTCAGTTGTGCCTGGAGAGAATCAGAGTGATTATAGAAAAAAGCCTCCTCCTTATCCATTCAGTCCTCTCTGCATGTTCAGATGTTGTGATAGTATCTCAGACTATGTAGTTGCATAGTCAGAGAAATGTTTTCCTGGGCAGATGAGTTTATTTTGCCTGGAGATGTTCTGGTGGAACCCCGTGCTCACCATAGGAACTGTAGAATTAATCTCTGTGAGGTTATGTGGCACTTCTAGAAATGGCCTCCTGGTCAAACTGCTGCATCTGTGCAAATCCCCTTGACAGCAATAAAGAATCCTGAAGAAGGATTGTAGGCTAAGCTGTAAGCTCTTTAGGTTAGGGCTAACATCCTCCTGTAATTATTTAAAAATTCTTTTTAGATTTATAGCCTCATGGAAATGATTGGGGTGAAAACAAAACGACTATTCAGGAGCTGGTTGGGTATACAGGGTCTGTATTTAGACAGATGCAGCAGTGGGTGTCACTGGTTTCTACAGAGGATGTGTGTGGTTATCTGATGTGAGGAGGAAAAAGATGTATCCTTTTTCTCTGAACAGAGGACTGGGGGAGAGTTTCTAGTTCCTAATGGTCTCCCCACATTTAAATCCATGGTGATATCTGTTCACAACTTGTTAAATGCTTTTCGTTTCATGGCAAAAAAAGATGGGATAATACACTGTAAATACAGGGTGGTTGTATGTGATGAAACATTGCTTTTTTCATTATATACACACAGGGAAGTTGAAATGTTATTTGTAGAGGATAAAGGTGAACTTTGCTCATGATTTTATGAACTTTATTGCACAGTCCTCTTTGTGCAAACAGCACTTGACACTCTCTTACCTTTTGTTATTTCCAGCAGATTGGAGTCATTTGTTTTTTAATGTTGGTCTGTGACAGAGCAGCAGGTGTTGGACAAAAGGAATCAAGATCACTTTCAGGTTTTGTGATCAAGTATTTAGAGGGATTTTTGAAGTACTGTAAAATTCAATTAGTTTTGCTTCCTATGTCCTTGTCTCCTAGACCACTGATTTGCAATTCTGGAATAACTTGTCATGATTTTTCCAAAAGTGAAGCTGTTATCTGGCCTGGGCTAAGGCTTTTATCCCAGTTGGTGTTTCTGGGGTTGGTGTTCACTTTGCAAATTGTCATGCTGGCTGAAGATGTCACACTGAAGCAGCTTCTTGCTACTAATTCCCTGCTGAAAGTTTCTGCCCTCTCTCAGCAGAGAGAATAGATGGATTGCTGTTTCCTTCAAAGTTAGATTGGAAATTAGGCTTTACTCTGTGGTTCTGAAATGAGAGAAGGAGGATTCAAGTAAATCCACTCACAATGAGAGAGGGGAGTAGGGAAGAACCTCTGATGGCCATGGAAGAAAAATAGCTTGGGTCAGAAGCATCTGCAGCTGCACAGCCAGATCTGCAAGTGGCCATCTGTCTGCAGCCCAAGTCAGCCTCCAGGTTTTCCCAAGTTTTATCAACCCAGATTTATTTAGCAGAAATAAATGATATTCCATGAAGACCTATTAAGGTAATGAAAAAGTGGAAAAGATCTCAAAATAATCAATGCAATGTCATCAGCCAGATTCAAGCATCTGTGTATTTCTGGCTAATTTGTTTTCTGCATGCCTGTGGCAAGTTCAGCATTGCTGTCAGTGTCTGCTCTTCACCATTTTGTGTCCTCACCTGTGTCCGTGACCACTTCTGTTGCTTCACTGCCAGTTCAGGAAGGTCTGTCAGGACTGGACACCTATTGATCAGTGTCAGACTCTGAATTGCTGAGTCCTTTCTCTCTGCACTACTTGAAAAGAGCCCGATTTCCTCAAAACTCAGGTTCTAGTTAGGATAAAGGTCAGTGACTTAGTACACTTGGTATACTCTGTACAGTTTTCTTGAAATGTCAAGAAATATGATAAATTTTCCATAAACTAATAGGTTAATCCAATATGATCACTGAGAAAGAAACAATTCTGTTTTCAAATGTTTCCACAAACTCAGTACTGTCATGAACACAGATACCGATTTTTTGATGGCTGGTGAAATGTATTTCTGTGGGGTTTGGAGCTGTGTAAGCATATTCAGGTAATTCATTCTGCTCTCACTAATGCAAGATGCTATAAATGACAGCAAAAATTTCATAAATATGCAACTAAAAATCAGGTGTGATTGTGAAAAAAGCTGGCAAAACACAGTTTTAGTAAAATGATCAGCAGTCAGGAAGAGGCTCAGGTGAGTATTCACTTTTCTCTGATTTTTGGATATAAGTATGTTAATGTATTTTGCTAATCTCATGAAAAGTCTATCGAAGTTGCCATTCATTTTTTAACTCGAGCACCATCTAGTGTGCATGATAAAAATAACTTAAAAAGTAAATTAAAAGCCAGATCATTATGGCATTTAGGAGTGGAAGTGCTGGCATATTTTCAACGTCAAAAGGAAAAAAAGCACATCAGAGCACATCCTGCTAACTTTTGGTAAATCAAACTTCAAGTGACATTCTTGGGAGCCCACTCCCCCTTTTAATTTGCTTCACTTAATTACTTGCTTGCACTTAAAATAAATGCAAGAAATGCACAAAAATAAATTTATTTATTTATTTATTTATTGGCAAGCAGGTTAAAAATAAAAAATACCAAACAGACAAGAGCCATTTTTTTTCCTAAATGCAAACACATATTTGTATAGCCTTATAGTATAGTATGCAAATATAAATGCAGAGTCCTGCATGCTGCTGGAAGCTGATACTGTCTGCTCCACCAAACCTCTGGCTTTCAGCTAAATAAAACTTGGCAGATATTCTCCAGATCTAGCAGACTTTGAATGCAGTCAGAGATGAGTCTTTCCTGCATGCCTGGATCAGAGTGGGTGCATTTGTGAAAAGTTCAGCATGCTTTAATTTTTCCTGCTGGCATTGCTTTGTGCAGCCTGTGCCCATGATGTGCTTTGGGAGCAGCCCATGGTGAGTTTTGGGAGCAGCCCATGGTGAGTTTTGGGAGCAGGCCATGGTGAGTTTTGGGAGCAGCCCGTGGTGAGTTTTGGGAGCAGCCCGTGGTGAGTTTTGGGATCAGCCCATGGTGAGTTTTGGGAGCAGCCCATGGTGAGTTTTGGGAGCAGGCTGTAGTGTGTTTTGGGAGCAGCCCATGGTGAGTTTTGGGAGCAGCCCATGGTGAGTTTTGGGATCAGCCTGTGGTGAGTTTTGGGATCAGCCCATGGTGAGTTTTGGGAGCAGCCCAGCTGGCATTGCCATTGCTGAGGAAGTTCATACTGCTCTTTGTAACACATTTGGTTTGCACCTATAGTGGGAGATCCCTCTGACAGTAACTTCTGCTCTTTTTCTGATCACCTCACATTCCCCCATATAACAAGATTAGGAGCTGCAGCTGGAGGGGCATTATTCATCCATCAGTCATTATTCCATCACCAGCCACAGCTCTGCCCCTTGCTGCAAGAGCTCCTGGGATGAGGGGAAGATTTCTGGCTTCCATGAGTGCTTCTGGCTTCTGAGTAGTTTTAAAATCAGAGGACATAAAAACCTAACCTTAGATTTTTCTTTAAAAAGCTTATGATTTGTGCATCAAGTGAGAGATTCTTTTGGGAAGTGGGAGGCAAAGGAAAGGGGACATTACCAAGATTTTTTAAAACTTTCAGCTTGAGCATCTACTGATATTTTGCTTCCATTATTTTGTGTAAAAAAGGCTGCTTAGATATACAAACCTAAAAATTGTTTTAAGCACAGAAATTAAATCCAAAGCTGGTAGAACTATACCCAGAGAATCAAGTTTTCTTGTAAGACTAAGACAAGGAAAAAAAGTCATTTGGGGCATTTCTCTTTGTCAGTTTGAATAATTCTCTTGGAATGGACATCTCTGGCCAACTGTGCTCTGGCAAACTTTCTCCTTTCTCCTATAATGTTTCTATGAGACCTGGCTCTAAACAGAAATATTTCAGATCAATAGCTGCGATGTTTAAAGCTTAATAGCTATATCTGGATGAAGCTTTTGAACTTGACCTATCATTTGCTGACTTGCTACGCAGACATATGGTCTCTGGTGCTGCACAAACTGCAAATTTTCACCAAAGCCACACATCAAATGAATTTTCAGAATACATTGTTTTCATATAAGTGATGACAGATGCATTATGGTGAGTCACCCCACTGCCACTGGGGTTGAAAACTGCTCATCACCTTGTGTGTGTGATAGAGTTGTGAGCCCTACACAATTTAGGAAACACATTAGTAAACCCTGGTTTTAGGGGGATTTCTGGTGAGATTACCTTCTCCACCCAGAACAATTTTTCTTTGAATTATGCTAAGACTCTGCAGTGTTGGACAACCTCTTTAGGCAGAGGGAGTTTTCCCTTTCTAGTCATTTGAGGCACTCCAGGAGTGAAATGCCAAATGGAAAATAGACTGAGCTAGAAAGAAAAGAGTGCCTCAGTATATGTTCAAGTAATATGGCAGAAAATTGAGAATGCCAAACATTCATGAAAATTATGATAAAAAAAGTTTTGAAGTTAGATCCCCTAGTGTTATGTTTACTGTCAGGTAGTTTTATGAGATTTATTTCTGCTCAGATTGTAATATCAATATTGTTGAATGATTCACAATAGACTAACTCAGTTTTTGTTTTGGAAGGGAAAATCTTTCCACCAACCAGATGTTGTGTCTCATCTGAATTTTTAAATCCATTTCAAAAGCACACACAAATGTGTACTTTGTCAGGCTCTTGAAAAGGGACAGGAATTGCTAATTTTCCCTTAAGTGGAACTGTGTTGAAGAGAGCAGCAGTAAAGTGATTTATAAGGACTGTGAAATTATAAGCCTTCAACCTTCCTCTCTCCTCCTCCTGCCTCCTACAAATCAAAAGACTTGTAGTCTCCTCTTTCACTAAGGCATGATTCCCATTCCAATCTTACCAAACTTCAGGTAGAGTTGTTGCTCTCTGGTATGCAGCATAGAAAATACCACCAAGCTAAGAATTAAGCATGTGATTCTAGCACTACTGGAATTGGTTTGCTCACCTGAAACACACAGCACAAAGAATTTGGTGGCGCTGTCTCTTTGGTGCTTCATTGGTTCTCCATTTCTTTGTGTAATTGCTAGAAAGTTTAGTTTAGGTGTTTTAATGCTCCTTGCACAACCAGGTATCAAAGCTTTTAGCATGGAAAGGAACTGCTTCCCTTTAGTGCTTTACTGTCCATACAGGATTTCGGTATCTCACAGAAGACTTGGCTTTATCATTTAAACAAGATTCAAGAGGTTTACCATTCTGCCTTTTCATCAATATTTTTATTTTGGATAGGATTGTTAAATGGAGTATTTGCAAGCAGAAATGCCTATTCTTTCCAACAAAAACTTTGATTTAGATTGAGTCCTTTCTTCTTCAACAGTAGTTTTGTAATACTTGAAGGCTGATAAGTTTACTACAAACATGCTTTGAGCTCCATTCCCTTCAAGAGTTTCTTTAAAAAAATGGAATCTAATGGATAGGTGAAGCAGCTTGGGCTTCACACGGATGAGAAAGGGGCATCTGAGGAGCCAACACGCATTGCAGTCTGAGGCCAGGTAGAGTTAACACCACAGAGCTCACAATCTACACGGGGCTGTGCTTGAGTGCTTGTTACAGTCCCAGTTTGAAGAATTAACTGTTCACATTTAAGACACGAATGAAGAGGAGAGCTCCTGGTCTGATGCCAGTGAAGTCTGAACACCAGCACACCAAGTTCCTACCAGAACAACTGAAACGGCTTTGGAAGATGTATCCTGAGAGGTACAGTATAATTCTCTCAAAATGCTGCCATTTTTCTGTCATTTCAATCTGAGGAAAAAGTAGCAACTGGTCCTATTCCCTGACCTGGTTATCTGTCTATGTGCTATTGGAACCCCACTTGTGAAGGTAATGAGTAGGATGAGCTCACTGAATTCCCATCTTACCAGATGTTCATTGTTTGTTGACATCTTGTGAAGATGGAATGTCTGACTGAACAAGAGGATTAGCTGCATTTTTTTGGTGGTGTTTTGTTTTATTTATTATTTTCTTTTCAAATACAGGGATCTCAAATCTTCAACTGTTTATTTTTGATAATAAGTGAATACTTCTTTCTGAATCTAAAGGCCACACACCTACATGTTCCCATTTCCTCACCCCATAACTAACTCCTGAAAGCAGCTCCCAGGAATACTTAAAATCTTGTTGATCTTAGAAAAATGAAAAATCTAGTTTTAGCAGAATTACTTAGTTTAGAGGATAGGGTTTATAAAATGACTGAACAGGGAAATTAGGACCAAATGAGAAGTAGACTAATATTTGGTCGTGGTTATGTTGAAGAGCATCATTTATGCTCTTAGAAAATTCTAACTGCTAATTTTCTTCATAGAGATGTATTGCATATTGTGCTTTCAGGAGCAATTGGATTAGATTTTGTTAAACATATCCATCCTTGTCTGGACATTAATGTGAATTCTACATTTTTTGGTCTGTATGTGTTATTCCTGTGGGTAATGACCTTACGTATCAGTGAGATAACAGAAAGTAGAAGTAGACAACCAAACATCTTTAAATATATGTATTGCTCCTTTTTCTGTTTAGACTCTTTGCCATCAGCTATTCTGAAACTCAGTGGAATTGTGCCTTATGGCAACTTCCCTGCCAGCAAGCTTATCAGGACATTTCAGACTAGTGCAGCTTTATCTAGAGATCTTCAGTGCTTTAAGATCCTTCTCCTTTAGCAGGTACAGCTGTAGCTGGGATGGCCTATGTGTTTGTTTCAGAGAGCCTGTTTACTGTCTGAATACTTCTGCTGAACCAGCACAATTTAAAACTCAGCATATGAAAGTAATTTGTCTGTAGTAATTTCTCCTAAATATTTTGGACTAAAAGCAATGATTCAATATCTGCTGCATCAACACTTGAGTTGCTCCTGCAGCAGAAGCCACCATGATGCACTGACTGTTTTGCTTGAACTTTGCATTACTTCAGTTGGCAGCAGGGAAACTAGAAATTGTCCTTATGCCAGGCCACATTTTCCTCATGTGATCCTTTATCTTTTAATTTGATGGAACCCTTAAAATAGTGTGCCACAGGCATTAAGGGTGGTTTCTGAAAACAGAAAAACAGAAGAGAATTGCTGGAGATAATCATCTGACAAAGATGTGCAAGAATACTCCCACACAGTCACCTGCTTTAGTCTGCTTGTATTTGGAGTTTGAAGGGTCATTTAATTAATGTATAAAAGTCTCCCCCAAACTGCCTCCAGCCTACACAGCTCTGATCAAGGTGAAACTCCCAGAGACTACAGTGGAGAACAGGAACGTGTTCTTCCTTGTATCCATAAGGCACTTGTCAATGACAAGTAAATTGAAAGGATTCACCTGGTATGACTCCTGGGGATGGTGCTGTGCAGCACCAGGAGCTGAATTTGATGATCCTGGTGGAGCTCTTCCAACTCAATATATTCTCTGCTTTTGTAACTCACTCTGGGCTATTACCTGGGAATGGGGCTTCTCTAGAATCCACAGTAATGTCCCCATACTCATGATATTCTACTAAGAATACTTCTCCTTAGAAGAATACTTCTATAAACAAAACACTAGTTTAAAAAAAGGCAGGACTAAATGGCTAGCATGTTTCAGTAGATAATGCCCTGGTCCAGTTTTAAATGATCCACGCCTTAGATCCTTTGTCATGGACTAGGTACAATCAATCTGGGTTTTGCTGCTTAAAACAATTCCTGTCTCTGTAGATTTGACAGCACTGAGCTCTGACTCAATTTTATACCATCAGACTTTTCAATCATGTCAGATCCACAGCTGACTCTCAGCAGCTGTAAATCAATACATCTTTTTTGATTTCAAAGTTGTTTCCTATTCATCAGCTGATGATCAGAACAAGGATTCATTAACTGACTTTCCCATCTGGGTCGTGATCTGTATTTCTAGTTACTTATAGAGATGGCAGTTTTTCTCCTTGGTTTAACTTTTGCTTTGGATTTATTTGCTTTATTATTTTTGCTTGATTTATTTTTTTATTGTAGCTGTATTTTATTGCACTCCTATTCTAGAAAGTTACCTTGAAGTACCTTATTATTTATTGAATTTAAAAAAAATTCCATTTTTAAATGATAAAAAAAAAGTAGAATATTCATTATAAAATGTCCTGCCTTCAGAATTATTGCCTGTAAGTTGGTGACACCTTTCTGGGTTTTGATTTTTTTCATCTATTATTTCCAGAGGCTATTTAATTTTGTGTCTTAGGTTCCTTTTGACAGAGATAGCTAAAAATCTGGAACACTCTTCTCCATATTTCCATAAAAGCAAACAATTGTATTGTGTTAAATTCCAGCTCCCTAGTTTTTCAGTTCCTGTAGGAAAAAAAAAAATTAAGCCAGAAGTTTACTCTTTGTGACCTCATGTTTCTCCACAAGTTTTTTAAAAATCCACATTATATCATTCAAGTGCTTTTTCCTTGCATTTGAATCATATTCTGATTTGTGTTTTCTTGTATTCTGTATTTCAGAAGCAGTAAGTTTGAATATGTACTGCCATTCTAAGTGTGTTACTAGGGGTGAATGGTATCTGTTCTTTCACCTTAGAGCAGTTGTTCACCTCGTCCTCCTTATGAAGAGACAGCTCCTCTGAAGAGGCTTACCTAATTTTTCACCTCATCCAGAATTTTTAGAGTGTCTTGAGCTGCTGTCTTCTGTTCAGAGCTTTCAGAGGTGTGATGCCAGCTGGAAAGGGCTTTGTCTTCCCTTCGCAGCTGCTTACTCAAGAAATGCTCTCAGCACTCCCCATAAGAAATGGCAAGCGTAGCTTAAAATAGCTTCTGTAGCTGCAGGTAGCAATCTCTGCTCCCTTCTGGGTTGTAGGTGCTCCTACAGCCTCTGAGGAACATTCTTATACAGGTTAAGAGACGTTTTTGAGAAATAGGGGTAAAACATCTTCCCCAAATTTTTCATCCTGAGTAGTTGAGATGATTGCATAGCCAAGAGGAGAACATTAGGATCTCTCCATATCCCTTATACTGTTTTGTCTTTAGGACTAGCTCCTCAAAAGCATAGCAGGGAAGCCTCACTTGCCAAGAGTAAACTCTAAACTTCTGAAAAAGGCATGTGGCCCTTGGCAGTATTTGTATCATGATGTGCAATGTGACATAAAGTGTCGTGAGTTGACACTAAAGTGTCATGATCATGGAAGAGGAAATAAGGGTAAGGGAACTCGATTTTAGATGGGAGGGTAGCTCTGTTTTTAGGAAAGGGACTGAATCTCCAGCTCCTTGGCATTAATTCTTTTTAGCAATCTATTTTAATTTAAAATTAAGTAAATTCACTTACTGTTGTGAAAATCATGCTTCTCGAAATGATCTGTCTTCTTGGGTGAGCAGAAAGAAATCAGGCACTTGCAATGCCAGTCATCTTGAAAAATGCACAGGCACGCTGCTAAAAATGCCATCACAGCAAAAGCTGCGTGGCAGAAACACACTCAAGGACCAGGAAATATCTGGATGTGAGAGCCCATGTAGCACGATCTCATGACAGCTTGTGAATCATTTGCAAAGGGTGGCATAGAACCTCATTCTCAGCAGGATCTTGCTAAGTTTTAAAGTTAGAATTTTGATGAGGTTCAAATATGAACAATATTTGCATCTCTGATAGACTGGTGACCTTCCTGGATAAAGTGAGGAATAAACAGTGATTGATTGGTTGCCCCTTGCACAAAAATACAATTTTGAGCATTATCTCTGTACCCACAGAAAATGGTTGCCAGCTACTTGTGAGGGCTTCTCTTTAAGTCTAAGTGTGCTTATTAATGTATTAATTTTTCTTTCTTTCTGACAGCCTGAGGATTAGTAGGAAGGCCTATTGCAGCTTATTCTTGTTTACTTCTTTTTGATGCTTGGATATGGCATGGGATTAATGAACTCTTAGAACTGGAAGTGCTTCCAGGTCCAGAGTTAGTGCAGATTGGATATTGTTCCAACCAGAGAGTAGATGGAGTGTTCTGGTGTAATTCCAAGGGACAGCTTGGATGAACTGCTTCTTTTCTTAGAGGTGACAATTCATCAGGATTTTCTGTATTAGGGAAGAGAGGGCAACATCTCTACTGTACTGAAGAGATTGTTGAGTAATGAGTAATTAAATATCTGAACAAGACAGAAATCCCAGTTAGGGCAAACAAACAGAAGTTGAACTGCCAAAAAGTTTTAGTATCCCAAATAGTAGAATAGCTATGATTTGTATTAGAGCTTTATATTGGCATTTTTTTATTAGCATTTATCACAGTATTACAGAAAGGCTGTGGTTGGGAGGGACTTCTGGAGGTCATCTTGACCAGTGCTGTCCTAAATCAAGGCCACCCAGAACCAGTTACTCTTGTCCAGATGGTTTTCGGTATCTCCAAGGAGGGAGACTCTGTAATCCCTCTGGGTGTCCTGTGCCTCTGTTTGGTCATCCTCACACTACAGAAGTGTGTCCTAAGGTTCACAGGAGCCTCCTATACTTCTTCATCTTCCTTGCACCCCCTCTTATTTAATCCTCTCTCCAGATATTTATATATGCATTGGTAAGATCTGCCCTGAGCATTCTCTTCTCGAGCTAAAGAGTCCCAGTTCTGCTGTTTATTCTGCTTCACCCTTTAAGAACCTTATTAGCTTTTAGACAGTTCATTGCTGCTCAGTCATTAGCTGTGATCAAGAAGAATGAAAAATCTTTTTCCAGGTCTTGGCTTAGCTTTAATTGCAGGATTAGCTCTAACACAGCAATGGAATTCCCTTTTGGGTTCTGATTTCTGAAGCACACTCTGCCTTGGTTGCAGGGCAATATATGAAAAAACACCACATCACAATGAGGTCAAGTTCTAAGTGTTGGCCATTGGCTTCCTTGCTGTGGGATTTACCAGAGTACTTTGCTCTTCTGTAACCTGCACTGGCTGGCTGTGCATGCTCACTGGTGTATTTTACCCTGGACAAAGTCCCTTAAAGAGGCTCACAGTTAAGGATTGATGACACAGTACATGAGAATTGATAGGGCAGGTGGGGCATGGGGCAAGTGCCTATGATATGTCTGAGCAAATGGAAAGCAGCCACCTGAAATTACTTCTGTGTGTAATGAGAAAAATTATTAGGGATTTTACCAAGACAGAATCTTGGAATACAGCATGCTGTTTCTTTTAGGTAGAACACGGTGGAGACCTGCTATGGAAAGAAAGCTTGATGTGATAATCACCAAAGATTGAGTTACAGAATCTCACAATTTAATCTGGAGTGTGTGGGAAATTTAGGTACATTTCTCATTTTTTACAGACATCTTCTTTCAGGGCTGGTATGTTTGGAGTAGTGATGAATTTTGTGTGTATAACCTGTGCTGCTGTTAGGTCAGAACAATGGGCTCCTCATGGCTGGGCTACCTTTGCTGCTTTGGACTTTCACAGGACCAGAAAAGAGAGGAGCTGCCCTCTGGCCGATGCTGGAATATGTCCTAGAGAGCAGCTCTCCTCCCAGAGAGCTCTCCTTCCCTGTCAGAGGGAAGCCCAGCCAGGAAATTTCATCCAGGGCAGTTGGAGCAGCCCATCCCATCACCCATCTGCTGGTGACACATCTGTGTCCCCTGGCACAGCCTCTGCGCCTTCCAGCTGAAGCTGCCATTGGCAGCCTCTCAAGAGTTCTGCATGAATTTTGATTGTGCCTTTGCATCAGAATATTTTGAATTCCAGTGCAATTTCACTGGTGTCATGTCAGGGAGAACAGCATCTGCTTTCCACTTGCTTTCAAATGGGTTTTTAAATATAGTAGTTAGGTTGGGTGTATTACAGACTGTTCCATGCTGGTATAGCAGGCCTGATTGATGTTCAAGTATTATTGCATACAGTGAATTAAAGTGCAAAACTTCCATGAACTTCTTTCAGTATTTTACAGGAGTTAACTTTTAGGTCACATCTAAATCAAGAAATCTGATTTCAATGGTGAAACTAAAGAAGTTCTCTAGTAAAAGTGATTGGACAGATTGATACCTAGGGTTTTTCGTTGGTTTTTCCCCACCCTGCCCCAGAGTAGTCTTACTCTACTGTTGTTTAGAATTAGATTATATGAAGGAAATTAAATTATAGAACAGTAATAAATTTATTATATAATTCATTAAATGTAACGTTTAAAGGGACATTTTTCAATGACATTTTAGTAGCAAAAAAAGCCATTAGGGTAACTATACAATGTTGGATAATTATGCTCAAGACTGTGTGATACATTTGTCACTGCCAATGAATTTGCTACAAGTCATTTGGATTGCTATTTTAAAATTAAATTTAGAGTTTATTTAGTTTTTTAGAAAATACTACAACAGAAGTCTTAGAAGAAAGAAACAAAGATATTAATAGGCTATGTACCACCCACATCAGACAAACAAAACAATTAAAGCAATTCTTTCCTTGTCAGCATCTGGGATAGTACAGAAATTAATTAATTAGTAGGCACTCTGGAAATCACCTTCAGCAAGAAACTATCCTTGTTTAAGGTATATAAGGACCTTCAAGGGTGCAACACATGGTGATTGCTAAGCTGCTTGGCATTTCCTTCTCCACTTCCTTCACCTTGCAGGGAAAAGTTGGAAGCAAAAAGTAGGGATTAGTCTAAGATCTCCTAGAGGCATTCAGCCATTTTCCCTTTTATGTGCAACAACCCCAATTAATTCTTCATTTCAGAAGACTTCTGTATCACAAATACGAAAGAATCAGCTTCCAAAACCAAACCCAGTCATAGGGAGGAAAGAAAGGACTTGTCTGAAACTTTGGAAAATGGCAAAAATCTTGCTTTAAAATTCAAACTAAAAAGTGTTTTTAATGCAAATAACTTGCACCAAACACTAAGATTCTGTTGGTAAAAGTATAACTTCAGGTTTTTATGGCACAAAATTCTTTTTCAGGAGATTACAAGCTTGATCTCAAGAATTTCCTTAGAAATATACTTCTCACAATATGCAGAATCTCATAATCTCTTATTACTAATTTGCCTCAAAACATAAAAGCAGACCAAAAAACAAGGAGAGAAAAATATTAAATTAAAGAATTCCATCAAAATTTCTTCATTTCTTAAGTTTTAATCCAGTGATCTTATCTGGTCATCAACTTAGGCTGTGAAAATGCCACACATCTCAAAGTGGATGGGAGCACCTAATTTCATACATTTAGATTCTTACACTTGAATATTTAGATATAAAAGGAATATAATTAAGTTGGTTGATTAAGACTATAAGGTCCTTGAGGCAAAGCTTTTTGCAAAAATTGCTTTTTAAAGCCTTCTTTAAAGACTTATGATAGTATTAGATGCATGTAAGAACAACAATCCACACATTTTCTTGCAGAATTTTTATTAACAATTATGAGAATATCTTTGTACTAGGGTATTATTTGCTACGGGAAAATTGTTAAGCATTTTTAAGAAACAGTTTAATTCCCTGAAAACCAATATTAATTACTTTGAAAGTAAAATATTTGAAGCTAGGCTGAAAATGTTTATTATCAATGTAAGTACCAATAAACGTTTTCATTTTAACCACTGGGAACATTCTTCCACCAGTAAGGTAGAAGTAATCCCTGTTACTCTGAGGCAAAGATTTTCTCTCTTCTGTGCTGGACATCTTCTCCCCACACCATGTGTTTGTATCTGTCCAGATCAATTTTTTCATGTAGTGACAGTGAAGGCAGGGAATGGTTCTGCCACAGCTGGACTATTTCCTCCTTTGAAAATCAATGCCTTGTGTTTGCCATGTTTGCTGACAATGTGAGGGAGACCATTTGTAATTGGATAGCACAACATTATCCCTCTGCTAAATTACAGGAGCCTTACTTAGAGACAACCTTTGTTCAACAGAGTTAATTTGCCAAGCAAGGAATGGCTTGTCCTAGCAAATCCTAGCTGCCTTGCACACACAATCTACTCTCCCAACATGGTGCATTACTTTTTGTAAGCTTCTATAAGGTGTCCTACCTTATTTCAAGTAAACAAAAATTTTAGAGACACAGACTAGGAAAAAAAACCATTTTTTTTTCAATATTCACTGCAGTTGCAAACAAAAATTCAAATCCCTGGGCAGGTCATTATATTTTTGTCTGAGGCACTTTTCAACCAGAATTATCCTGTGATATCTCTTTAATTTTAAATTATTCAAAATCATATATGTAAAAATAGAATAAAGCCCCCTTCCCCTTGAAGTTGGCTTTATTGTGAGATATAGTTACAGCTGCTTTATTGGTGAAATGCTGTTGATTTTCAGAAGTACATGCTGCTCTGGCAGTGTTCAAGGCTAGGCCGGATGGAGCCTTGAGCAAATTGGTCTGGTGAAAGGTGTCCTGCCCAGGGAAGGCAGGGCTAGAATTAAATGATCTTTAAGGACACTTCCAAATCATTCAGTGTTTTTATGATCTGCAGACATTTGTGCAAATCAGTTCCTGTATCCTGAAATAACCAACCATAGCTTCAGGTGTGCAATCTAAAGTTATTGATCGTGGGAAAATTGAAAACATCAGTTGCTGGAAGAAATACAGGGTTTGGTAAGAGCTGGGCCTCCCTGAACTCTTCATGTGCTGAGGAATCTGGAAGCACTCAGAGCTGATAACCTGTGCCCAGGCTGCCACGTCTGCTGGAACACGTTCACCAAAATGGAAAGGGAAGGCAACGGGAAATGTGGATTGTCATCACTCTGTCCCACCTGGCTTCCAGCTGGGAGTAGCTGTGAGAGCAGGGAGCCCTGAGCATCCTCCCGTGGAGCTGCTGTGGAGGAGCATGCCTCAGGTGGGTCACTCAGGACGGCTGCTCTGGGTCCTGCTGGTTCTACCTCTGCCCAGGGAGAGGCAGGGGAGCCAGCACTGCAGCACCGCCCAGAGCTGGTGAGGGATGATTTCTGGGGGCTGCAGGTAGACATGATTTACACTGGGGTTTTCAGTGAAAGCCCAGGGTAGCCCATCCTGGCCTCCTCCTTCCCAAAGCTTTTAGAAAGCTGCTGCACTTTCCATCATTTGAAGAGTTTTGTCCTGGCTGTTCCTGGCCGAGGTATTCCCACCCACCTGCTAATGGATGTGGGCAGCACTTTATGCCTGCCCTGCGTCCTGGCCCACGACAAATCACCCTCCAAAGTCCATTACAGAGCAGTCGGGGAGAGGCTGTTGCTTCAGCAGAATGTTCTGTAATGCAGAGAATTTCATTCCTTTGTCTGGAATGGGAAAAGTGCCTTTCCAGGACACAATGCCATGAGAGCTGGGCTCTGAACTGCATTAGAGACCCACCCTGCACCCTATTAAATAGCTGACTGCTTTTTTGTGGAGAACTGCTAATCAAACTCCTGTAATAAAAAAACTGTCAGAATGGACTTACACTTCTAAAAAGCCCTCCAGGGTCAGTAAAAATCATTAATTCTTTTTCAAAAAGCATTCAGCTCTCTGAAACATGAGAAAATGTGTGAGGCCTATTCTCAAGCCTCTCCACTCCCTTCATTTATCTCAAAAAGTTTGTTAAATTTTTAATATAATTTCAGGACTCTGGGAACTTGGGCATCAAAAATTCACTCACTATAGTACTCAAGATAGGAGAATTGACACTGTTCAGACATTTTCTTCCTGCATAGAAATTTCATAGTTTTGAATCAACTATGGACAATACAGTTAAGAGAAATGAAATGGGGAAGTCACGTAAAAGAAGCAAGAAAAACCTTTTTTTTTCTAGGTTGTTTTTTTCCTCCCTAATCCTCTGCAAAATGCATTATTTATGGAACATGTTTTTTCTGTGGCTGATTTATGAAAAAGCTTTAAATCAAAAATTTGATAAACCCATTATAAGGATCATTTTCTAACTAATAAGAACAATGTTGTTCAAACACATTTCAAATGCAATGAACATTCAGAAGACACAATAATAATTATAGCAGATGGCAAGCAGACACATAACTTGCTTTAAATGCAAAACTGCAGTCCAGACAGCTTTTTTTATTTTTTTCCAACTCAGGTTGTCTGCCAGAGGGTCTTACAAACCAGATGTATGCAGTTAATCCCACAGAAATCAATGAAATTGCATGCAGAAGTGTGAGACTAAAAGATCTTTCTCAAGAAGGTAACTTCTATTTATTAAAGTTCCCTGCTTCATCTCTCTTCTATGTTTCCAAGTCTTCTAAGCAATACTTAACCTTAAAGTCACCATTTGTGTCACTCACTGTGCCTGCACAGTGTCAGAGGAAGCTGTAGCCCAGCTTTCCTCTGACACTCTGCTGCTGGGGCAATATGCTGCCATGAAATCCAGCCTTGACAAGAGAAATAGAAACAGTCGAGGACCTCAAATGCAAAGTTAAATACATAAATAATTTCTCTAGCCAATTTGGCTGTTTGTATTTACTTCCATTTACTCCAAATATTCTGAGTGTGGGGGTGTTTTTTTAGTCAATATTGCTATTTTGTAGAAAAAAATATTAGATTTTGAGAAAAATTATTTTCACATGTATCTCACTTGGATATTTTTTCTTCAAAAATAGGAATGGTTGAATAGGCCAATATTTAGCTGATAATAAGAAATGTAATTAAAAAATACTACTACAGTGTATAATGGGAATCATGGTTGTCTTTTCTTAGATGATAAGACTGAGAGTTCAAGCTCCAATGAATTGCTCTTGATGTGTTCTAACCAGAGAATTCCATGATATATCTGGCTTCTCCGTGATGCAAAATATTATATTGTGACAGTGACACAATGTGCAGCCTAAAAGATAAATCTGCTAGGGAGATTAGTAATAAGAATATTAGAAGGATACTTCCTCTTGTTCTTCCATTTCTCAAGTGAAATATTTTGTTCTGAAGTAGTTTTTCACTTAAAAAAATATTATTTAGTTTTTCTGGCAAAAGTCCTTTCTTTTCTACTAGTTACTTTAGTCAGATATTTAGAATTCATTACTAAAATGAAGCTGTGTAGCAGGTTATATTATGAATGTATATTACTGGTTTTTAGTTGAAAAATGAAGCTTTACAAATACCTTACACTTGGAAAAAAAAAAGTGTCTCCTTATGTATTTAAGCCATGGACCCAAAATTAATTTCTGTTCATTTTTGTTCATATTCTTACGAACAAAATGTCAAACATATGGATGTTTTAAAAGAGAAACAATAAAGGGTGGTAAAACATTCAATCACATTTCTAATTAGGAGCCAATTGAATATCTTTGGTGATATTAATCTTCTCCCACTGTTGCATAGGCAACTCTCAGCAAATGTTTATTTTTCTAATGGCAACTGACCTATGGTTCCCGTTCCAATGGGCTTGGAAATTGCATTTAATGCTGGTTAAAAGGATATGACTCTGAACTGAAGTTGTGAACATGAACCTCAGGTTCAGGTGAGTATGCTGGGCATTTTCCTTGGTCCTTTCTTCCATAGGTGAAGGAAACTTGGTAATGAGAGACAGAAAGGTGCTGTGGTTTGGCTCACCGAGCTGAATGCCCCATGGAAAATGGGCTTTGCTGAGCAAGGTGTGTGAATTGGATCCCATGGAAGCTGCACAGCTGCAAGGAGCATAAACTGTGAATGCTTAGTGAAATGATATGACAGGAGCTAAGCAGGGAATCTCTGGCCTGATTTACATTACTAGAAGTAATCTTTTTCCTGCCTCAAGAAACCAGCAAGTTAGTAGTTAATAGAGAATCTGCACATAGATCACTTGCATGAAGGGAAAATTAAGTGCTTCAATCAATGTAACATCTCACTGGTATTGATGAGGGGGCCAGCAGTCAGATGAAAGGCAATCTGCTGAAATCATTAGGCACTGGTTTCTTATCCCAGCAGGATTTCCAGCTCTGACTTGATGGTCTCTTTAGGTCATGCTGGTTTAATCCTGGCTAGTCCTTGGGAAGAACAATTTTTTTAACTGATACAGTTCATGAGAACTGTAGATATTAACAAATGGGTGAGCTATATGCTGTAAGTAGCTCATGTGGCTCGTGTTCCCCTGCAAAGGAGATGTTACAATAGCACCTGGAAGGAGAAAGCTGGAAATATATACCAGTGGAAAAGAAAAAACTTCAAAACATAAAGCTGGACAATAAGGACCATCTGTAGAATAGCAATAGCAAGATTTATCAACACATGAAACAGCCATCATTTCCAGATTAAAGAGGAAAAGTTATTTGTTGGGTGTCAGGATGATGAATAGATTGTTTTTGCATTACATCAACACAGCTTTTGTTTTCTGTATGTTGCAGCATCGAACCAACATGTTACAGTTGCTGAATGCAACCCCAAAGATAAAGAGAGTTGTTAGGCCACTAGCAAAAACAGTAATTCATTATCAGTGACACCTTCAATTATTACAATGAATAGGTGCCCTGAAAACATATTTTCCAAAAGCTTGCTTCTACCCTGTACTTTGGAGAGATGTTGAAAACTCTCCTGATGACTGTTCCAGCTGTGGATTTGTCTGTCTTCTCAGTACGTTCCAATTGCCTCAGGCCTGCTTCAGGGTTTCATTATTGAAAAAATATAAGCAGCAAAGTCAACAGCAAACATCTTGTGTAGAAGAGAGATCATGACATAGGAAAACAGTTTGGAAAGGACTTTATAAAATGGAAAGGACCTCTGAAAGGCATCTGATCCTATCCCCACTCAAAGCAGGGACAAATTAGGAAACTTTCTGGGACATTCACAGATGGGGTTCACACAGGAACTTGCTTTAGGAACAGGTGGATCATCTGCTTTCTGATTGTTTGCACAGGCATTCTGAGTCTTGATGTTTCAGGGGTATCTGGACAAGACAAATTAAATTTTGTCTGGATCATGTTGCAGGAATATCTTTGTTCAGATTTTTCTGGTTTGTGTCTACGAATGATTCTGCCATGCAGAAGAGGGACATTTAAAGGGAAAGTCAGGAGGAAAATGGGCAAAGCTGGTTGTCACTGTCCCTTCATGATCATGCTTTGTTTCACAGCTGAGTATAGTGAGTAATAGCTGACAAGAAAGTGCAAACAGGAACAGAGTGTATTGAGCCTTGGCTCAGGCCATGAATCAACAAGTTCTACAAGTGCATTATTTGAAACTGCTGGGAAGATGGACAGGGATATTGCTGGGTGAGAACTGGGTGGTGTCAAATAGTGGCTATAAAACCCTCGGGTGAGATCAAGGGAAGCATTGCTATGCAGACATCCACCACTGGCTGAGGAATGGATGAGAAGGAGGACACAGGGTGATACTGCTGGTTCTGGGCCACTGAACTGAGCCTGACCCTGGGTCTGGATGCAGTGGGGTGCTCTGCTGCCTCCAGGCAAGACTGAGCCAAAGGGGTTTTTCACCCAAGAGCTTTTTCAGCCAAAGCTCATCCCTTGCTTGGTTCCCTCAATAAGCTGAGCTTAGCAGTGTCACTTTGCCTGGTGTTCCCTTTCCCTGCAACACAAATACACATCTGAATCTCAGGATGACAAGGAGTCCAGATGCCTCTGGCTCACAAGCAGTCAGCCTCAGGAGCTGGAAAGTGCTATTTGGCACTAAATCTATCATCTCAGATGCTGAAACTGTTTCTCTATTGAGGCTTGCCTTTGCTGCAAATACTGGTCCCTCTTAACAGTTTAAAACACTTGAAATATCAGAGGATTCCATCAGTTGTACTTTGGTTTCACTTCTTGCACCTGTGTAGCACAGAAAACAACAGCAAATGAAAACAGTGCTCAATTCTCTCTGTTCAGTGCCTGGCTACCAAAAATACTGTGAGAGGAAATTTCATATTACAGTGCTACTGCACTGTAAGGAACTCATTCTACCCAAAAATTAAGGGCTTAAGGAGCTCAAGTGTGGCTCTGAACATGTACAGGGAATCAAATTCACCATAAAAACCCTAAAGTGCTTTAATCATGATATTTAAAAAGCTTTACCCTTTGAAGCATTGGGCCTGACTCTTATGTCAGGATACCAACCTAACAGATTTTATTCAGTTGAAAGAAGACCAGATTAGCCTTTTGTAGCAATATGACAAATTCTTTCCTTCTGGAATTCTTAAATTAAAATTGAAGCTGTATGATAATTCTGAATATATCAACAATAAGGCTCTCTGATAACAATTACTGGTGATCTGCTACCACTTTCTAGAAGCCTATCAAGGTGCTAATTTTACAGCAGTCCCTTAAGGCAGAAATCTTTATTAAAAAAAAAAAAAGAACTCAAACAGCAGAGAAAAATTATTTTTCCATGACTGTTTGAAGAAGAACACCTTGAAATTTGAAGCCCTTCTTACCATTCTCAGCCATTAAGTGCACTTATTTAGATCCAGAATAAGCAGGTTGAAGGTAATTATTTTTTCCCCTTTTGCTGTTTTTAGTGCTAGTGCTTTCAGCTGCACAATTATTGCCTGTTCTATGACAGCTTAGAAATTTTAAATTGCTCTTAACCTTGGCCAAATTTGTAACTGATACAATTTGACATTGCTCTGTTGAATTGCAGTGTTGACTGTCACTAATGCAAGAGATGACATGATTTCTAACGTTTAAGAAGGCAAGTTCAGCCATACGAAAAATTTTGATCTTTAAATGAAGCATGTGACAATTCCCATTTAATGCCAGGTAGATACTGAATTAATACCAAGTTAGTCAATGCTAATGGAACTGAAATGCTGCTCTAGGAAAATCCTGTGAAACCCAAGCTGGATCTGCTAGTGATACCAATAAAAATATACTCCCACATTATTTTCTGCATGATTCAAAGATAAGAAGACGCAATGTGATATATGCTTCCTTAGAGAAAATAGTCTTGCTATTTTGATTGTGATAATCAAGTTATGGAAACCTGATTATTTTCTTTTTCTTTTCTGGTTACCAAGGCAAAATTTCTGAAGGCAGTTTCTGATCTTAGCATTTGAGTGTCAGTCTGGAGTGATCCCTTGACTTCAAACCACTGTTCTGCTTTTTTCTGCCAGCGCTCATCTGTTCACATATGCTCTTGCTTTCTCATTCTGTCTTCTGCTTCATACCTCAGTGCCTCTTTTAATACATGTTCTCTGCTTCAACCACCCTTTCATTTTGTTTGTAAAGCATAGATTGGTTTTGTTGGAAGGGATCTCAAAGACCATCCAGTTCCACCCACCCTGCCATGGGCAGGGGCACCTTCCACTAGACCAGGTTGCTTAAAGCCCTGTCCTACACTGCCTCTTTATTGAAAGTGCTTCTCAAAACCTATTTGTTATACCTTGGTTTTCATCTCATACCTTGGTTTCCTAAATGAAATTCTGAATTAATTCTTGATAATTGCAACACTTCTATTGGCTTCCTGAGAGACAGATATAATTTTCTGCATCTGGATTTGTCAAAGAAACATTGAATAGTATTTGGGACAGAGACAGTTGGACAGACTTCCTCTGCATACAGTAGTGCACTGGCCAGATTTTTATTTCTTGTCTAGTGCTTTGCTCTTCTAAAAAGATTTCCCCACTCCTTTTAAAAGAAAGCTGATTCCCCTCTGAGATTGGGACTTCAGGGGTAATGACATTTACACTCCTGTTCACCCTACCTGCCACCAGCAATTTAGCTGAGGTCTCTGTGTCAGGAATTGGGTCATGCTAGATCTCCTCTGCAATCGTTAGGTGGAGAGAAGCATTCTAAGGAGACAAGTCCACGTCTCTTTGGTAACTACCACACTCTGGATGTGCTGCTGGCTCTCTCTAGTGATTACAGTGCTGTTTGTGCTCACCAGACTCCAAGTTTGGGCAACTCAGATTTTATCTGAAACCTTAATGTCACGAAAATCAAACAAAGAATTAGCTGAACATATATCAAATTAAGCAGAGCCAATTCAACATTCTGACCCCACTTTATTTACCCAAAATTTTATCTGTTGGGAAAGGACTATAAATGCTAACCAAGGATTTCCTCATCCTCCTTTCTTTCTGAACAGCTGGACTATGATGCCTTATTGTACAAAAATGGCACATGTATCCATGATGTCATATTGTATCCGAAACCCCAAGGTGCCTTTTTAATTTAGTAAGTGAAAATCAGGAATAAGGATGTAAGAACAGTTCTGAAGTGGTTCTACTGCCATAACATTAATACTCTGAGAGACTGAGGTCTTTGTTCTATATTTCTTGCTTAACTCATATTTTCATCTTTTGCAGGAGACTCTCTAAATAGGTGCAGCTTTATTTTCCTTTTGTGTGTGTGTGTGTGTGTCCATTTATGAATCCTTTAAAAGTAATGCATAATGGTCAGGCACATTATTTAGGTATATAAAGGCAATTGAAGCATGAAAGAAATGACTACAATACCAAGTTTTTGCAATGCTTTTCCCAGTGCCAATCAGAAGGAAAAGAAGCAGGCAATGTGTGTAACAATGAACAAAGAACAGTGCCTATTAGCAATTTACATCTCTTTGGATTCTGTTCCCTTCAGCCAGCTGCCTCAGTTTGAAGGTGATGCAGAAAATAATGAAGACAACATCTTAAAAGCAGAAAAGAAACCAAACCCAAAATTTTATGCTATACAATATCTTACTGGTTTGGTGTGTAATTTTGACAAGATTTATCATAGTGAAAAGCTTTCATGGTGGTGACATGGAGGTTCTGAGTATTGATATTTTATTCAACTGCTGATGCAGATGAACCACTATAAATAACCAATCTAATGTGAGGACAGCAGGAAATACAACATTATTGGTTCTGTTCAGAGTCAATGGGAACAGATTAAAAGTGCAGAGAAGTTCTTTGGAAATCCAAAGTTCTCTTTCCTTGTTGGACTGCACATGAAATGTTAGACAAATCATCAGTAAGAAATCAGCAACAATTCTGCTGAATAGGTTTTCCTTTTGTGATGTCTAGCTGTTCCTATAAAAGCACAAGAGATGCACAAAGCAATCCCACTGCCAAGTACAAGGTCAAGAATAATCAAAACTGCATAATGTCCACTTGTTTATTCAATTGTTGCTGCCATTCTGGAGTTTTCCCTGGATTCATCATCGTTGTCCTTGCTGTCAGTCCCAATCAATTGGTAAATTCAGCTCTTTTCTAGCCACGAGTCTGTGAAGTGAGCTGCAGAGGAAGTGCTGTGAAGTTTCAAGATGTGATATGTTCATATGCAAAATATGAGTGAGTATGACAGACCTCTTCAAACTGTTAAGAGAAGTGATGAATAATTAATTAGTTCGATGAAACATTGCCATAGAATATGAAACCTGGCTGCAACGTTTTTAAGTCTCCAACAAAACCACAGGTGCAATAAAACAATATCTTTTTCTTATTTTCAGCCTCATCCAGTGAGAACTGGCCCAACATCGAGTGGTTCCCTTTATTTGAGGTACTACATCTGTGGCTCAGTGTTTGTTGTCAATAAGTACAGGGCAGTCCTTGGAGAGCCATTTGGCAAAGCATTTAGGCATCTGGCTTGCTTTGGAATACAGAATCCACAGGTTTCTGTTCAGTTCTTTCTACAAGTGGCACCAACAGCTGCATCAGAGGGAGGAACTCTGTAGCTAAAAAATCAGGTAAGAGAGAAAGACTCCTTGCACTCCTCCACCAGGTGAACCAGGTCATTCCCTGACACAAAATGTTTAATGTTTCAATTAAATTTTTGCTGATTAAACCTGTTTTGTTTCCCCGTTTAAATATTTGCTTCCCTGGGAAGTTTTCTAGACTGCTCACTTTATTCTTTGTTTCTCACAGTGGCAGACATCATTTGCATGGATGGGGTCTTATGCCCAAGTGGCTTCATGTAACTATGGACAGTGGCTTAATGTAACTTATTTCTCTAAGTTCTAGAGAAAGTCTAGCTATGTCTAGAAACTGAAGCTATCCAGGAGAAATGAGTTTAACAGGCATGTAAAATATGTTCTTGTGCATGAATTTCAAGTATGTTGTCTTCTGGAATATCCCTTTTTTGTCCAGTTGCAGACAAAATAAGAAAAAACATTCTTCCTTTTCAAAGTATTTTTCACAGCATTTCTCTTAGTTTTATCTGTGATGTGAAGAACTCCAGGTTTTTTTATGATTATATATCACAGCTGTTGGAAAACCAGAAAAAATTCTTGAATAGAAACATGACTTTGAAATAGAAAAACAATTTTGACATGTTGATTTTTATCATATAGTGTGAATTAAGACGTCTGTCTTGAAGAAGGGAGTAAGAAAATAATGATTTTACCTTTACAAAACTTTTCTACAGCTCTCTAGGTTTGGAAGCCTCAACCTGTTAGTTTTGTATTTTAACAGCTGTGAAAATCCAGGGACAGAGTTCTTGGGCTTCTTCACCATGGGGAGTACCCTGTGATCTTTGTTGTGCAATGCTATGTGTGCAGAGCCCATGCTGTGCCCTTAAGCTAGCTGGAGCTCAGTGTGGATTTAATTCTGGAGGCGTTTTTGAGATCCAGCAAAAGGAAATTGCCGTAAGTTTGAGATAAGAGCAGTATATTTGACATGACAGCAACAGAAGGACTAGACTGAATGGATTCTTGACATTGTCCATGTCCAAAATTTACAGCCTTCCACAGCAAATTTCAGAACTGTTGCAGAAGTTGTTTACTAATCATCCAGATTTGGATCATCCTGTAAAGGTTTACCAAGTTTAAGACAATGGTTTTACCTGCACCAGTTCTGACTTGGAACTTTTTTTGTCTCATTATATTTTAGGTACAGCAATAATTACCATAGCACTTAATAAATTCCATGCATGCAGGAAAGTTACAGCTTACACAAGATCTCTTAAACATGTATAAAAACCTTTTTCCAGTTTACTTCCAGCTCTCTTTGGATAATATCAGGCTATATTAGGTGTGTTTACAATCCAATTGAAATGTGTGATTGGCAAGCCAAGATCCCAGATGTAAAAATGCAACCAAAACTTCAGAATTAGGCTCAGCTGAAATTTATATTTGCTGCTCAACCATTTAAAGTTAATCTTGGGAAACATTTAGGCACAAAATTACATCTTAATGGTTTTGGTCAGTCATTGCAGAAGTGTGCATATGTGTTTATAGAATATTGAAATACATCTATGAGATGGCACTCAGAGTATTTTGTAACATTGTTGTCCTAAGATATCCTTAATATTCTTTTTTCTTCTTCCAATATTGCTGATTGAGAAGGAGTGGTGAAGAAATATATTACCCAGAAGTATTGGGAAGAGCAAGGGTTAAGCCACGTTAAAAATCAGCTAATTTTGTAAAAAAGTGACCTAATTTACACAGGAAGTTACAAAATGGCCTACATGGCACCATCCATAAGATTAATTTTGTGCACATAAATCCCATTGAAAACTCTTGAATGTCAACTTGTCTTTTTGATTGAAATGTGTTTGGTTGTGAGAGAGAGGTGGTTTAGAGATGGTCTTAAGCTTTGAGATTTATCGCTTGGGTTACAAACTTGCAATGCATACAGGGATTAAATAGTACAAATACAAACATCATAGAAAGCACATGATAATCCAGTGGGTTTGAGCTCTTTCTTAGGCTTTCTTTTCCTTCCTGTCAGTATGTGCCTGGCTATGGGGGAAGACACACAGACAGATGATCTTTTCTTTCCTGTGCTGAGAACTCTCTGAAGCAATAAGCATCATTCTTGCTCTGCAGCAAGGCTGCCCTTCCTCCCACAGGCCCTAAGGAAGCTGTCCTGCCCTCCTGAGCCCTGGAAAGGCTGCCAGGGCCAAGCAGTATGAAATTCATCTTGATTTGCTCAAAAAACTGCCTCCAGGATTGCCAGTAGAGGTACTGGGGAGACACCTTCGTGACCCTGCTTGGCCTCTAAATGAAAAAATTAATTTAAGCTCTAATTTCATTTATGTTTCTATGGAAGATACTGAAACTGGGTTTTTGAGGGTTTTTTTGTTTGTTTTTTTTTCTTCTTAATTAAAGGACCTAAGGAATTGGGGCAGAAATCGTAGTGAGATGTAAAAATAATACTTATGTCTTACATTTTTGTGGCTTGGCTTATTTCTGATCATGTTTTCTACTGAATATTTTATTGAGGCAACAGATAAATTGAGTGGTACTGTTCCCAGTTGTGTGAGCTTTATGATTTGTTCCATGCTTTTAATTATAATTTTTTTTCCTTTAATCATGCTCGCATAAGCCCATGTGAACTTAACTCCAAACCACATTGGGGGCTGTGAACACAAAGAATATTATCTCTGTTTTAATTTTGCATTTTAATTATTTCTCTGTCTTGAATTAATTAGTTTTGATGATGATTTGGAAAGATATATTTATTTTTTTTATAACTAGGCTGTGCAACCAAAAGCTAATTTTTATTTATTTTTTTTTAGGAAAAAAATCCTAACAAAAAACTCGAAATATGTTATGAATTGCTTGAAATTGTCACAGATTTTTCTTTTGATCACCTTCTACTGCTGGGCAACACAATATGGCAGATGGCTGATGTGTATAGTTGGTTAGCTGGGTTTTGTCCTCCTGTGCTCATGAGTAAAGTTATGTTAGGTCTCAAATTATTTGTTTCATGTATTTTGTGGAGATGGCAAAGAGGGGCTTATATTTTTCTTGGAGTTTTAGGGATTGGAGACTTTTCCATCCCAAGATCTTTACCTGTGATATAGTTTCCTCTGTGACATTTATGCCTCCTCTGATGTCCTGTTTCAGAGCTCTATTTGCAGGAGACCACAAAGCAAGAGCTTATTGCAGGAAGATCTTTCTCAGCTGGGTATCTCTAGAGAAGGAGAGAAATTCAGGAATGTGAATGAATGTAGAGATGCATTGCGTGCCTCTTCTGTTTAGGACCTGCCAGAAACCTTTGCTGCAGTTTGGGACACCTGTGCCTGGCACCAAAATGCACCGAATGCTTGTGGCAGTGAGATACCATGAGAGCACAGGACACACAGCTGTGTTCAGCTGCATTTCAGCAGCAAATTCCCTCAGAGTGAGAGGTGGCTTTTTGGTCACACGTGAGATTTAAGGCTGTACATGGGTTTGGAGTTGTGTGCTCCAAATGCAGAGACTGACCACCTGCATGTCCTGTTTCGCTTTGCCACACCCTCAGCCCTTCCTTTCCAAGCAGACTGTTGTTTTCCATTAGGCTTTTGCTTGAGAAAGGAAACAGGATTATTGGACTGTGCCTTGGCTGCATTGAACCATTTTTCAGGTTTTGTTCCATTATTGCAACTGTTTACATTAATTGAAGTTTTAATAAAAGCCCAAGCAATTCACACAGCAGGTGCTCTTTGAGGCTAGGCACAGTCTGAGATCATCCCGGCTTTCACAGGCAATTCTGCAGATTTTTATTTTCCCTGCTGCTCTGTTTTACTTTGTTTTCTGAAGGTGCTGAGGAGAGAAATAATTATGTGTTTTCTTTCTCATTTACCTTGTTTGTAAAGGGACTGTACCCCCTTCTGATCATTCCAGGACTTCCGTGGTCAGTCCCTCCTCAGACCATTGTGGTGAGAGTAGTGTAATGTGCTTTTCTAACTGCTGGCTCACTGATTGCTTGTTGTAGAATATTTTCTCTTTTCTTCTATTCATTCCACCCATAATTCCATCAAATTTTCCATCTCTCCTTTGCAAATTAGATGTTGACTGATGCAGGCTACTCAAACCTTCTTTTCTTCTGCCCTGTAAGACTCTGAGCACTAATCAGTGAAAGAGATTTGACAAGTGTTTTCTTTTTAAGTGCTTCTTCCTTCCAGAGCATCACACAATAGCCATTAGACAAAGTGCCATATTTCCTTTCCCCCCTTTTTGGGGGGAGGGAGAAACAAAAGTGAGGCATGGGCAGATATCTGGAATTCTCAGAAAACAAAGTAGTCCCTAGGCTCAACACCTTTGCATTTGGCCACAGGGGTTTGCACTCTACTGGACCCTACATTTCTTTCTTTCTCTGCACAAAGGCTTCCTGAGGATCTCTGAAGGATCTGGATCTGTGTGAGCTTCCTGGCCCCCTACATTGCAGCAAACTAGAGGGTGTCCCCCAGTCTGCATTCCCAGTACTTATCAGATACCAGTCACTTTTTAGTTACTCCTATGTCAGTCTCAGAAAGCTCAGTGCCACTGCTTCAGTGTCCCTGATTATTTACTTATGTATTTCGCTGTGCTGTCTTGTCCCTGGGGATATCAGCAGCCTCAAAAGATGTGTTTCAGCACTTGAGCTGCCAAATACTGAGAGATGGTAGGCTAGCACAGTCTTGTAATAGTCCTGATACTGACAGCATATGAAATAATACGACCTAATGAAAATAATTATCCTCCTTTAATAGTATCTTCATATAGCAGTGAGACCTGAAGATGGCATTCTCAAAGATGAGAGTGACTCTAGGACCAAGATCTTCTTTCATGTGTGCTTACTTCCATTAATTTTTCTAAAAGACAAAAAAGTGAAATAAACACTAGTGAGACCTTGTAAGTCCCAGGTACCAAAGGTATGGTCTGCACACGGCTTTTCTCCTGGAACAAAAGGTTTTCCTGGATATGATTCTTTAACCTTCTCCTCCAACTTATTCCTGGTGAAGCATTATTTGAATGAAATTGCACTGATACAATTCAATTTGCTTCTCATCTTGTAATTAGTCTACAATAGTGCTGTGATTGCATCAATACTCAGAGATGTGAATAAAGCAATTTTTCTATGCGCAGGCAGGCTCTAAAACATATATTTCTCCTAAAATTTAATATCATTGAAGACCCTGTTAGAGCTTTGAGAATATTAAAGGAAGCTAGATTAATTATTTTGCCTTTAACATAGTCCTACTCTCTTTCCTTATATGCCATGAAAAAGGCCAGCCGATGTTAATAAAATCCTTCTATCTCAGCTTTTAAATCACTTCTTTTTTCTTTTTCACTTTAAGTTCCTGAATATGGGAACAAATTTTACATCCTCCAAACCAAATTCCAGTTAATGCCACTCTAAAGGAAATGAGCTTCTTCACTGCTATAAAAAAATACTATTGTAGTGGTAAAAGTGAAGGAAATAATCTAAATTTTACAAATATACCCTTGAACTCTTGTTTTCTGGTAAAAAATGATTTTTTTAAATCATATTTTTATTTATGAAGACAGAATGGCTCATGAGAAATGCATTTGTTGCACATCAAGGTTATGCCTGAAAGAGGTTTTTGCATTCAGGGAGTATTTGAAAGCTGAGGTTATCTGAGTTGTGACCTTGGTGCAGCACTTTGACCGCAGCAGTTTTTTTAACAGAACTGACCATGGACTTAATTTATTCTTTTTTAAAAATAATTGAGACTCTTTTTGAGCAAGCTAATTTGCATTCCTAACTCTTCCTGCAGGATTTATACCCCAGGAAGATTCTGCTTCATAGATATCCAATATTGTCTTTGCAGTGTAAATGTGAGAGCTGGCGAGACTTGGGGAGGTTTAGCTGGTTACAGGATGTCTGTGGTGAAGGTAGCAAAGGAAGCAGGCTTTTCTGGTCTCTGTGAACACCATATTCTTGCTCATGAGAACCTCTTTTCCCAGGGATGTTGCCATCTGTCGCATGGTTTAGCATGTTTAGATGCAATACTGGAGATTTTAATATTATTATTATTATGTATAACCATCCTCATAGCACATCTATGCAGAGTTTTGAAATAAAAGGAACATTCTGATGTACAACAGAGTAAGCAAGTGGATAAGTTGAGTAGTTTCATGCAGATTCTTTCACATGTTTCTTTAGGGTGATTTTTAATGATATGAGGCCTGTTTTGCTTTTCATTTCTGATTGATAATGGTATGGTTTTGGCTGCTGCTTGAGGCAGCACATAGATCTGGTCTATAGGTCTTTGCTCTCTGTAGGTCAAAGCTGCAGCTTTGCTTTCCATTTCTGTTGAATAAAACAATTTAAAGGCCCATGGTTCAGAGAAATTGTGCACAGCCAAAAAGACCTAGAGTGTAGGCTGGCTTTTGCTTGTTTGATTGCTTGTTTTTGTTAAATTGCTTTGGTTTTTCTTTTTCTAACACAGTTTTTGGTCATGTGCCTGATCTGTGTCCTCATGCTGCACCTTGTGAGCTGATAACTCACCCCTGCACCAGTCCCTCTCCCACACACCTTTGCACTCCAGCTCCTCCATTGCTCCATCTGGCAATGTTCCATGCAATAAAAATTGGTAACTGACACAAAGGAGAGGGAATGTTATATTTTAGTGAAGGCAGGTTATTGAATATATCGTGGTGTCATGAACTTTCAGTCTCTGATGCTGCATTTCTGGAGCATATGGGAAAAGCAGCATAGCAACATAGCTGCTACTCCTAATTATATAGTATAAATGTCAAGCTTGTTCAAAATTCAAGGATTACACACTGCCAGAAGAAACTCTCTCTCTTCTGTAGACTGAAGCTTTTTGGCAAGAGGGTCTAAAGGAAAAAGCACTAACTGTGATCTCATCAGCCTATTTCTCAAACTGCAGGGAGATGGACAGAAAAAGGCATTTTTACAATGTCTCTGCCAAGGGATGTGATAATTTCTTGCTTTCAGCTCTAAGAAACTTCCAAGATACACAATATTTCAACCATATTCAAATTTAAATATTAAGTTTAGAAAAGTTGACAAGTACTGTTTAGTTGTTTAAGCATTAGAATATTATAAAGCACATTCAGAGTCACGGATGTAACCAGATGACATTTTGTTTGCTGTAATGTAAAAAGAAGACATAAATTATTCTCCGAGCATTTAGAAAATTGTTATATATTACTGCTGGAAAGATCTGATAAGTATTATTCTTGCATTTTACTACCATTCCTAATCAAACAAAAATATACAATACCTATAACAAAATGCTACCCAAAGATCTTATTAGACACAAACTAACATGTTAGAAAAGAAACAGTCTCACTTCTATTGAACAACAAGGAATTGAAAGTGGTGTCTACACCAGTTATTTGGTAAATGTTTGGCAAAGCTGATCACCTCTTAGGTGAGGTGTTGGAGAACTTCAGAACTGCTTCTTGTAGAATAGATAATAAATGAAATGACAGGAAAGTGTGTTGAGCCATATGGATTCTGAACAGCTTTTAAGTTATTCATAATCAGCTTAGTAATTTTCAAAGTGAGTGTTTTATAGTGACAAATCATATGGATGCACTAAGACACCTGTTTGTTTTTTTTTAATACTTCATATCATAGCATTGTAAGATATTTTAAAAGACTCTTTCATGCAGTGGTACATAAAAAAAATAACCTGCAAAAACATTTTATAGAAAACCCTCCAGATTTTTAGGGGATTTAAATAATATTTTTCATTATATGTAAATGGTTGAGCAAATTCCTACAGGACCCTTTAAATTTATTACCCAATATGGCTTGATTTAAAGCCACCAAAGCATATAAGTTAAATTTATGAATTGGCCAAGTGGCAGAGAACACACATATGATGTATTTAGAATTGGCAAAGGCTCATCTTGATGAAGAGTGCTGTAAATTACTTTTGATAAAAAAAAATTAGCAGAGGAAGTGAAAAATCATTACTAGCAGAAGAAGAACAATTAAACATTAATGCTCTGTGCAAAGACTGATAGATAGTTGAGAGGTTGATTTGTAAAAGTCACTGGCACCACAGGGCATGAGTTTATTAAGAGTATGAAAGAGGCTGAGTAAAAAATGAGACCATACTTTAATTAACAGAAATGAAAAATAAACAGTTCAATACTTGTAGAGTCGTGAAATGAAATTTTAGTTTGAGGGTAGTTGTGTGTAAAAAAATCCTAGGAGTTTGACAACTTGAAAACCAACTCCCTTAAACCCTGATTTGTCTGAGGAGCTGAAGACAATAATAGGTAGATATTTATGATAATTTAAATGTATATCTGCTGGATTTGCCTGGGATGGAGTTAGCTTTGTTCACAGTGCCAGCATGGAGCTGTGTTTTGGATTTGTGCCCAAGGCAGTGTTAATAACACAGGGATGTTTCCATTACTCACAGAGCCAAGGCCTTTTCTGCTCCTCACCAACGAGAAGGTTGGGAGGGCACAAGGAGCTGGGAAGGGACACAGCCAGGAGAGCTGACCCCAACTGACCCAGGGGATATTCATTCCATGAGACACCAGGCTCAGCATATAAAGCTGGGGGAAAAAGAAGGAAAGGGAGGTGTTTGGAGTGGTGGAGTTTAGTCTTCCCCTGTAATCTCTGTACTGATGGATCCCTGCTTTCCTGGAGATGGCTGAACAGCTGCCTGCCCCAGGGGAAGTGGTGAATTAATTCCTCATTTTGCTTTGCTTGCACGTGGGGCTTTTGCTTTACCTATTAAACTGTCTTTATCTTTTTTACCTATTAAATTGTTTTTACCTCAACCGGTAATTTCTTCACCTTTTTAATTCTCTTCCCCTTTCCACTGGGAGGCAGTGAGCAAGCAACTGAGTGGTGCTTAATAGCTAACTGGGGTTAAACCATGGCAATAAGGAAATGGATAGAAAATCAATGCATTTTCTTGCAATCCTTTTTTTTTCAATGATTTGTCATTTTCACATCCTAATGTGTATTATGTGTAGTACTTTGCAGGAATAAATAAATCGTCAGCTCCAGACTGGGAGGAGCTATGACCTGTGCAAAGATAGAGTGGAAAATTAGGGCCTCAGATTTGGAAATTGTTGCTGTGGTCATGCCTCCACATCTATTCCTTCACAGATACTCTATAAATTGTGCTACCTCATTGAGGGTCCTGACCACCCTTGTCTTACACAAACTGGCAATTGCTTTGTCTCCTCAGGAAAGATGTAAAAGGCCCAACAATTCCAGTGGAAAAAAATTGGCTAAAAGTTAGTGATCAGTTGACTGGACCTTCATGGTCTCAAGAAACAGCCATCATACATTTGACACTAATTGTATTTGACATCCAGGCTGAAAATTCAGAGTAAAAAGCCCAAGGATCTCAGAGGCATAAAATATCTTCTATTTTGAGAGATGAGTCACACAGATAAGAAAGTACAGAGATGCTGGAGACTACATGTATTTCTGTGTACTGTTTCCACTGTTGATCTAGAATAGGAAACTTTCTTGATAAAAGTTCATGTACAAAATTATACCCTTGGAAGCTGCCAAACTGACAGTCTTCATACCACTGGCAGAGGTAACATGCATTTCTTATTCTATCTAGCCAGTATGCCTATATTTAACTGTTCTAAAAGCACTGAAACACACTGTAAGGAAGATATTTTATCCTCTTGCTCATTTATGTTTTACTGCAAGATGCTGAGCTTTTCTAGGAGCCGAATGGAGTCTTTAACTCCCACTAATTTTGCTCAAAATTTGGTGTAAATAGTTCACAAGAATGCCTGCCATTCTGTGGAGACAAACTGACTCCTTTGCTTCTCCTCATACTTCCTGAAATAATCCAGGATTATAAAATAACTTAAGGTATCTATCAAACAGATAAGTATCTAATTGTTTAGTTAACTTCCCTCTCAGTAGGCTTATTTTGTGTTTGTGAGATTGGATTTCATCAAGAAGTAGGGCTAAGTCTAAAAAGGACTTTCTGTGCCTGGTAGGGAAAAAATAAATCCCTTAGCCTTGGAAACACATCAGATTCAGAAGCCAGTTCCCTCTTTGGCCTAAGAAGGAGGAGAAATTATTTCTTTCTAAGAACACATGACAAGACTGTCTCTGCCTGTCATATGTGTGATAATTATATTTGAGTAATTCAGTTCATACTTCAATATAAAATATAAAAGCTCTTATTAGTGGGAGGGATTTATGTGTGTATACTGAGGGATATTCATTTTTGTAATTTATCTTCCAAAGGTCTTTATGTTCAGTATACAACAAGCATTTACACTTTGTGCACTACAGGCTTCTCTTTTCAAAAAGTTAAGTATTTAAAAATGTAAGGGTATGATGTCTGTTATGTTTATCAGACAGTAAACCAAGCAAAATGAGACTTGGAGGAGACAGATACAGATACAGTGTTTTCCTAGAGGAGTGCTCTTATAGACTCTAAATGGTAGAAATATAGGAAACAAATTAGTGGTGCTAATTCTCTGTAGATTAACTTTCTCTGTGTGTTGTAAATGAAACGTTGATATAGTAGTGAAAACAACTACATGGGTATAAAGTTTTCAAACCCTTTAATCAGTAGGGAAAATGTAGAAATAGTTAATCTGGGTCAATACAGCGTTCTTGTGTAGTAAAAATGTTAATATACACAACTTTTTTTTTTTTTTTTTGCTTGTAATGGTAGTTTTAAGACAGAGACAGTTGCATTGCTGTTGTACACATGATTGTCTGATGATCCAAGGAAGACAAAGCTTGCAGGGAAGGTGTTCTTGTACAAGTCCAAGAAGAGACGTTCATCAGAGGGGCAGGTTACAAAAATGCACAAGGGCCCAGGTTGTTTCAATTATACACTGGTATCTTGCCAGATTAAATGAAATAATGTGAATTGCCTATGGAATTCATAATTTTTTCTTCATAGGCTTGCTCACCAGATTTCCAGTTGCAACACAATGGAGACTCATGGAGCTTGCTTGATGGTTCCTCGTTCTTCAGCTCCCACCATCCTTGGCTCACAATTTTTAATGGGTATTCTGCTTCCAATTTACAAAATCAGTCAACAGATGAGTTAAAATTATCATATGGAAGGAACTAAGTAAAACTGTTTTTCCTACTTGTAACATTTTTTTCCTAAGAAATCCCACATTTTAATGCTTTGCTCGTCCTTCACTGCTTATCACTTTGAATCATGGAATCATTTAGGTTTGAAAAGACTGAGTCCAACAATTAACCCAACACTGCCAACTTCACCACTGAAGGATGTTTCCAAGTGCCACATCTACCTAGCTTTTAAATACCCCCACACATGCTGACTCAACCACTTCCCTGGGAAGCCTGTTCTAGTGTTGTCAATCCTTACAGAGAAGAAATTTCTCATAATATCCAACCTAAACCTTCCCTGACACAACTTGAGGACATATCCCCATGTCCTTTTGCTTGTTGCATGTGCCTTTGTGTCCCACTCATAGTAATCAGAGCTCTGACTAAATTTTTATATCTCGTTTATTCAGATAGGAGGGATGGATAAGAAAGAAGAGGATGTAGTATAGCATCTGTTCTTTTAAGCAAATGGTGCTACCTTGGTGCTGCTAACAGCTGTAAGTTGCTGTTTCCTTGCAGGACTGGCTGATATCACTGCAAAAAGATGACGAAGGGTCTATCTCTGCTGTCATATAACAGACCTGGTTGCTGGTTGTCTGATTGTACACACTTGTGGGTATGTTAATTCACTCCCCAGATCTCTTCTGGAGGGTACTAATTGGTTCCCTTGGGCTCTGTCTGCATTTGTAATTCAGCACACAAGAGTGTGTCAAAACAGATGGTGCTGAGGATCCTCCTCCCTCTGTCATTTGTGTGATATCAGTGTTGTGAAGGATGTCACGGGCTGGGCCCTCCTGTGAGCAGCTAGCTGGGATTTCCTCTGACAGGAAAGCTTGCCTCTCTCTCCTCTTGCACAGGGTTCTGTAATGGTGTGCTCTGCTCTGATTGGGAGCATTGGAATGCCATTGGGAGCATTGGAATGCCACCACGGCCCCCACTGTGGCTCCCAACAGAAAGGCTCTGGCACAACTGGTGGTTTGTGGGCATGACCAATCAAATGGAATGGGGACAGAAGGAACTGAGAGAAGGACCCTATATTTAGTCTGAGGACAGAAAATCACCACCTTGAGTTGAGACTTTGAAGAGTAGGCAGACTTTATCTGTATTGCTCTAATAAAAGATATGCGCTCTTCCTATAAACTTCTCATTGAAGGAAAGAACATCTTTTATGGGATACTGTAAAACTCATGCATCATAGGTGAGTCTGAAGGTTGATTTTTAAAATCCTATTCTCAAGGTCCCTGAATTTTCTAATATCTCTGTTTTTGCAACCAGTCTATTGCAAATTTGGCAGCCTTATCTGTGGAGTAACCTTATCTCCTCTCAGCTGGTTTTGCTCACTTAGGAGGGAACTCTTTGCCCATTCAGGAAGGACAGTGTGTCTTTAAAAAGCAGTATAGGAAATCCCCTGCAGCATGTCGTATGGCAAGATAAAGCTCCTTGATTGTAGTTCTTGCTGAAGAAACAGCCTCTGTGTGCTTGGAATCCAGAACAGCAACTTCTACCACCTACAAATATGCTCCCCCAAACTGAGACAACTTGTAGTCTATGATTCTAGGAGTGGAAGGAGTGTGGTGGTAAAAGTATTAATATTTACAATTGAGAGGGCTGGCTAAGAAGCAAGTTTAACTTAAAAAACATTCATTTCAACTAAAAGCTATGGTCTGTGATTGTTTGCAGCTCCTCACTTCTGAGGTAAGCTCATACTGGATGTGCCGCTCCTAGAGGATCCACTACGAGACATCTCCCCATATGGTCATGTTATTTACTGCCTGAGTCCTCAGAAACATGACAATTAGCAAATTAATTACAGAGCTCATCCCTCCCAGAGATGGATACCTGGCTTTCCTGACATTGAAGTAATTGCATTTCCTCACCTCTTTTAATATTCTTTTAGAGTGTGGTGGTGCATCCCTCTCCCTGCCCCCCACCAGGCCACATTATGATCTGAGAGTTCTTTAAACAAACTTAAACCAGTCATTTGTGACCAACAGTGCATAGGCTGGGTCTCTACAAACACTTGGGAGAGAACTGGGGAGCAGAGAAATATGCTGTCCCAGAGTTTGTAGCTAATCAAGCTTCTCCCTGAGCTGCCCTAAGTTGTACCTGCATATCACGCCTTTGGAATCCCTAGATTCTCCAGTGGAAGTTAAAAGTCACCTTCTGAGACAGTAAAACTTGAGTTTGAGTTGATTGAGACACAGGGTTGTGGCTATTAACACATTCATGCAGCACGTGCTAACACGCGCTGCAAACATACAGCGCTTCCAGGCAGAAGCATTTTCAGAAATGATGTGGTCAGATACTCATAACCTTAATTTAATTTCTTTCCAGACATAAGCAGGAAGAAAAAGGCTGGAAGGATCTCAGGGAAGGCACTTGTAGAGCAGAGATTCTTTCAGGACCATGCTATTTTTCAAGGAGACACTTGGATGCTACACAAGTCCAGCGTACCTGCTATGCCCTGAACATTGGCAATAATGAATGTCTTGCTAGGAAAGCCAAAGAAAGCAGTGTCATGTAGGATAATAGCACAAATTGTGAGCCCATCTGTCCGTGTGATTAGTGGAATGAGCCTCTTCCAGAGAATGAAAGGAGGCAAGAAAACATTTCCAGAGTTTGTGTTCAGTTTAGCATTGCAGAAAGGTACAGAAAGGATAAGAATTCATGTAGCTGTTGGTGCTGGGTGATTGAACAGAAGATCTGATCCCTGTACCTTTTTCCAATGAACTGAACTAAAATGTAAAGGATCCACCAAGTCCAGCCATGTCAAACTCTTTGAAGAGGAATAGGAGGGGAAAATATTAGCAGCAAACAATATGATAAAATTTTCAGTAGAAAGTATGAGTCAGTTTCCAGTTAACCAATTTAATTACAGAGAGTAAAAGCCATAATTTGCTGGTCATCCATGAGGAGGCAGATGAGTAATTTTTGCAACTGGCCGATGTCTCAAATTATATTTATAGATTAATTGTACTCTGAAGCCAGAAAACCCAGACCCACAAACCTGCCTTGACTGTTCAATAGTGGCTTACCCTAAAAACTGCTCCCACTTACAAACACAGGAAAATTCTCAATCATATTAATAAATCTTTTTTCAGTGATACTTAGATGCTTTCCCCAAAGAGCTCAGTGGGAATGAAGTACTAGCTTTTTCTGTCCCTTTTAAAAAATGGTTCTATTTTGTTTATTGTGATAGAGACCGCCAGCAAGACGAAATCAATGAGTTGTGTCTAGTGACAATATAGATAGACCTTGTATCTGAGGCTCTCTTTCAGCATGTAACACACATATTCTAGGGACAAAACACACCCCAGTGCCCTCAAGGTTGAGTCACCAGCTCTCTTGCTTCACCATTCCTTGCTGAACACAAAACACATTATCAAAACCAAAATTCACCATCAACCAAATCTGTGATCTTGAGTCACAGGTGAAATTCTGACTTTATTAGCATGTTTCTCTGGCACATGGTCTTGGACAACTATTTCTATGGCTTTAAGGAGACTATTTAGTCTTCAACTATTTTAAGATGGTCTGTCTTTTTTAAAATAAGATATATTTGGCTTCATTTTGGTATCATGTTGTCATCTGTCTCTGAAACTTCCCTAGAAGCCTGTAGAGGAAATGTGTTCTCCATGGTGCAGTTAATTTGGGTACATGCTGAAGATGGTTTCCAGAATAGCACTGTCACTTACCTGCTGGGATGGCACTGGGGCCTCCCACGCTGCTGTCTGGGGCTTGGAAACTTGCATCTCTCTTAAACATCTAGCTGCACTTTTCCAGTTCCTGGAGAGGGAACATCTATTCATAGTTATGGCAGTATGGCATTCTCCCATATTTGCCAGTAATAATTGTTCTGTTCAATGTTATGCCTTTTGGCCCGGTAGGAACCGAGAGCAAAGCCTCTTTTTATGTAGATATAATGATCTGCAGTGTGTTTTTTTGCCCCTCTTTCATTGTCACTTTTTCCTTTTTTAATTCCCTTCTTCACACATTATTTTCAGGCTGTGCTTTTGTTTTCCTTCTGCACAACCCTGAACATCATGAACTGTTTCCACTGAAAATGTTTCTGGTTTCCTCTCACAAATAAGTGACAAAGCACGAAGATGGCACTGTTGGGTGCACTTCATTGTCTTCAACAGCCCCTGAAAGGCAACACTTGCCTCACAGTGACCTCAGAGATCTCTTCTGCCTGAGACTGAAGAGTGTGTGTGTGTCTTGAGGAAGCAGCTCTGCCAAGAGAAAACAGAGATACTGTATTTAATTGGGAAGAGGCAGGGTGTGCATGGCAGAAATGGGAGAGTTTTACCTAAATGTAGAGGTGTTTTCAGTTTCTTACCTCGTTACAAACTTCTGTTTTACTTCCTTCCAGAGACTGCAGTCTTTTCCTGCCAGAAAACAAAAGATAATTTGTGAAAGATGGGAGTAAACTTGGCTTGGAAAACCTAACTCATCAATGAGAGAAAAATTGGTTTAAGATCAGGACAGCAGTGCTAAATATCTGTTGTTTCTCTGATAGTTCATCATGACAGTGCAGGAAAATTTTGATCCAGCCTTGAAGCATAACTAGTCACTATTAAGGTGCTTTTATCTCTGTGGTAAGAAAAATATAGTTTGGGGTGTTTTTTCTTTTTTTTAAGAGAGAGGAAAAAAAATGTCCCTCTAGAAATCCTGCAGAAGGTGTATGTCATTTAAATGTCTTTTAAGCTTTGGTTTGAAAACTTCTGGAGCTCTACACAGTAATTACTTCCATTGAGGAAGTGCACACATTCTGCTGCTCATGCTAATTGCTGATAAGAAAAAGGCAGGAGGGCTCAGTGAAATGTTTCAGGCACTTGTCTTTCTTTTACGAAGCCAATTCCTGTAAATCTGGCAGCAGCTAGAAAGAGTGCCTTCTGTAATCATCTTTCCACTGTGCAATTTTAAAATTTCTTCTCTTCTTTCCATCAAAAAAGCCAAGGTAGCCGCTCACATCGTGTCAAAATGGGCGTCACATGCTTCATGTAGTGAGCAGCGGGCAGTTCGGCAAGAGGCCATGCAGATGAGAAGAAGGGAAAATTACCTCATTTCTTCACCTTTGCTACTCAATAAAAGGGAATAAATGCTGTTATAAACATGGGGAAAGGGAAGGAGCAACAGCTTAGCTAAGTCATGGGTTTGAACCCTAGAACCCCATTTGTCATTTTAATTCTAATCATTTGGATTGCCAGCTCCTCTTCAGTCGTGTAATACTTGGCAGCCAGACAGGGAGGAAGGGAGGAATAAATTCCAGCATATTTCCTGCTTCCTAGATGTCTCTAGCTCTTGTAATAACTCTGTAAATTTTGTAAATGGGATGGATTAAACCTTAGAGCAGATGAGTAAAAATGGAACTCAATTTCAATTTTATCAAAATAGAATTTTTAAATCGGTTTTGTCATTAGGATTTTTAGTATCTGAAAGCAGCAATATTATCTGTAAAGAGTCAAGCTCAAGTTTTTGCAGAAGGCTGGTTTTATCTGAGATTATAGCCACTGTATCACATAAAATCTTTTAATTTACTTTGTTTAATAAATATATTCTGATATTCTGATATAACTCCCTGCTATTGAATTTAGTTCAATTTCCCTAACTTTACCTGGTATTACTTTAGATTTAATTAACAAAAAGCTGGGGCCAAATAATCAGGCTGTAATTGGACAATTTTCATCTTCCTGTATGTTAAATTGACATGCCTAAAATATTTTAGAATCTAGGCACTCTTATTTGCAGAGCAGTGGGCAAACGTGAAGAGCCTTGTGTAGATTTTACTAGGTTTTAGAATTCATTTAAAAAGAAGACTAAATGTCCCCCTGGGAACAAAACAGTAATTTATGTCCTCGAGCTAAAGTAGCAGAAGTACAAAACATTTACAGAGATTTTATTAGAATTCAGCATTAACACTGGTGGGTGTTTTGACACTTTGAGGTAATTTTAATTTATGATTCTTGATTATTGCTTGGAAATGTCAGGTAGAAACAGGTCTCTTCTTGTCCATTATGACTTCCTCAGTACCTGCATCAGGGGATGAGTAGGTCAAAGCTTTCTAATTTGAAGTCTCATTTGGAGAATGACAAAAAAATAAGCACCTGATACAGAAAGATTGCTTTATTTTATCACAAGCATTCAGACTTTGACAACTGTATTTAAGACCAATGTTCATGGGGATATTTAGCCCGTGTTTAATTATTTTTTTTCTCCTAACACTAACTGAAAAATTCATAAAATCCAAATATGAAATTTTATGTTTATAAAAGAAGTATACAGCATAGTGGGGATCTTTGAGAGGTACTTTGCTTTATATGAAGACTCACAGATTATGAACCAGAATCTCTTCCACTTTTGTGAAAAAATTATTTTTAATAAAAAGACCTGTACTGGCTGGGTGGTTGTTTAGCTGGGGTGAGGAGGTGGAACTGTGTGTTGCCTCCCTCTCTTCTCAGATGTGGTACAGCCGGAATACAGCTGGAAGAAAGTATTTACCTGCAGCCTTGTGAATCTCTCATGGGCAGAAAGGAATTCCTTCAGGATTTTGTTTGTGCATCCCTGTACAGTCTCTTCCCTACTTTCTACCGTGCTGGTGATCTGTTTTCATGTGATCTACAATAACCTCCAAGTGTTTTCCAGTAGAATGTTTGCAGAGCAAGTTGTTGCACATGTCTTTATGCAGTGGATTTGTTTGTGCTTAATTGTGTTCCTTGTTGTCCAGTTGTCCCCACTGAATTTCACTCTCCTCTTTGGAACTTCCTCCAGATTAAGAAAGCGTCAAATTCTAAACCTGACTTCTAGGATACCTGAATTCCACCTGATTTGGGAGTGTGCATGTTTAGCTTTTCTTAAAGGAGGGAGGTGAGGGAGAGAAGTACTCTTGCCCTTGTCATTGCTGGGAAAAATTAAATGTATGCTGACTTCAGAGCAAGGCCTGAAAACTCAGGATAATAAAGGGAAGCAAAGAAATTGGTGTGAAACACAAGATGGTGCTTGACCTGCTAATCTCTGAGTGTATAGGGAGTTATAACACTGAAATGTACTGTGAAACCTAAACATATCATGCTAGGTTAGTAGTGCAGAGAAAGGCCAGCCATACAGCAAAGAGATGACATGTATAGAATGATTAAAGAGAAGGTAATGTGGTATTGATCTTTAAAAGCATTGTCCAATAAATCTAACTCAATATTTCCTAAAGTAAAGGAATAAATATTAAGTAAAAATCTGGTGTATAATGGCAACAGACCAAGAAGCAATAAGCATCATGAGCTGAGGGTGGAGGAAAAATCATGTCAGATAAACTTGATTAATATTTTGCAGATTGAATTACAGATGGTTGCAGTGGAACAGATGTAATTTTTGTGGCTGTCAGATCCTGCTCCTATTTTTACAGATGAAAATGGTAACTGACTGTTGACATCCATCGAGGAGATTTCGCTGACTGAACTCAGAGAAAAGGGAATAACACATCCGTCGTGTTCCCCAAAGTAATATTTTCTTTGTAAATATGCATTCCAATACTGCTATGCATGTTTCCACGCAGTGAGTTAAATTTATACATCACAGAAAGTGGATAAATGAATAGATCTGGGCTTCTGGGGAAAGTAGGAAATGAGATGTGGATAATATCACAAGCTTGTTTTGAATTGAAAACAAGAAGGTCTAAGTGGGAAGTTCCAAAAAGACAGTGTTTTTCCTGAGAGGACACGATGAACTTGAGGAGCTTGTACCACATGTTTTATGGTCTGGAATGTGGTATGAGGAGAATGCCAGGAGTGCTGGAGAATGTAATCCATGGTGGGGTAATGACAGAGGATTGCAAAGGCTGGAGGGAGACAAAACTTCATTCATCCTGCAGGAAGCGGTCCTTAGGAATGATCTTCCCTCCCTAATTTTGAAGTGCAATGGATGGAACACCTCAGGACAGAGCTATGGGATGAGACTGGAAACTGTTCTCAATGTCACTTGCCTGCTCAGCAGCAGAGACACATCCTGAATCATAGAGAAATCCAAGACAATTTACTGAATGAACTTGGGCCATGCTCACAGTTCTGAAGTGTGAGTAGTTTCATCTTTACAGTGGGAATTGAGATCCCTAGACAATGTCTAAATTGCTGACAAAGTGTGTACTCAGATTATGAAGAATAATGTGCCAAGTAGTGACAGGACAGTAATATTGCAGAAACTGATCTGATTAAAGTAGAACTACAGGTACAAAGAGAAAATTGCTTTATCTAAAAGTGTTTTTTTAATGCTAAGAAATACCAGGATTATTTTGAACTTGGTTTGCATAATGCTGGATTTCAGTTGCAGATTCCAGTGGAATATGGGAGAGCCATCAGTGTATAAACACAGGCTTTGAAGAATCATTTTGGCATCCTGACTTCCCATGTCGCTGCTGCCAGCCCTGCCAAAGGGCTCTCTCTACAAAACAGAAACAGAAATGCTGATAAGCTTCAAAGTTATAATTTTAGTACAAAGGGATAGAATAATTGGAATTTAATTGAGTCTACAGCATAGGGGTAGTTTTAAGTATACTTAATGTGCAGTGTGACAAATATTGAGGAAAATGTAGTAGGACAGGAAAGCACACCGTTGTTGCCATATAGCTGGAAGGAGTTGCTTGATTGCCATATTACTGCTTGCCCTGAGAATATTGCTAATTTGATGTTTACACATCAAGTGGTAATATTTTGGTACAAACGCAATTAAGTGGTAGAAATTTTTTTCTTAGTCATCTCTGTTCTACTGTAGATGTCTTTTTCTCAGTTAGACACCTGAATTTTCACATCAGAGTGATTAGAAAAGCCAATAACTCTAACTCAGAGAACTATGCAGCCTTTGTTTCTCACTGCTGGATACTTAGGATAAGTACTGAGCATACAGACCTGCAGAAGTGCTGCTAGGAGGAGAAACAAACATATGCTGTGGGTGAAGGAAATGAAAGGCTAATGAGGCTTTTGTCAGATGCCTTTCCCTGCTTGTTGTGCAGCTCACTTTCTCTGGCTTGTTGTTTAGCCTACAAGCCTTGGGGAAACATATTGTCACAATCCCAGTTTTTACGGTACCTTGCTGATCATGGGAGCCTTACATTACAGAGTTTTTGTTTTTCTGATGACTCAAGTATAGTGGGATTTGCCTTCTGTGCAGCTTTTCCCTCCTGGTCTCCAGCACTGCACAAATCTAAGAAAAGAGATGATTAGCTTTTTTCCCAGAGAACAGGGAACCCTAAAGAAAAACTCCTCTGAGGATGCAGCAGCAGCACTGCCTATCCAGGCCACAAGGGACCCCACAATGTCTTATCCATGTGCCATGTGGTAAAGAATGCAGTAAAAAACCCTAAACAGAGCGTTTTAAGGAACTCAGTATTTTCACTCCTGCTCAGGAAAAGCACTCATCGAACTCAGCTGGAACAAAGACAAGGACAATGTGCCATTCTCTACTGCCCAACTTAGAGGCAGTGATAGATGAAGGGGACAGTGAGAATAAATATCCAACCCCCCCTGAGCTCTGGCAGTGGAGTTGCTTTCATGCCCAGTCCCTGCTTGATCAGTGGGTAGAGGAATTTGTGCATTAATTCTACTCTTGGTCTTCTGTAGATCAGCTCATCCTTTTCTTCATGCCATTTGAAGGGTACCCCTAGAAAAGGTTTTGCTGCCTATTGCTGTAATCCCAAGACTGTTTAGGTTAAGTCCCTTTAAATCTTGCCATCTGCCTTCCACCCAAGAGAGTAAGAGTTAAAGTATTTTACAGTGCTAAAAATAGGCAGAGTAGAATTGTAAAGAGAGTTCATGTGGAGCCTGGTTCTAAGTGGCTTCTTCCAGCTGATGTAGCTGCTGAGAGTCTGACTCACTTCTCTTCCTTGATACACTTCTCCACCACTATTATGTCTCTCATGAATGAGTCCTTAAAAGTCCTTTAAAATGAACAATGCAGTTTTGTCATTGTTTGGTCAGTCAGAAGATAAGAAGATGAGATGCTGTATCACAGGGAACATTTATTTCCAGGCATTTTTATTGTAAGAAACTGCCTCTGTGACCATAGCTTCAAACAATAGCCCTTATAGGAGAAAAAGGACATCTGTTCAGGCCTTGCACAAAGTGACATTAATATCAACTTAATGGACAAAACTTCCAACAGGAGACTATTAAGCTTTCCTGGATAAATTGACATTATGCAGTTTTAATGGAGATCTGAATTACATGAGAATTAAAGAGAATATAAAAACTAGGTGTTCTGTGGAGTTTTACTTGAGTTAATATAAAATCTACTTCTTTAGATGATCACATAAAGTGTAGTTTTCAAGCTGTCTTTAATGCTTTATGTCAACTTCATTGTACTGAAGAAGGAGAGCTTTTAAATTATGACTTCAATTGATGAATAAAACTATCTACTGTCATCTCTGTGAGATGTATACATTCAGCTGGGTCAAGCAAGCACCATAAAGATCACAGCTGAGAAGAGTTAGGTGGGACCCAGTTGTTTTAGGACTTGTTCTCTATTAGCCCCATCCCATTATAAATTAACCTTGGATTGCCTCTGTGCTTTCTGGTTGTGATCTCTAGTAGCTCTGCAGGTTGGGATTGGATGCAGGTGCTTGATTCCTGTCCCAGATTGGTGCCTGGTAAAATCAAGACCACACCTGGAAGGCAGGGGAACAGGTATTCAGGATCTGGCTGCTCCAGTTCTCTCTTTGCTAAGGTAGGTGTCACCTGTTTTTTTCTTCTTTACTTTGGCGCAATGCTTATTCATTTAGGTTCTCCTTTTTTCTGCTATATCACACTAAAGCTTCAATTTGTTGTTGCAGCTTTATTATACTGGTGAATACTTTTAACTCTTTTAATGACCGTTAAGTGCTTGTCATCTCTTCGGAATTTCTTTGCAAATGAAGTTCATTAGATTAGGGACAGTTCTACAAAATCTGGTTTTGTGTCTCTTTGGGTTGATACCTGTACACTTCATGTACACTTTTTATGGACTACCTAATGTATTGCTCACTACATAATTTAAGGAAGCAATAATTTCTGCTTTGTGTGCATATATAAGTGCATTATTGTTTCTTGTGAGAAATTCTATAGAAAACATAAGTATTTTGTTTAGGTTATTTTATTGGGTTTTTGTTTTTAGTTTTTAGGGATTTTTTGTTAATTTTAGCTGGTTCTCACACAGGAAAAGGAGAAGTTACTTGGCCCTGAACAAAAGATCTCTGTTTAGGTGGTTTATGTAGTATTATTACTGTAGCTAATCATGTCCCTGGGCTTTCAGTTTCAAAAATGAACACTTATGTCTCTTTAAGTAGTTGCCATGGAAATTCTCACAGCATGAACCTCTTCAGTGAACACCTTATGGCAGATAATTTATGTCTTTTGTTTCCGTAAACACATCAGAAACTGGAGTGAAAGGGGTTTGCTTGTCTTCAAGGCACAGGCACAAAAACTGGTACTTGTTTGTTCTAGCATATGTTTCCTAACCTCACTTCAAACCAGATAAATCAATATCAGATTCTAATAGTGTTTTTCTGTTATTGGACAAAGCAATACAGTGAACTGAAGAAATCTCTTTTCAGCTCCTAGTCCCCCTAAAGATTTTCAGATTTTTTTTTATTTTTAATACAAAGACTTTGTATATAAATAAAGGAGATATTCCTGGCATTCAAATGCTTTCCTTTTTTCTGCTATAGTCTTCTTCGGGCAGGTGTGATCTTTGTGAGAACAGGATGAAATAATATAAAATATGAACAAGTAACTTCTGTGTTTTGTGGCTTTTTGGCGATTAACAAGCTAATTTTTGAATTTCAAAATAATGGAATGAAAAAGAACTTTGTCCACTGACTTTTTGGGTTTTTTTGAGTTGTCCTCATTGTTTTCCACTGCTGTCTTCTCCATGTATCTAAATGCTGAACATCAACATTGATGAGAGCTATTCCTTTATATTAGAATGTGGTCAATAATTTCTGGGGTTTTAACATTTTGGTAAAGACTAACTTGGCTGTAAATAAGGGTGTTTAGAGCCCCCAAAATTTTGTTCTATTATCTTGAACAAGACACGATTAGAGTGAAGTTATGACCTGCAGGTTAGCAGTGTCATATTGGAGTGTACTGTGTGTTAAGCAACCTTTGTGTGCTGATGCAGTCCCACCATCGTGTCACTCTTTAGCCATAAACCCTGTGTACACAGAGAACCAAAGAGTTGAGCTCTGTTGCCATGCTGTGAGCTCAGGGTAATTCTACCAGCTGCATATTTACCCAAATACTGCTTAGAAGAAAATTTGTCCCAGTATAGACATACAAGGAAATTAATAAAATGGGTTCGCTGTAAAATGTTAAGACATAAAAATGGAAAATAACATTTTAATGACAAAATGCACTGGCTGTATAGTATAATTAGTAACACGGGTTTTAAAAAATGTTTTCTACTGTTTCTATTGCTTTTTTGCCTTGTTTTTAAGCAAGATGAATATTAGTGCCTTTCACAGAGAGTATTTTTATCAGTCCTGCAGGACAAGGAACTTGTAGACAACTGCTCCTATGTTCAATACCAACTGTATTTATCTCTGTCCAGTTCCCACCACACTGATGTTGATACCCTGGAAGCAGCATCTGTGATCAGTTTGGTGCCAGCTGCAGCAAAAGTCCATCTCAAATATGGGTGGACATGACACTCATGGTGGGTTAAAGCATATAGATGAGCAAGAACTGAAAAGAAGTTAGCTTTGCCATGGAACAGCTCCCCCCATAGTAGATAAAAGAAGTACTTCATCCTCCTGAGCTTTCAGCCTGTCTCTCCATTCACTATGTTCCCTTTGAAAATTGAGTCTGTTTAGCTTCCCCTGCCAGACACTCTGGCACAGTTCCTCAGGCACTTAAATATCATAGCAGATTTGGGCTTCTGAGCCTACATCTTATTTCCCTCTGAGGGGGAGGAAGCTTTGCAAGTAGAGTTAATTTTGCTATAGAGGAAATATAATGCCACGAACCATTTCTATTCGATTAAAACTGATAATAAAGAGCAGCTTTTGTCCCTCCATGAAGAATGTCTGTGAGCTGCACAGCCCCACAGCCTGGGATGCTGTGAAAAGCCTGGGTTATGTGGCACATTTAGTGAGGTTGGCTTCCAGTGAAGCCCAGGATAGCTCTTCTCTCTTGTCTGATCTGCTTTTTCTGTCCTCCAGCAGTATGTATGGAGAGGATCCAACCCACAGAGAGCACAGATGTAGCTGCTCCATAAAAGCTTCTGAAACATCCTGTGTCTGACATAAACAAAAATGACCTTTAGTATCGCTCTCTCTGACTGCCAGTAATGGGCTAGTCGTGTTGCAAACCTCCAAGCACACACGGTATGCTTGGCACAAACTTCACCAGTATGGGCAAGATGCAACTAATTAGGACATAAAAATACTCAGAAGACAGATACATATATATATTTATATGCATGTATGTGTGTGTGTATATGCAGTATATAAATTATGTGACCATGCAATGGCATTTGGGGCAGCTAAGTACACAGCGAGGCAACATTTGCATTATTGTAGTGTAGCTGCCTGATTCTGTTAACACACTGGCATAAATCAGGGCAGCTGCATCTATAATGGCAAAGATGGAAGTAGTAACAAATAGCTTTCAGTGAAGAATTGGGTGCAAATTGCCTCTTTTATATCCAAAAACTGGAAGAAATGGCTTTAGACAGCTGAACATTGTCATCCATATTGGAAGCAGAAGCCAGAGTTGGTTCATTTTCATTTTAAACTCAAATTCTGATGGCATATGGTGATCTCATTCCAGTGCTCAAATACATTTTTCTGTCTTGGTTTAAAAGTAAGCTAAACTAGTATGTTTTTGGTAGATAAATAATTAAATAAAGTCACATCCTTTTTTGTGAAGGTTTTACTTTGTTTCATTCAGTATTTGCCATTTTCCTCTTGGACAGAATAATGAGCCCTTGACTGATGAGTGGATCTTCCCATTGAATTTTGATTTGCCACTCAATAATAAAGCACACAAGGTCTGAATCACGTGGCTTTTAGTCACCAGGATCAGAAATCAATCGGGAACTATTAACTTTTTTCTCATCTTGTCATAAATAAAGCTGATCTATTTGTGTTTCAACAATTTAGTGATGATTTTTTCTCTAGTCAAAAGGTGGTGCTCACATTGTTTTGGTAATGTACGCCAAGATGCTCTAGACAGTTCAGGTAACACATGCATTCAGGCAAATAATTGTCACTGGAACAATGGCTTTGTAATGATATGTTCTTTCTGTCAGTACTCGTGTTTTATAGGGTAATATCATCTGTAACTGCATTTGGGGAGTAGGAATTATCTTCTGGCTCACTAGGAACATTGTGGTGCTTCTTGCATGGCTCAATTGAGCTGTATCAAGTGGGGATGGAGATGCCTCTGACAGCAGACCCTGTGACTGGGGTGTTTCTGCAGGACAGCAAAGATTTGGGTTTGACTTCGTTGTCCTGTGCAGAGATGGGAGCTGTTCATGGGGCTTCTGCTGCTTGTGGAGCTGTGCTTTTGGGTAAACAAGGTTAGAGATCTCCAGCACTGATTTGCATGAAGTGGATAGGCTTGGCTTGGTTCTTGGAAAAAGAGCCCTGTGACTCCTCAGTAAAGGTGGCTTTTTGTGCCCCCTGAGAGCGGAGAGAGTGTCAGAGTGGCACTTGAATAACCCCTCAGGAATTTCCTTAATTTCCCTGTGGTTCAGCTGTGGACGGCTGCATTGTCAGTGCAGTTCTCTGCTCAGCCCAGCAGTTAACGTGGAGCCTATTTGAAGGTGCCCAAGTTTCCCTTCTGCATGGAATCCAGATGGGAGTCTCCTTGGAGGAAGAGCTATTAGCAAAAAGCTAGGTGAGGGTGCAATTCCATATCAAACCCCTGTGGTGTTTGGGAATTGAGTACTGAAGCTTTCAAGCTTCAGTTCTAAAATTGGCATATGTTTAGTTACTTTGCACAATTGAATTGTCAAATTTATTTTCAAGCTATGAAATGTATGGTTTGAATGTATGGGCAACTTATTGTCTAGAAAAGTTTGTCTGCACTGCTAGTTTGTAAAGCAGAAACTTCACAAACTCCATCATCTGTGTGCTTTGGTTTTGCATTCTAAGCAAACTAGGTTTTGTTGGGTTTCTTTCTTCAAGAGGAAATGCATTAAAACCTGTTAAAAATAATATTTTTGCTATAGTTGTACAGCACTTCAGAAGTCCTAATTTTCTCTGACATAACAAGGGTGCATCCAAATTCCTCACAGAATCTTTAAATGTGCTTATGCTCAGTTTACTTTGTCATAGTCATGACATATTTCTCTGGGGCTTATGAGATTGTATAATGAAATGTTTTTAGAACCCAAATAATTTTGCTTCAATTTCAGTGTAATTTACCTCCAAAACCAGGGACAGAAGTTTTTATTTAGCACTGCAATGGCCAGGTACATGTGCCTATTTAGCAACTCTAAAAGTACAAAGCAGTTTTCAAACCTTTCAGTATGTAGTTCTCAAGAAACTCCTACTGAATTACCAGGCCAAAGATGTTGGAGATATATTTAACCTAGAACAACAGCAATTTAGAAAGAATTGTTTTATCATTTGCAGACATAAAAAAGGGGAGATGATTTCCCTAATGATATCACAATTTAAGGGCTTATTTTTGGAATACAAACTTTCTGACTCTGTATGTGTGTGTAAGCTGTCAAGCTTCCATCAAAATTCCAGTGACATTAAAAGGATGAGTTTTTCTTCACTTCCACAATTTTTGGACAATGACTGAAAATATTAATGACTGGATCCAGCATAAGATCTTTCTTTACTAGAGGGTGTTAAGACCTGTAGGTCAGGTAATTACTTTGAGCTGAGGAGCGGTTGTTAAATTTTTCTTCATTATTGCTTTAAAAATCAACAATTTTACTTTGGTCCAATCAGGTGTTATTCTGCATCCTCTGACACTGAAGAGTAGCTCTCCAATATTTTTATATTGAATCAGAAACACACCAGGAGGTGATGACCTTCATGAGTCTGAAGTGTTCATTCAGGTGCCCCTGGATTGTTAACTGAAAATAAACTAAATAAAGACACTTCAAAGCCTTGAAATGTCTTCCTTATGAACACAAGCTGGTTATGTAGGAATTTGTTAAATAGCTTAAGTATTTTTTTTCCTTTACTTATATGCAGTGATGGTGGGAGTGTTGCTTTCTCTGCATCTGTTCTATTAAATGTGACTGGAGAGCTGAAATCAGTAGAATTAATGTTTTTAACAACAGAATGAAAGAAGTTATCTTCACGTGGTAAGATAAGATTGATTTACAGGTGTAAGTGAATGCTGTGTGGGTCTGAGGAAAAACTTTACTACAACATTCCTGATTTATCAGTTTCCTCATCCACCTAGTCAGTTTTATGCTTCTGGTGGGGTTTGCTTCTTCAAATAAACAAGCAAGATCTAAAAGTAGAGCAAGCACAGAGGAAGAAGAATTGACTTTTACAAGCTGTCAGTTTATGTATTGTAAGTTCAAATGTAGTTAGCGTTAGATTGTTATCTTGTCTTAACTCTCCTGTGGGAACTTTTTTGTTTTGTGAATTTTAATTGGACACTCTTGTGCTCTTCTGTTGATCTCGAGTGTGTTTACTACACGATCTGTGTGGGTCACTCTTTTCTCTTGTAGTTCTCTCATAAACATATATGTTTTACATGAACTTGCTTTTTGTAGATCTTTTTTCAAGATTATAGAAAGGGCTGGTGAAGGCTGAAGCTTTATTTGCTGTACCAGGATTATTTAATTTTTAAGTTCAAGCAATACTATTTATTTTGAATGGGTGATGATGGTAATCATATATCATTAATCATGCAACCTTGCTAATCAACTATTTTTAAGTGTTGGAATATGAGATCATAGTAAGGAGTAATGCAGTGAAACCTACCAATTTATTCCCATCATTCATGTAAGTCAGCATAGCTCAAAATAAGAACATAAGTACCCCATGAGCTCAAGCCTGCCTAGTCCAGTATAAAGAGGAGACATTAATTACTTCAGATATTTTGATCTATATTGCTAATTTACATGAAAGACTAAGTGTAAGTTCCTTGCTTAATGTGAAGTACTATAGTAATGTTTACTCTTTATATTAAATGCTTATTAAATAGAAATCAAAATATATCTATAGCTAAAAGGAACTGTTTAACATTTTTTTTAACAAAGCTTACCAGTGATCTCATTAGGATTAAACATTCTAAAGGTACTCTTGCTGCTTGAAGCAACAGCTGGCAGGATTGGGCTGCATCACCTTTTCCCACTCAAAGTGAAAGGGAAAACTCCTGCTGACCTCTAGGGTAGGTGAGATTCTGCCTCAGAATAACTCTGGGTGCTTGTAGGTGGAATCAAACTTCTTTGTGTGCATTCCTAAGCTTTCAAGTCAGCTCAAGCCCGTGATTCTGACCCGGGCTGCATGTGTTTAAAGGTAACAATTTACCAAAAACAGGTGCAGGTATAGCTTTGTAGGTTTTATTGTTATACTGCTTAGAATAATTATTTTGAGTCTTGCAGAAGCATCAAACAGCAGATGGTCTGTCTGTGCAATACTGTGCTAGTAAGGTTAGCACAATCCTGCCAAAATGTACCAAGTTTGCTAAGCATCAGCTGTCCCCATATCTGTCTGGTTGAGATAGAAAATGAGCATCCAAATCAGGGTGCAGGTGTACCAGGTATAAAAAGAGCTGTGAAGAAAAGCAGTCATGTATGTGTGTAAATCATATGAAGGGTGTTGTGTCTAACATGAGAAGTGCCTGAGGGTGTTTAGCCTGGAGAAAAGAAGGAAGAAGGTCTCAGAGAGACCTCATAGTGCTCCACAATTGCCTGAAAGGAGGGTCTAGTGAGGTGGGGGTCAGCCTCTTCTCCCAGGCAACCAGTATGAGAGGAAATAGCCTCAAGGTGTTCTAGGGGAAAATCAGGTTGGACATGAGGAAAAATTTCTACACAGAAAGCCTTGTTAAGCATTGGAATGCCAGGTGGTGGAGTTCCCTAGGGATGTTCAAGAAATGATTGGATGTGGCACTTAGTACCATGGTCTAGCTGACAAGCTGGTGTTCCATGAAAGATTGGATCTGATCATCTGGGAGGTCTTTTTGTACCTCAATGATTCTGTATGACGTGGTTTTGCCAGGTATGTTTCATGGACATGCACAAACAAGCAAAATGTCAAGAGGGGTGCATTAGGGTACTCTGCAGACATTCTAACTAAGCCTTGGCCACTGACCTCAGCCTGAAATCCTTCTTTGTGGCAAAACTAGCATTGGAGTCTCCAGATCTTGATCCCAACATCTTTGTGCTGAAGTATCTGCTGAGCTGACTGCACATACACAGAAAGAGCCACTAAGAGCTAAGAGGGCTCCAGGAGCCAGACCTGCATGTGGCAAACTTCCTCATGAGCAGAGTAGCATGGGTGCATCTCATTATAAATGTACCATTGCTGGGGAAGTTTAGAACAGATGTAATATGGAAGAAGAGTAAAGCACTTGAAAAAGATTCACTGCCTGCCCAGAAACCTTCTGGAACTATTTGGAAACTGGGAAAAAGGGAAGTTGCAGGTTTCTGAATCACAGTGGTTCAGCACCTTAGAAGGGGTAAATGACAAGTACTTTCTGGACTCTCATTTGTGCTCTGGTCACAAATAATTATTGAATTTTAAGAGAGATGGTGGGAGGGGAAGGGAATTGGACACCAAAACAACAGAAATAATTCTCAAAAAAGATGCTAGAAAACAAAATTGTTTTCTCTTGGTTCTTGGCATTTAACTGTTTTTATAAATCTTCTCCTGCTGTTTTGATCCTGTTTCTTTTCCATACTTATGGGCCTTAACATTTCTAACCTAGCCGTTAGAAGCTCCTCAACAGAAATTAATTGATGACCTACTAAGTCCTGGTTTCTGATTGTGGGCTGTGGCAGAACTGAGGATGATGGAGCTCTGGTTTAGTGCTCCTGGTCTGGTGCCTAGTATGAGACTTGGATAGAATTTAGGTGTTCAAGCACAAGTTGTTATAAAGGCATCACAAGTATAGTTTGAGTGGAGACTTAATATTATATCACAGGAGGTATCTAATCTGGAGGTGCCTTAATTTTTATCCTGAAATTTTCATGGTTTTCAATGCCTCTGGGTGGATGAAGAGTGGCTGGTTATTCTGGAGGTTGTTTGACATGTTGCTGTGTTTTACTCACTTATCATTCAGTGTGAAATATGGAAATATTTCTGTGATTACTCTGTAACTGCTGGACTAAAAATATAACATTTGGTACCCTAGATCTCTCAATCATAGATTGAGTAGACTACTCAAGTAGTCAATTCTGCAGACACATAAACACACCAGCACCAAAGGTAATCAGGAAAAATTACTCCCTTGATCAAATGGAATGATACAGCTCCTTTTTGTGTATGACAGCTCACACCTACAACAGCCTTAAGGACTGAGTTCAGTTTTTCAAATTAGGCCTTCTGTTATTAGGAGGATGTAGCAGAGTTTTGCTGTATGCTTTGCTAGAAAAGTTACTGATGTTATATATAAGTTATAGATTAAAGCCAAGCCATCTGTGTCTTTCTTATGAGAAAAATCAACACTTCAATAAAACACATATGACATCTCAGTTTAATGAGCTTTGTAGGTGCTAGATTAAACAAATATTTTTTTGAACTTCATTAATATAAAATAAAAAAAAAATCAGGAAACAGTAACTTTTCCTTTCTCAAATATTTAATTGGTAATACCTGCAGGTATCTAAGCAACCTGTTTTCTGATGTTGACAATGTGAAGAACAATTAAATAAAAACAAAACCCCCAAAAAACTCTTCTGCAGAGTTCTTGGAATAGAAGCAGCAAAATATAATAGACATTTATTATTTCTGCAAGAAACTTCATTGTTCAAAAAGAAGTAGCAGATAATAGAAACTGATTATCATAATTTTTCTGCTTTCATATCCCCTAACGTGCCTCTTGAACATCACAGCACCCAGCATGGCATGTGTGGGGTGCTGCTGATCACTGTGATGATCACTGCATTGCTGGGTCTGGGAAACTGGCAATAACCTGTACCTGCAAGTACAGTGATGGTCTAAGTGATGCCTGATGCTGTTGCAGGTACAGCTTCCCCTTTTATGAATGCAGCTTCCTCTCTTTCACACAGCACTGAGATTCTCAAGCAGTGCAGCAGATAGGGCTTTTTAAAAAAACCAAACAAACTTTTTGCGAAAGATCTCAGGGGATCTCTGAACCACTACCAATTAAAGGTTTCATACTGGACGCTGGGCTGGGTAGCTGGCATTGTACTCATTTATTACAAATGACAAATCTGATATAAAGAAATATAAACTGTTATCCTAAATAGCGTAACAGTATCTGCCCCACATCCTTTCCTAAATCTTGTGGCAAAGACTTGCCTTTCAAAAGACTCTAATTTCATCTTGAGAGTATAATATATTATTAGATAAATAATTCTTTTACTTGGATATGTTGTAATTTCCTTTCAGATAAAATCAAACAAAACACTAGATCTTTAAAAAAATACTGATTATAAATTTTTCTAAAGACTTTAACTACTTGGGGAAAAAGTTTCAAGTGCTGGGCACAGCACTTGACTCCACTTAATGATTGTGTTAAAGATAATTAAGATAGGTAGGTTAAAACTTGGTTATCATCAAAGCCAGCTGACACGGGAGTTATTTATAAGGCTGCTTGCGTTTTGGATCCTGAGCGATGCAGAGAGCAACACATTCTTCTCCTCTTTTCCAGCAGTACCTGGAATAAAGGAAAGAGAGATGATGCAATGTGTATAGAGAGGAATCATACACTCAAACCAACAAATGAAACATGGATGATATTGAAAATGAAGAGTGGGCACTTTATCAGATTTAGCTGTGCTCTATATCTTCCTTTCCATTCTCTCTGGAAGCAATTTCCTTTATGTGTATCACATGTGTCAAGGTTATGAAACAGCTGCATGCATCCTACTCCAGGAAGAGAGCTGTGTTCTTAGCCTGAACCCCAAATCTTCCTACACTGATGTTGATTAAGCCTTGTCTGATGCTTTGAGCATCTGCTGTGAGTACCAGTGGGTGGATTCAGGCCATATATCTTTATGATGTTCTTTTGCATGCTGTGTTTTCTTGGAAGTGTTTATCTTTTTTTCTCCTTTTCTTTTATTTTTTATTTATTTATTTTAAATTTTTAATTTTTTTTATTTTTATTTTTTTTTATTTTCTCCAGCTTTTATCATAAGAGGTGAACTAGAATACTTTTGTATGGCTTTTCCCCCTGAAAACACTTTTGCCCTGAGAAATAACAGAGGCTACTGCAAATCCTGCATTCACAGATGCTATGTTTCTGCACCAGTGATGCCCAACATGATGTGGATTGAATACATAGAATTAATGTTGCTGGCAGCTGGGGAATCATGCACTGAACCTCTGTTCCTCTCTACTCACGTAGACTGGGCACGGACAAGCAGGCTGTCACCAGCAGAGAGGGGCAGGGTTTTACCATCCATGGCAACAGTCGATGTGCCCTCCTGCAGGGAAAGAAGGCTTTTATTTTTCCATGTCCTGTCCCCAGCAGAAAGAAAATGATGCATGTACAGAAATCTTTCCTACTGAAAGAACATCTCAGACCTGTTCTGTTTCATGAGATCTAGCTAAATATTCAGTTGATCTTGTCTAACACTATTTTTATTAGCATCAATAAAAATATTTTTCATTGTTTCTTGTTCCTCCTCATAAAGCAGCAGCAACCCATTGCCTGATTCTTGGGATACATTGTCCCCAAGTCTAACCTAGCAGCCTACAAGCTGGTACAGCTTCAGCAATTACAGAATCTTCTGGAGTAGTTCAAGCTCCTCTTCTACTTTTGATTCCTTATGGCTCTGTAAGTCTTGAAAAGCATTTCACAAGTCAGCAGGGAGCTGACTAAAATTGCTGAGTCCCTCTATATTGGAATGGACCAGTTATTCTCTTGTCAAGCAGGGTAGCCAGGTTCTTCCCAGCCACAAGGTCTTGATTTTACAGGCTGTTATGAGCTGCAGTGTAAACAAATTTCTTTAAAGATTATGATGTCTTTAGTTAGTATTTGATAGTCCCTGTGAGTTTCAACAGAAAAAGAACTAAAAAAAATATCTGCCTCCCAAGGTAGCCTGACTTGTATAAGCAAAAATGAGCTTTTCTTTGTTTTTCCTTTGGATTGCAAATGTATTCTAGAAGCAAGGTGAATGAATGATATTTGGTTCATCTGCAACTGTGATTTAGTATAAACAAGTTCTCAGACCTTTTTATTAGTTTATTCTATTTGATTCCAGTTTGACTTCAGGATGAGAACAAATGTTTCAAGGCAAAACTAAGAGGTGATTTGCTTTCTCACTTGGAGGCATTCTGATATATTTACAGGATATAGCCTAGGTAGGTTGCATTAAAATTCCCAACAACGTGGATGCCAGTATCACTGTCAACAACATACATGATGAGGAAAAAAAGGCTATTTTCATTGTGGCAGCACTTTACAGTTATTTTTCATTACAGTTTAAAGCTGAAAGGTGGAGCCTATTGGTGATCTTTTCATAGAAAAGGAAGGGAATCATTCCAGTTTCTGTTGCTAGAAGGCTTTACTACTGTTCAGTCTGAACTTAAACATGAACTCATCAGTGAACAAGCGTGAATTGCCACATACCAGCTGCCATATCCAGATATCCGAATTCTTCTTACTTTTCTCTGTTGTTCCTGGTCCGTAAGCTATAACCTAAAAAAAAAAAAAAAAAGAAAAGTAATGGTTTCATCCAAGTGACCAAAGGGTCCATATTAATCTTCCAAAAGCATTTAAAACATTCTATTTTTACAGGAGAATATTCATAGAAGATGACATTATTTTTACAGACATTAAAATTCACACTATGTTTGGTATTCTCATATTGATTCCTACTGATAAAAAGGGAACTGGTCACACCTGCCACTCCTTATGCTCCTCTGCATCCTCGCTTATCTATTCCTTCTGCCTCCTCCCACTCTCAGTTTTGCATCTCTATGCTTCCTGCTTCTGTTCTTGGAACAGGCACTTCCTCCTCATGAACTCTGGGCCCTGTCAAGAGCCTGTTAAGTAGAAAAGTTTCTTCTATTAACATTAAAACCACTGCAGACAGGACTTCATCTTTCTCAATTTCTGCCCCCTCTGTGTTCCTTCTGATATTCCCACACTCTGTCACTTTGCTGTCAAGTGTATTTGATTATTTGGAGTGTGACTCCAAGTAGTTCTGGAGAAGAATGTGTTTTGTAAACATCACGCATACAGCACGGATATCAAATGCTGACAGCTTCATTTACACCCAAACTAGACTGCATTTGACTAAACTGTGAAGTGGAATGTTTTAGGGCAGCCCAGGCTCTCTGGTTGCTGTCCAGTTTTCCTTGTTTTCACTTTATGTAGATGGAAAGGGAGAAAGGAAAAAGTGTGTTTACACACCCAGATTAGACTTGGACCACGAACGCTGCTCAAACACATAAAGAAGCTGAACACACTTGAGTAGTATTTGCATCACGCTGGTGCTTCTGATTTGGGAAATATGGGGAGAGGGACAGGAGAAGGAAGGAGCTGTTTTAATCCCAAAGGAAATGAACAGAAATAAAGTTCAGGTTGAGTCTGTAAATGAAAGTAATGAGCTAGAAAGCCCCTGCCCTAAGCTAGCCGAACCAATGGACCAAAGACAGGTACTTCTGTTGGAGTGCATAACTTTGTCTGCTCACTATATATAGCTCCCTGGATTCCCTCAGTCTGAACATTAGGCACCAATTATCCATACCTTTAAAAATATCTCTCTCTTTTCAGAGAAATTATACCCCCTTACCTCTGTTTCAAAGTTATCTCCAAACATACTCAAGGATTTCTTCTGTTTTATTTCACCACGATGATCATTTAACCAGCTCGAGAAGGAAAATGGCTCCATAACAGAAGTGGAATTCAGTGGGAAAGGTGTTTCCTTCAGGAGTTCATCTGTAAACAAGGCAGAGGGCTATCAGTGCTTCCCTTGGTCTTTGCAAACACTTCAAATGAGGGATCAATTTACAGACACTATCTATTATGCAGTGTTGTGGTCATTATCAGGACATTTTGAAATTGCAGGGAGCATATGTTATTTGTGTGTCTCTATGGAGTGGCTTCAAAGGTGTTGTCAGAATTGTGTATTCAAACAGCATGCAATAACTACCTAGTTCTTCCTAGCATAGTCCTCGTTCTCTTTCAGACCAGCTTTTGCACTGGTAAAATATGAGGTATCATCTCTGAGCCTTTGCTCATATCATATCCCTCTAAAAGAGAACTGGGGCCTATAGAATAAGCTTATTCTACCTCTCTCACATAGTTAGTACTGGATTTTGTTTCTTCTCCCCTATGTTTCTTTTAACCTATGTGTCCCCTGTTTTTAAATACACTGGCCACAGTGACCCAAACAGATTAGTGAACCAAAAATTTAATACAATGTATTTTTTGTGGTGTTCTTGGAGCTGGGTTTAATTTCCAATAATTCTCCCTCCTAAATGATTTGATTTAAAATAGCTGGAGGACTAATTGCAGTATCAATATAGCTGGCAAAATGCAAGCTTCATGCTGCATGTTGCTGGTGTATGGAATGAGCTTTAGTTATTTACCAGCTCACAGGGAAGTGCAGAGACAGAGAAATCGCCTTGGTGTTTCTAAATAGTTTGTTCTGAGATGCCATGGGGGAACATCCATCAAGTAATTTCAAGTAATGCCAACCAGATACTGGAAAAACTCCCTGGATGGTTTGATCCCAAATGTATTGTGGTAATAAACTTGCAGCCAAATCTTAGTCTCGCTGCTAGTAATAGAAAAGCTCTTTTATAAGTATTAGTGTATTCATTATGCAATATTCTTTTTGTTCTGTTCTAATGCTGAATTTCACTTCTCTGCAGTGTTTTGAACATATCCTTTCAGTCTTTCATTAAAGACCATTTTGTACACAGTCTTTGAACAATATGTGAGAGGGTGACTGCATGCAAGGGGCAGCAGTGTACTGAATCTGCTGTTGCACGGGATCCCAGTAGGCACTGAGTACATCCATCTCCAGATAATCTGGGTGGGATCCTTCTTTTGTTGTAGAAACAAAATTTTTCTTTTCAAATTTCTTCTCCATTTTATGGGAGGTTTGACCTGATAACCCACTGAAGTTCCTTCCAACATCACCCATGCTGTGATTTTGTGATATTAAAATAATTATATATTTTAAAATAATTTCTCTTGGAAGTAATCTGAAGAAATTTGCAGCAAAAAAAGTTTTTGTTTGAAAGCATTTTTCTTCAGGTTTTTTTTTTTAAAAGCTTCCTACTTTTACATTATTTTACTTAAATATTTAAAACAACTTTTATTGAAAAGCAAACTCCTCCCAAGAAACTAAGCAGGACCAAAGGAAAAAAGAAAGTCTTTACATGAGATTTATTTTATTCTGAACTTGTAAACATTAACAAGATCTAGTCTTGAACATTCTATATTTTATTGTCTGATAACACTAAAATGCAGAGTTAAGGTATTTGGTGATTTAGTTTTGGTGCTTCATTTTTCTCACTGCAGTGTGACTAGTTGAGGTTTTTTCTTTAATTTTCACAGGTTCATCAAGCATCCTTGGGAGGTAATTAGGAACACATACACACTTTGTCCTTATATTATGGATATGTGCAAATGAGACTGCAGTGGTACATTGCTTTTTTCACTAGAGAATGATACAAAATAAAAGTCAAAATTATTATGATATGTGTTCACATACAGCAGAGGAAGAAAAGAAAAGAAAATTTATCAGAAATTTTGAGAAGGTACTCAGTGCAGCTCGTGTTCCAAAAGACGTTAAAATATTTTATTCTATTAATGACAGAAATCTTTATCAGTTTTTTTTTTTGTTTGTTTTTTGTTTTCAGAATAAAACTCATCATTTGAATTCAGAAAAGTTTCTTGTAGTTTTGGAATACAAGGAATTTACCTATTGGTAGACCTTCCTTCTAAAATGCATGTCCTAGTTGAGAGAGGTATGTGGGTTTTTGATGGTGGGTTTTTGTTTGTTTGCTTTCAAAAAAACCAAAAAGCATATGGAACCTAACAGGATAAGAGACAAATAGAGATAGCAACAAATACTGAGATGCTGTGACTATCCTGCTCAGCTTGGGGAATATTCTCCACAGTTTAAGAATTCCAGCATCAAGCTGACAAGTAAGTTCATATTTTATATATTGGAGAATAAATAGCAAAAAGCTGAAGCTCAAAGATGGACACTGTGGTGCTTTACGCAAGGAGAGCTACTAATGTTCCCCATAAGTTGCAAGGAATTTGGGGTAAAAAAGAAAGCCAAAGCACTCATTTATATTATGACGAAGAAGCAACACAAATCTCACAGTAAGAAGTCTAAGTTTGTAGTTTAACTTCTGTCTGTTATTCTCCACAAACATAATTTTGCTATTTTTCCCTCTCTGCTAATCTGTGACTCCAGTTGCCCTGATCACCTGGGACAACACACATGGGACAACAGCACAGAGTGACCTCTGCCTACTGGGGGCCAGTGTAAAGTGCAATACATCCTGCACTTACTATTGTGTACTGTCCTTTCTTGATTGCTATAAACAGTCACCATCTGACACTTCAATTTACATTCAAGTAAAGGAGGGCTTTTTATCATGTAGACTTTAATTTCCTCAGTTTAAGAGCTTTTTTTTCTTTTGACACTTGTCTTATCAGCAGGCCCTAGCCTGTTGATAGGGTTTTGGCTTAATACTACTTTTGATGTTAATGACACTTGCCCAGTGACAGCATAATGGCCTTTGAAAACTGTGCCTGCATGAATTAACCTTTTAGTGTGACCCAGTAGGATGATTTGATTATCTGCTACTGCAGAACAAGTGAGAGAGCACTGTGGTGATGAGGTACGTGACAGATGTGTGACATAACCAATAGACTGCTTGGCTGCATCCTTATTTAACGCTGATGCTGATCCCTTGCATGATGCTAAAAGCTGTAGGTGTCCCAGGGCTTGTGAACTTGAGCTAACAAGCTACAATGAAGAGAATCCAATCTCTTGCAGTTCCACACCTACTGGAGTTGAAGCCTGGTACTTCTAGAGGAACTGAGTATTTCTAATTAAGCTACTAGCTTATATTTAGATATTGTTGCATATATTTCTGTTTAGCCTCTACATTTGCTTTCAGCAGTGTCTGAGGAAGTGTGAGCCTGTGTTTCTGGAGTTCTGCTCTAGCAATACTGTGAGACAAGGAGACAACATGTTTAATGATGGCAAAGGTAAAAATATGCCAGCAAAATGCAAGAAAATAGCACTTCTAAGCTAGTCACCTAATAGTCTTGTGTAGATTTTTCCAAGTAATATAACACTAAGTGGAACGTCAAATCTAATATTTTCTTACATTTTCAGACATTCATTTAAAGGTTCAATACTAAAATCCATTTCTGCAGATCATTGCTATTAAAAATGTGTATCACAGCAATGTGTTCTTTATGGGATTATAGCTTTTTTCAGGTTTTAATCACAATGCAATGATACCACATTAAACTGAAAAATATATCATGTTTGCTGAATGAGTTTGTAAATATTGAAAAAAGAAAATTACAGATTTTAGGGGAATTTGACTTCAGTTAAACACTACTGAACTGTACCGAGACTGAAAATATTAAACTGGGCAAAGAAGGAGAGAACAGCTTGCAAGGAAAGAGCAAGTTGAATGTACAGGTAGTTACAGCCTCAACAGAGACTGTCTAAAGAGTTGGAGCTTGCTGGGAGTAACTGTGCTTCTGATGCAACAAAGAGAACAGGTAAAGATTGGCACTGACCTACCAGGTATATGTGGCTGTATTTGCTTAACTCACATGTTACATGGGAGCACCCCTTCCCTTCCCTGGTGATGCTCTAAGCTTTCTTGTCAAGAAATCAAACCATCTCCTTCTCTTGAGCCCTGCTATCCCCAAGCTCTTCCCATAGCTCTCATTTCTTTAAGATTTGTTCAAAGGAAAAGAGCAACAAAGCACTTGAAATATATCAAAATAAGGTCATCCGATTGCATATTGTCTTTATGAAAAGCTATATATTTCAGTGAGGTGTCACCCTGCACTTGTGACATCCTAAATGGAACAAGGTTCAAATCTTTAAATCCCCATATATTCTTACTAATGATCCCATCATCCTGAGGCGCTGTGCTGCCTCAGTCTGTCCCTACTTGCTGTGGCCCCACCTCCATACAGGGATGTGACAGTCCATTGCAATTGGTGTGTCCCTCTATAACAGCAGAAGACACCATTCAAAGTGGAGTGATTGAATCCTCTGTATTTTTTCATCCTTTAACGGAGTGTAAAATGGTCCAGACAAGGGATAAAGAGGTCATGAATTATTTAAAGTTATATATTAATTTATTTCTGTATACTTTCTAATCATAATTTCCTTATCTTCAATGCTCTGTCGTGAGGAATAATTCCAATGATAGAGTTTTTCAGCATTTCACATTTAATTGCCAATGCCAGCAATAATACATTCCCTAGGATATTTTTCCCATATGTACCTACCTAATTTCTATTAGAAAGTCTGTTTTGTTCTCCAAGTTAACAGAAATGTCAATGAGACTAGTAGGATTTTAGTATCTCTGCAAATAAAACTGGTGAAATGAGGGACATCTGGGTTTGAAAAAACAAGTAGCTAGCCCAGTCCATATAAAAGTCCAGAGTGAAAGCGCAGAGAGTGAGTGATTACTTTGAGGGTTGGTGCTCCATTTCCCTGTTGTGGAATACAGATGCAGAAGCATTTAGTTGAAAATACAGCACTCACTGTGTGCAATCATACGTTTCCCTGTGTAACTGTATTTTTTTGGTAGCATGCCCTGAGAATTGGCTTGACTGCTAATTTATGACTTGTCCGTGTAATTATTTCTAGGCACATTTTTCTTTGTGTCATTAAATCCATGCTGGAAACTGAACAACCTTTATTTTTCCTAATTGAACTGAAGAAGTTTGATGAGGAAAGCTTTGAAAAATGTTTTTGTAATAAAGAAATACAGCTTTTTCAAAAGGAGATATCATCATCCAGAAGGAAATGAATAAATTAAACCAGGAAAGTCACTATTTAGGCCATAATTTTTTTAAAGGTTTTTCATGATCTTGCTAGGTTATTGTAATTAAGAATGATAAATTGTATTGAGAAATGCTGCCCACTTATCCAATCCTAAATAAAGAATTTTAATTCTGTTTCTGAATCTACCTTTTATATCTCAGGGCATTTCATTAATCCTCTTTGTATGTAACTTCAGTTTGCATAGAATAGAAACAGGATATTTCATTATAACAAGAGTTAAGACCTCACTCTGTTGGTGAGACAAGGATTTTTACAGCATGTGTGAGCTATTACCACTAAATAGCCTCAGAAACACTAGTGAAAATGTCAGACGAACTCCATTAGTGAGTTTTCTGTTTCAGATGTTGCTGTCTGGGGGGCATTTAAGAATGTAAGGAAGAAAGAAGCTACTTTATTAGAGAGGACATATCTGCTGTGAAACTGCTGAGCTTTTTAGCTCTTAAATTTATTTTTTTTTTTTTTCCACAGAAGTCTGAACAGAAAGGAAAACAACTCTAAAGGGCATTTCTTCCTATTTCCCTGACAGGTTTTTATGTACATTATGCACTATAGGTATACATAGGTTAGTGGTGGCTTGGTTCACACAGTGAAGCATTAGGAGAGCTGCCAGAGCCTACAGTTTATGTTCTGCCCCTCTATGAGGAGGCTAGCTTGAAAATATTTTGGGAAAAGCAGATTTCTACATGAAGAATTTCTTGGGAGTTTTTTTGCTGTTGTCTTAAGCAGCTCTGGCAGCCTAATGAACCTTTTGGCTCCAGAGAATGTGCAGCCTGCAGTCCTGCGTCTTGGATGATACATTGTAGTTTGGAATTAGAAAAACTTGGTAGAAGTTTTTATATGGAAAATTATAGCAGCCCTACTCCAGACATTGTAATCCTACTTTATTTCTGCATTAAATATTGCTGACTTAGGTTGGTCTGTCTGAGTAGTTCATTTTCATTATGAGCTCTGTACTCATTAGGGACTGGTGTAAAGTAGAAAGCATTTAAATATGAGAGGGAGGGGAAATAGATGAAACCAGTGAGAGGTAACGTGCTTTTAAGAACTGAAGGGTTATATCATATAGCTCTATCCCCTTCTTCCACCTACATATCCTTTGCAGTTTAGGTGCAGCTTCAGGAGAGATATAAACATGACTTGGAAGTTACTTAAAGGATCTCCATATGGCAGGCTAAAGATAAATACTGTGTTTATATGGTCATCTTTGCCAGAAGAGAGCAATGAGGATGACACAGAAAAGGAGAAGATTCACATTGTTGACAAAAGTTAGAGATGGTGTTGTGGGGAACTGAACAATTTTGATGGGTCTAGACAGTTTAAAATGAATAAGTCTCTGTATTGATTTGTCCTTAATTGGGTAGTCCTTAATAAATAAATGCTCATATACTGTTTTTTAAAAATACAAGTACTCAGAGCAGGGAGAAGTACCATGTTATAGAAGAGAAGGAGTGATCCATTTAGGTGTATTGCAAGCCCTCCAAGATGAGAGTAAAGAGAAACAAACAGTCAATTTTCTAAACAGATACATTGCAAATAAAACTTACGTTCAAAATTAGCATTTCTATTAAAAAAAAACCCACAGAGACAGTATCTTTAGAATTATTTCAATGTACTTAAAACAGAAAGGCACAAATATTTATACAGTTATTTTAAGTTCAAAAGCATGGCCCTATATTTGCCCTAGTACAAATGCAGACAGAATTTCTTCCTGCATGTTTGTAGTTTTCTGAAGTAGTTTGAATTAACATTGCCCACTAGCCAGTTAACTGAAAAGAAGAAAAAACAGAAGAATAAAGATCTGCTTCTTTTTATATGTCAGTGAAACAAGACTGAGCAGCAAATACTGTCTGTAGAGGTTCACTGGATTATCTACAGAGGATGACCATACAGAAGCCAATTTTTATAGTGCTGAGCTTGCCCTTATAACTTGTTTAATAGCACTGCTGAGACCACAAAACATTTACTGAGCATGCCCTAGGCTCTCTGGTAACCCCTGCTCCACTGACTGAAGAAAATACCTAATTTTTCATGCTCATTTAATTCCCTAGGTTTTGTTAGCTCTGAATCACAAAAATAAAACTGCACTGTATTCTAACTACATTCTTAATCTAGGCTGTAAATCACCCTAGGTACAACAAAAATCAATGAAAGTTTTGCTGGTTAAGTCGCTATGGGACTGTCCTATCATATATCACAATAAAGCTTGTTTGGGAAAAAAAAAATTCATTGATAATTAGAAGTAGATTAGTTAGGATAGACAAAAACCTGACGTTCTACCTATATCATAGATGTTAATGAGGTTCATTTTCAAACACATCTAACTTATGAAAAAGCTTTTCTTTCTGCTTTTTCCCCATCAAATTACTCCTAAAAGAAGTCTAGATTAATTCAGGGATGGCAGCAAAAGCTTTTGAGCTTTAGTTATTTCTGCAAAGAATATTTAGCCATCACTCTCTATTAAAACTGGTTTCTCTATCTGAACTCTCTTGTCCTCTTGACCAGAAAAGTGGAATGCAATAGATACATTGGGATAATCTTGCTCTCATGTTGATTCAACTGAAAGTAGCAAGACTTGTTTTGATAACTGTGATTCCTCATGTCAAAAATACATGAAAAGTAACCCAAACCAACCCATCTTGAGAGTTTCCTGTATAGCCTATATCCTAAATATATTCACTCCCTTTGATAAAAAAAGGGGAGAGTATTCTCAGGCTTTATTTCTGTACGTGGAAAGAAAAGATTCCAGCAATAAAATACAGAACAGGGACAAGGAGCATACCTCAAGTAAGGACTGCATGCAAAATGTATTTCTGATTATAATTTTCCTGATGGTATTTGAGTCCCTCTTCTTCTGTGTCTTCATATATTCTGGTTGCTCTGCTTTCAGAGGGACTTTCCCTGCTATTGGTTAAGCCAGAAACCATAAATAAATCAAGAAAAGGTCTGGACTTAGTTTTTTGGGTTTTTTTGGTATTTTGTGGTTTTTTTATTTTTTTGTGTGGTGCTTTTTTTGAAAGCCATTGGAGCTTGATTGATTCAATTTACAGCTTTCCTCTATGAGTGAGCTGCAATCAAGGATTTCTTTGAAGATGTTTTTCCTCAATTTTGTTCCATTTCTCTCTAAGAAGGTGAGGCACAAGTTCAGACTTATGTGGAGAGGAACCTGAGAGTGCTTCAGCTGGCACTTTTAAATTGAGGTGATTCTGGATTTTCAGAAGAGAAATTAAAAAAAAAAAAAAGGCTAAAACTCTGTCCTCTCCATAAGCCAGCTCAAACAATGTTGAGATATGTACTGAGTGAAACACCATGGCAACTGGTGGTAGCTTGTTATAGGTTACCAATGTCATGCTGGTTGCTGAACTCTAATTCTTAAAAGGGAAAAAAAAAGGAAAAGAGAGATGCTGAGGGAATAAATCCAAAGCATTATTTTTGTATCAGCTGGATATGCCTTCTGAGTGAACATATTACCAGCTTACTTCTATCTCAGTCAAACTATTTGATTGGTTTTTTTAACAGTCAGTCTCACTGACAGTTACAGGAGCCATAAACTAAAACTTTTGTAACTAAAAACATGGGATATTTTCTTCATGAACAAGATATCACTAAGATGTTGGGTTAGTTATTGTCCCCAAAACCTGAAAACTGGAAAAAGGGAGTTGTTCCCCCGACTGAAAACCTGCCAGGTTTCTAAATTACAAGAAAAGGGCTTCTGTACTGGATTTGTCAGTACCAGTTTCTCAGAACTACTTGTTTAAAACAAAGGTGTCAGGATATATTGTAGCTTCTGATTGATTGTCAGATTTTTCTTTAGCCCTAATATTCTGCAAAAATATTAACAATATAAATCTTTAATGATATTTTGTTTCTGCTCTGATATTATTAATTTGTTACTGACATTTAAACTCTTATCCTGGTGAGGGATGCTTATTGGAAATCACTGTATTGAAAAAAAATACTCTGTGTGATGTATTTTTTTTATTACAGCAGCATCTAGAGGCTTCATCTGAAATTATACTTCCTCTGCTAAACACTGTATGAACACACAGTGAGGCAGTACCTGTGCTACTTAGCCTTCACATATTCCATGCAAAAAAACTCCAAACAAACCAAACCACCAACACCCAAACATAGGTGACATTCTCAGACTAAAACAGGTTTTGATAATGCATAGAAATAAAAGTAAGATCTTGGAGACAACCCCGTTTTATTTAAAAGAAACATGGAACCTTTCCCTGAGAATCACATTCCCCAGTCAGTCAAAGAACCAATGCTTAAAGCTGGTTCAGCAGCAAAACCTTCAGGCAGGGTTTCTGGCTGCTTTGCCATTTTCTAATTGTGAGGGCTTTAAGATTGCTATCCCATATATCCGATATCCCACCTTTCTCTTAACTTCGTGTTCATGACGATGTTTTAGTCAACTATTTTTGAAAACTTTGATGTTTATGAAAAACAGACAGCAGACAGTGACTTCTTTATGGTGACTGTCAAGCTGAGAAATGGGATAGATGTGGGAATAACATTTCACTGGAACTTTTGTCTTAAGAGTAATTCATAACAATCATCTTAAGATATTTAGGAATTGATTTGGAGATTAATGACAACTGGTTCCAAAAGCTTTTTAGAGAGAGGAAACTAAAATTTCTCTTGTGACAAGAGCTATGGAATTCAAATTTTGGGTGTGGCTGGAGGACGACATTCAAGTTGGTCATGAGGTCAGGAGTAGCACAGCAGGGCACAGTGCACCTGAGCCATGCACACATTGCCTGGTTGGTGCAGGATGTCCCTCAGTTGCCAGCACAGATGAGACAGCAGAAACATTTGAAAGAACAAAGCTAGCTGAGCAGTGGGATTGATGGAACTGGTTAGTGTTTGAGTAACTGGTGCAGGAACTCTCCAGGAAGGAATGTCAGGCTCTCCTGGAGTCACACAGGCAGCTTCTGCTCTTCTTGTAATGATTCTCCATGTGTCAGTTAAGAACCTGGTAATGTCATGGAGACTTTCCAGGTGGTTCTTGCAGCAGAACTGGCCAGGTTGCACCTAACTAAAGCACTTCCAAACAGTCTATAGAGCATGTCCTGCAGGTGCAGAAATGGTTATATAGCGTGGTCTTTTGTACAGAATTAAGACATAAGGGTGGTATTTTGGGCATAGTTTATGTTAATCAATAGCAATGGTTCATGCACATGCTGGATGCTCATATAAAGCTGTGGGCCAGCAGGACTCTAAGATTTCAGCAAAACAAATTACCCACTAAAGGTGCTGTTGCAATATCCTTGCCATGCAGAAAGCAAGCATCATGTTTGAGAGATCTGACTCCTAAAGCCAAAACTAATAACTTTACTTTCTAGAAGTTCTATGTCTCTTTCCAACAGATTTAAATGGAGTTACAACTGGAGTATTTGTTCCAGTTTGCAATTTGTAATCAATACCCTCAACAGATATGTAAATAAAATGTTAAAGAGATCAGACCCTAGGGGAACTAAAATCATCTGGCCTTCTCTAGGTTTCCCAAGAGTAGATCACAGTGTATAGTGATAGGTAAAGGAGTACAAATAGGTATAAAGTGTATTAATCCTACTTGCAAAAATCTCATAATGGGCTGTCAGAAGTGAAATTTTGTTAGTATAAGACTTGAAAGGCACAGAAGGATAGAGACATTAGCATTTCACACTAGTATAGTTACCTGATAGGTGATTATGATGGCATCACACGACCAAACCAGATGCTGTTGGTAATCATATATATGGAATTTCCTTGTGTTTTGGGTTATGAAAGGAATTACTTCCCAAAGTGACTTTAATTTACACAATCAGAAAGAAAAACAGATACTTATTTTATGTGGTGAGAATCATTGCTCTTCAATCAGCAATAGTTCTAATTGTGAAATTAATTTGCATTACCTGGGTTTGGTTTTCCAGTTTTATATTGCCTTGAATTGAAAAACCTGGAATAATGAACATTTAAACAGAAGTAAAAAAGTCATGCTTTGTAGGTTAACAAAGACTAGTAATACTAGCCAGTAAGTTTTGTGCTGATAATGGATGTGCCAAATCCTCTGCCACTATAAAACATATGCAAGACTATACCTATTTTACTGAGAGGATTTGTCTGAAAATCCTACAAGATTAATGTTGCTAAACACTTCCCTTGTTAACCTTTATTAACCTTTTAGTGATTAGTTAGACATTCATGTTTCCTAGAAAGTAACTCTCTACCAAATTTGCTGCAGTCCTGATCATGCATAAATAATATCAATTAAATTATTTAGATTAAAGCAAGAATGAAAGAAGCCTTAAAGCAGTTCAGTGTTTTACCTTGATAACCTAGCTTTAATCAGTGTTATTTTTTCCACTCAATTCTTTTTGCACTTAGAAGCAGTGTGCCTCTAAGTTTACTGGTTAAAAAAAGTGTGTTCCAGATGAAGGTGTGAAATACTTGATTTCTCTTGTTTTTTTATCTGATTTGATGAATTTGGAGTATACAAGATATGATTAAAAATTTATAGAGCAGCAATTACCTTTTTACAAGTCCATGTAAAATGCAGCATAAACAGCAAATTAATGACATAAGCCACAGACTGACAAAGATTTACAATTTAATTTTTTTAATAAATTTACAAAGGAAAATGCTTACTCTTGAATTATTGGTATCAGTTGAGTTCCGAGATCTTCACAGTGAAACCATTTTTCAAAGAGGACATTAGTTGAATCTCCAACATAGTATCTGATAAAGTAAACACATTAGTCAATCCTTTATTAACTAACTGAGCAGGCAGTTTCAGTCTTTTGAAGAAAATAGCTACTCAATGTTTTGTAAGAGCAAATTATTGTCAAGTCTTCTTGGTGTGCTTCATTCTGAGGTATGATTATTTGGGAAAGCTTTCTGTTTCCCTGGTTAGGTGACTTGGTGGGAGGGGTGCTCACACTTCTGTGAAGTGTTCTGTCACCAAATTCCTTCATCAGTCTTTCCCAGTTTCATCCTGGAAATGATTGCTGCCATAACCCCTTGGGACCAATAACTTTCACCTTGGATGTAGTTACTGCAAAAAAACCTGGACCCAAATACCATTTCTAGTAACTGCTTCCATGCAGCTATGACATAAATACCCATATTTGATAGAGTCAGCTTGCTTAATCAAGAGTCAGCTTCTTATCAGCATGGGCTGATAAGAAAACAAGGTGGCTTATGGGTTTGTCTGTCAAAAATTGATGGCTTTCAGCACACAGATTTGAGAATTTGGGAATTCCCTCTGAAGAGGAATTTAGTGCTTCACTTGCGTTAATTTTTTGTCCTAACAAATAAATACATTTTGGTGACAACAAGTCAAGGTTGCTGTATGGAATCAACCTATGGAATGGCAAATACAGAATCTACACTCAGATTTTTGAAAGACTGCATGGACTGGCAAGGAATGATGCTCCAATCCTGTCACTACTACTGTCAATGTTTATAAAAAGGCCCCGTGTGTCTTTTAGGCTAAAGGTACTGGAATGTGTGTCTGAAGAGGAAAACAAAACTTATGTAATTATCCTGTGCATATCTGTATGCTCATGTTTGTCTTACGTATCTATACACATATTGTCCAGAAATTTTCTAAGAGCTCTCTGTCTCCTCAAGTTTTGCAAAAAGAGGGTAACAGTATTTATACCTCCAATACAGACAAAGCTCTGCTGCCAGGACAAATTGTGAACACAGACAATCTACAGAGAAGGGAGATGCAAAAAATGTCTCGTTTGGTACAAAGTATTCAAACAATATGACTAACATCAAACTTATTTGCCATAGAATTAAGATTAGCTAGATCATTTTTCTCATAGCACAAGACACATAATCATTACTTAGACTGGAACACTGGGGCAGGCTACTAATTCCTCACTTGTGCAGTAATGAGCACGCTGGGAGCTCTGATTTATGACTAAGGTTTGTAGACATGATAAATAATGGAACAATAATACAGTATTAGACCTTGAGTCAGCATACTTCAAAGTGCATTATGATTTCCTCTTGTGCAGTCTTTGCTGCAGGTGGCTAATATTGAAAAAAGTATGAGAACATTAGAGGTTCTGACTCTAAATTCCCCTCTCTCCCAGGAGCACACAGAAGGAATGCAGGTTCAAAAGCATGACAAGATTATTCACTTCCAAAACTTTAAGTATCTTTATTCACCACATCAGTGTAAAAACAAGGGCACTAGAAACCTCTGATGTATTTTCAGGCATCTGATTAGATATTTTGAATTGGGGATGTGTTAATTTCCACCTGTAAGCCATAGGGTAGCTTTTAGTTTAGCTTCTCCACATGAGCATACCTATATTGGAGTGCAAATCTCTAGATCAGCCTGGATCCCTAAAAAGGCATTCAGCATTTCTCTCTCTCATACCAATCACAGACTTCACATGGTAGGTTTTTTTACTACCTACCATGTAGGTAGTAAAGTAGTGAACTTAGAGTTTACTTTACTATTTAAGTTTTTTACATTAATAATAAGCATTTTTATCTAAGTTACTGGACACTTTTTTCTAGTTCAAACTATCTTTTAAATAAGTCCACACAATCTACAGATCTGCAGTGAAAGGAAAAAAAGAGAAGTGCATAGGTAAACAACCCATTAAATGAATTGGACTTGTTTTTAGCTTGGAATTTAATGATGTGGGTTTCTTTTCTTGAATGGTGTCTTTCTTAGTTTCTTTCTGTAGCTTTTTTCTTTGAATGAAAAAGTATGTCTTTCTAGCTCTGCATACTTGCCATCTTCCTGCTGCAACACTACCCATGCAACATCAAAACTGTGGGCGAAAGGACAGGAACAGCACTTTACAGACATCACTGCAGTTTTAAATCTGTACAGATTATATGAACAGTTATAAATTCTGCTTGGTCTCACATCTCTGGTTAATGCCAAGACAGCTTCTCTACATCAGCTAATGTTACACTTGTTGTGACTTTCCCTCTCAGACTTGTGAATTTTGTATGGACACAAGACAAAGCTTAGTCCTGCTCCCTCTAGAATACAAAGCAAATCACTCACATGAAAATGTTTATCTTAGAAGGCCATTAAACCTAGGCAGAGATGTGTACAATGTAGAGGGACTAGTGGTGAGAAAAAGGACTTTTGTTTCCCACTTCCCACACACTTGACAAGAAAGCTGCTCTTCATCTTTTTGCTTTCAGTGCTTACAAAAGAATTAACATTCTGCTTGCCAGAACTGATAAAAAAAACAAACAACTTTTTTATTTAGGTTGTTAGAGAGCTCTGAGATCTTTTTCAAAACTTAAGGCAATAGCAGTAGGTAGTACATAAGTAGATTGCTATAACCATAACATGTATTTAAGAAATTTCAATATGGTCCTTGTTTAATTAAAGCAAATGCTAAATGAGATCTCTGTTTTTGTATGCATAGATAAATAGATGTGTGGATAGAATTAGTACAAAATTTCTGGGATGAATTATCAGAAAATTAAAACACAGCATTGTATTGATATAAGAAATTAGTTTATATTATGAATTCTAACAGATTACTCAATAGTTTATACTTCACCTTAGCCCATCAATTTCTGTTTTTAATCTCTCCCTCTCAACCACAAGACCCACAGTGTTCTCATATCTCTGAGGAGAATGAGGTATCCTGGCAGGTAGCAGGAACATCTGTTAAAAGAAATCAGAAAGCATCAGTGTCAGGAAGTCTTTGTTTTGTGCATTGTCCTTTTCCTGCCCCTCAACCTTCTGCTCCTTGCCTGCCTTCACCCCTAATTTTTGTTGATCCCATGTTGCTTCTTTGCAGCTGTTACCCACAGCCCTGCCAACACTGTTTCTAGCTTTCTCTGTGAATGATGACACTGACTGCAATCAGCACTGCCTTGATGGCAGTCAAGTTCTCTCCTCCTGGTTTGATCATCATCACTAGCCACAATTGAAATGAAAATCTAACCAATTACTCATCTGAAATTTATAAACTTACTGCAATTTCTGAGTAATTGAAATGGAAATAAAAAAGCAGGTTTCTTTTTCTGCTCAACAAAATGTCTAAACTAATCAGCCACATGTATCCTCCCAACACAGTGAGCACCTTTGATTGCATGATGAGGAGTGCTATTCTCTCTGGAAATAATGAACAAATATGAGGGGCTATTTACTCATCATGCAAGTGACAAAGTGAATAGGCAACAGGTGGTTAAGAGAAGTCTGTTTCTGAAGCTTGAGAATAAACCCTTTCCCAGCAGCTACCTGTGCAGAAAGTTAGTAAGCCTGTATTCTTCACTAGTACAGATGATTTTGTCCAAGGCTGGGCAGTCATTACAGTTCCTCTGTCTATAAAACAGAGTTCATGACGGTGCCTCAGCAGTACTAGAGTCAGTGCTTCCACCAAGTATCGTGTGCTCCTTTTCATTAGTGCTTCTCTTACATGCTGAGATCTCAGCTGGGTGTGCTCCTTCAGTGTGAAGTAATGCCAGGATCTCATAGTTGGAAAATGTGGTTCTGTTTCGTCATTGAAAAAGTTGTAATGCTTTTAATGACATTAAGCTATTGGGTTTGACAAGTTTTCCATTTTAAAGGCTGCCTCCACCAGATCTAACAACCCTTTCAAAGACTTGAGTGCAGTCCAAGCTTGTGTCAGTAACCATGAGTGGCAGTTGTAGTACATCTAACTCGTAGTAACAGCCAGTATTCCTATTATATAACCTATTCATGCTCTCAGTAAAAGCACTGAAATCTATGCTTCAGCAAGTGTACCACTACAAGCAAAAATTGGATACATTTTATTCACAAACAGCTCTTTTAAAGTTGTCCTACTGTGACGGTTGGAATAGCTAGCTGTGAGGACTAAAGAAGGCTGAATATATGAATGATTTAAATTCCTCAGTTTAGGCAGTTTGCTTAATGGTGTAGGCGGATGGGTGAGCGGCGTGTACCTGGCAAGGTGTAAATAAGAGACTGATTCAACTGAATTCACATGGCAGATCCCATGCAATGCAGGGGAATAGGAACTTCTCTCAGTATGTTCTTGACTACCTGAATAGGTACCCCAGATGTTCAGAGGGATTTTCATCTGTTATTGAAAGAGTCAAATGTTGAACACAGTTTATTGTAATTTCCTATTATTTACTTGAAATTTTCTATACTCCATTCAAGCTTTTTTGTTTTTTTTTAATACTGATGCCATCTCTTGCACAGTAGGGATAAATTCGTTTCTAAATAGCACATAAAACATTCATTTAACATACTTATGTATAACCATAACAGAAAAACAATCCTGTTTTACCTCCCCTTCTCGGATGACGACGTCTTTTTGTTTCCCATTTTCTATTATTTTCAAACACATATCTCCTTGAATCTGGTAAAAAAGCTGAAGAAATAAGAAAATAGCATTAAGGCAACTACTCCAAAACATTCTGTACTTTATATTCTTTATGCAAAGATTACATGTATAAACACATTCAATTTGCAATTGCAAGTATTTGCAGATTTTTTTTTCTAACAGTAACCGGCTTGTAAAATATGTTGTTTTAAAAAATGTTACAGAATATATATATTATTTATATTATCTTGCTGAGAATTAACAATCTATTCAAGAGGTCTGTAACTGCATATAGAGCCATCCTCTGGGCCTGGTGGAATTCCACTGTCCTGGTTTTACCCTTGGAATTACTTTTTGGAGAGCTCAACATTACAGTTCAAGCATCCATTAATTACACGATATAGAAAGCTTCCTTTCAGATGTAGCAGGGTCTTTAATCAATCAAATTAAAAGTCATTTTCCCAAATAAGCTCCAAATATGCACACACAGCATTTTTGGTGTACTTTTTCAATTTTTCAATAGCACTTTCTCATTTGGGAAGTATTGCCCCCTTGGAAGCTGTTCTGCTTAATTTTTGTGAATACCCTCAAATCCAGCAACAGCTGCTGCTCTTCCCCCTGTGTATGTAAAAGGTTTACATTCAAAGTGTGTATAAGGATACAACCACTGAACCCAAAGTTCTGTCTCTGGTGATCTTTCCATGGCTGTTTTAAGACTAAAACCAGCTCTGTTTTGTGGAGGATCTGAATTGCTTAGGTCTTCATGTTTCATGACAGAACTGGGGTACGATCCGTAAGCAGATCTTTGACTTGAAATAATGGGCATGTTGCCCCTCATTTTTACGTAGTGCAGAGCAATAATATTTCCGTAAGTCAATTCTGCCATGCTTTCCATGTTCTCCTCTACCACATCTAGAAACCAGAGTGCCAGTGCAGCTGAAGTAGTCTGAAACATGATTTAAAGTTAGAATTATAATTGAAAAAAAAATCCCTTATTTATAGCAAGTCACTACAATTTCATCAAAATGAAAAATAAATAGGGGAAAGAAGAAATCACTGAAGCATGCAAACCTTCTGAACTAAACTCTTTCCAACATTAGAAAAGCTTAATCAGTTTTTTAATTGGTATTATTTCTGAAAGAGTTTGGAAATATAAATACATGCCCCCTGGAATTGAAGAAACACCTCTGTGAACATGAGAAAGAATAAATATGCTGCCAAGGGAACAAAAAAAAATAGGGAGAACTGAAGATACAGTGGAAAAAGGCTCATGCTGAGAGCTTTTACACGAGTGAAAAGTCCACCTTGCGCCAGGGACATCACAACAGAGAAATTATAACTCTAGAAGGCCACAGTGCCAGGCTACTAATCCTCATTGCAGTCCATTTCCCTGTGTTCTTTTGCTCTGCCTTTATTTGCTATTTCCAAAGGGCAGCACCCAACTCTACAGCAGCCCTCCTTCCACTGGGCAGGGTGTCCTGGTTTAGGGCAAATTTGGGAGGGAAAAAAACCTCTGGATGTAGTCTCTCTAGAAAAACGAATCCGAACTACTCCTCTCCTTATCTGAATTGGGACAGAAAAAAGTTTCCTTGGAGGAAAGTAGAAAAAAGTTGTTTATTTAACAGACAAAGCACTCCCCAGCAAAACAAATAAAGGAACAACACTGAACAACAAACCCTCTGTGTGCCCCCAGAGGTGCCAAATTCAGAAAGTCTCTCCCGTGGCTGTGGCTCGGCTCAGTTGCTGTCGGTCCCTCAGGGCTGGGAAAGGCCGGGCCCAGGCCAGGCCCGGTGGGACACAGGTGGGGGCTCCTGGGGCCCTTTGGGTGTTTAGTCCAGAGCAGGTTCAAACAGTTCCAAGAAAAAGGCAAAAAAACCACAGTCCAGAGAACTTCTCTGCCTCAGCCAGCCAAAAACTAACAAAAAGCAAAGGAGAGCTCTCTCTCCATCTGTCCGCACTGCAGACAGCACAGGCCGTGTGAAGGAAAGCTGAAAACTCTGATCTTCATGTTTAGAAAACAACCACCTCAGACATTCCACCGCGTCTCCTTCACTCTCAGATCCAGTTTTTAAAGGTACAACACTTATTTCTGAGCTAAACAGATGAATGGGGACACAATTTAGCAACAGAGGACACAGGGCCAACTGTTCCCTGCACAACAGAGAGTGACCTGAGTGGGGAAATGACCTCTCCTTCAGTTCATAGAAGGCACATCTAAGACTGCATGACCTAGATGGATTGTCACACCAGCTGTGGGTCATATGGCACTGATCATGCTGAAACTTAAAGTATCATTTTGGAAATCTTGAGCTTTAGAGTGTTATTTCCCCTGCAGCTACTGGGGCAGCTATTATTGAACACATGCACAGGACATGAGAAAGGACAAGAGAGGCAGAGTTTATCCTGCTTCTGACATGAATCATGCAGCTAAGCAACCTTTTTGAAAAGGAAAAACTTAAGACTGGATATCAGCTATCCAGTTCTGACGTGAAGCATCACAGTCAGAAGGAAAAATTAACAATAAGTTATGAATTAAAAGAATTTTTTTGCAGTGGGAGAGGAGGAATGACGTGAGCTACACATTGTCAATGAAAGTGTTTTTCTGACTGAATTTAAATAGTACCTTTCACTGTAAATTATGGTCTATTCTTCAAAACTTTTTTTCTTTTAAATTGCTTGAGTGCTTCAGTCATCCATAAATCATCTGATGTAACTATGATTAATACAAGTGGCAGCAATTACTGAATCTACTGCTTTGCTTATAATATAACCTGAACTTTTTATCAAGGAAACTGTCAGCTATTTAATATCTCAGTGACTTACAGACCATGCCCATTTCAGAGGCCAGATTTGCAACACAGTACTGTCCTTTCGTTGGAAACTTATTTTTTCTAAATACTGACTGACTTTTGCCTTTTGGGCAAATCTAGTGTTTTTCTAAGTTTCTCTTGGAAAAAAAATCAAGCCCTGAGTTAGAAAATTTGGGTGCATTTGTACATATACACAAATAGGTACACATATATAGATAGGTTAGTAAGCCAATAGAGTTCATACCACTTGAAAATAAACTTTCACAGCTGTATTGTTCTTACTGGAATAATCTACTATCCAGTCTTCCCAGCTATACTAAAAACTGAGGAAATGTGGAATATTTCTGCTCTATTAACATCTTATTAATGGCAAGGTCTCTCGTTACGTGAAATGCATTTATCTCTTCTTCTAGAAAAGCCTAGATCTGTATATTTCCTCTGCATAATGGCTCACAATTGGGTATAAATTTTGTCTTTAGGTCAAAAACATGTCTCAAGGAAGAAACAAAGGTTGTTCGCTATTCTTTTTATAATTTTTTTATTAAATGTTCTTATTTATTTATTATTGTATCTTCTTCCTTCTTCTCCTTTTCTAGATTTCAGCATTTTGTTTAGTTTTCTGATTATTATGTGGTCTTCTCATTATGATACTAAAAACACCTCCTTTATTAATGCTCATCTTACATCTAGAAGTTATGAGCCACATAAAAGTGCTTCTTTGCCCCAAGTGTAACATTATTTCATAACATTGCTCAGTATAATCATTAAAATTGCAGATATACTTACGAAACTCAAAACACCTTGAGAGGGCACTTTTTTATTAATTTAATTTTACTTAAATTTTCTTTCCTGTAGAAGAAATACATCCTCCTTCCTTAGTCTACTTCACTCTTTTTGATCATGCTTCAAACCTGATAGCATTACGCCTGCAGGGGAAGGCAGCATGGCCAGTGCTGAATCATTTTCAAGTCTGTACATGGATATTTCATTCAATTATGAATACTCATGGAATAAATTATGCTGGCATTTCTGGAGGCAAGAGGAGGAGATGCACAGAGGTAGGAATTCACTGCTGCCATCAGTGGAAGCATTGCTGAAGCTGCTTGTCTTGACAAAAATTTCAACAGGGTAGTAGGACCTGTGGATAGTACCTTAAAAAGAGCACTAACATCCTCGCTATATTAGTGTGATGAGAATTGCTCTTTCATCCAGGCATATGTAATATAGCAGAGTAAACAAAGAAGCATCTAGTAGTGGAAGAATACAGGATTTGTAATTGGTCTGTATTGACTAACTAAAAAACCCACAAGTCTACTTTATTTTATGTACAGCAGTGTATAATTTAATTTGGATCCACCTTTGATATTAAACTCTGCCTAGACACAGGAACCCAGAGCTCCATGGGGGCTTTGATACCTGACAGCATATTTACAGACCTCTAAAGAGACCTGCAATTAGCAGGATACTTTGAGTTCTGACTGCATCTAAAAATGGAATTTGGGATTGCTCAGCCACTTCTGGGATTAGGCTCTGGCTTGGTATATCCTGGCTTTCTTGTCATATGGCTAAATACTAAATTAATTTGCAGAGCACATCAAATTCTGATGTGGGAGTAGAGCCTGGGTGTTCTCCAGACTTCTGTGGTGACTGATCTATTTGAGTACAGAAAAACAATTTTCTCCCTTTCTCATCGCAAGGTTTTTTCAGCAATCAGAAGTCTGCAAGACAAATAGATGAGGAAGGTAGAGAAAACTGAGGAATTTTGGTGTGGTTTGATTTTTTATTTCTCTCTGCTTATTTACATGTCATCTGTGAAACCTGAATACTAGCCAAAACTTATCCCAACAATCTTATGCAGCAAAATTATTTCTGAAGACACAATCTCCTTCTGATGCAAAAGGATCATCGTTCTTATTACATTTTAATAGAAGCTTTGTTTCTTATTAAAATATTACAAGAGTATTTACCAGATAAATGTGGGGGTTTTTAAATGTAAATAAGCAAAAACATTTCTCTTGCTTCGTTGTGATTCAAGTTCTCAGATTTATTTGGGATATACGCACCACAAAACAACCTATGGGAATGCTCACCTAGCCCTACTTTCCCCCAGTTTTCAGACATCCAGTATCCTTATAAAATGCAAAGGGCAAATTGATCTGATATAGAAGAGTTTCTCAAAGGCATGCTGACTGGAGAGCAGCACATACTAGAAAGGGTCAGGTTCATTTAAGCAGATAATCTGTCAGAAACTGGAGCCAAGCATTGTGGTGTCTGTGTGAGAGGGAGAGAAAGAGAAATCAAAACTCAGGCCAGAAAACTCAGATGAGTTGTGGCAGATGTGACCTCAAACCTGTATCATGTTTCAAAGCATGAAGTTATATCTCAGTCAGACCATGTGAATGTGCTAGAAGAAGCTGAAGAGATTCACCAAGATGATCAAAGGAGGGGGACTCCTGCTCTGAGAGTTTTCTTTAGCACTGCAGTAGAGGGCTTTGGTCTGTGGGGCTGTGCCAATAATTAGGTGGCTCTATCCACAGGAAACAACCTAGATGCTGAGAGCAGAAATTTAGGGTAAAATATGAGAAGTGGGACTCCTAAATCCAAGTGGGATTTGTGCCAATGTAAATGTGTTGCAGGTGGTAGATGAAAGGCTGATTGGAATTTCTCTGTATGGAACTGCACTGTTTTATATAGACTCATCAGAATGTAAATTGTTAACAAATCAAAGTCAGCTAAATCAAAGTCATTGTGTGTAAGTGGTGGACTGAGTTGGGTAAAGAGATAGCAGCCTAACCACTTTTGTGATCCTCAATTTAGCTGTTAGCATATCTCACTCATTCCAAAGCAGCCCACACAACGCAGTAAATAAATTCTGAAATTCTTTTACTAGAGCTAGGCTTTGTTATGATTGTGGAGTTTCTGCCATTATCTTTCTCCAAAATATATGGTCCCCTTGAGTTTTCAGTTATTTATTTGGAAGTGGGTTTGTTTTTTTTTCTACCCTCAGGCTTTACAAGTAAGTAAAAATGCAGTAAATATGCCATGAAGCCTGTAGGCTATGTTAACACTGAAACTCTTCTTGTCACAAATGCTATGGTATGATGAAAAATCCAAGACAAAGACATGCTGAGGATGGTTGTAGGTACCCCATGGCTGTGAGCAGTTGAGCGCAAGAGGACATAGCCTCAAGCAGTGCCAGGGGAGGTTTGGGCTGGACAACAGAAAGAATTTCTTCATGGAAAGGGTTGTCAGGCATTTAAATTGTTGCCCAGGGTGCTGGTGGAATAATCATTCCTGGAGATGTTCAGAAACAACTGGACATGATACCCAGTGCGATGGTCTAGATGACAAGGTAGTGTTCAAAGGTTGGACTTAATGATCTTGGAAGTGTTTTCCAACCTTAGTGATTCTGCAATTCTGTGATGATGTCAGGGCTGCCACAGAAACTTTCAGTGGCCTGCCTCATCCAGTTGACTACATAAGAATTGTAGTCACTAGCCCATGGAACTCAAAACTTCCTTGACAAAGGACGCCTATCAGAACGATTCATTCGAAACCCTCAGAACTCATTATATAGCACAAACACTTCCTAGAAAGTTCTGTCAGTGTCAGATGTATAGATCCATTCTCACAGCACATTTTTGCCATATTCCAACAGAAGATGCATTTCCCAAAGCAACTGTTTCATTTTGAATAAGTCTGATTTAGCGGCAGAGAATGACTGAGTACATGTTTGCTGACTCTACCTCTATTCTGATGGAGAAGGGAGCAAAAGGGAACTTTACAAAGAAGAATGAATATGACCTCCTGGTATATTCCACCAAAGACTGTGGATGGTTTATCGCTTGGATGGTGCAGCTTGATTTTTCTCTTTAAAAAACCTGTCCAATGGAAAACATGGTCTCAGGTATGAGTCTCTTTCTGTGCAGAAGTTGGCAAATAAGAAGTGCACAGAAATTTAAGAAGGCAGTTAAGCACTACAGAGAAAACTAAGAAGGAACAAAACATAAGAGTTATTTAGGAAATGCCTGCTTGTTGAGAGAGGAAAGAAATTGTGCTAGACTAGCTGTCATTTTAGCCTAAATGGCTGTTCAGGAGACAATTCTAAAAGGCTTTGAAGGGAGCTCAAATCAAGCCTCTGGGTTTTTTTCCTCTTAATTAGCCAGTCAGAACTAATCTTCCTGATACACCTGCACCTTAATGGAACCAGCAGAGAGCAGCTTGGGAGCAGGAGGATTCTCCTCAGCCCTTATCTCTGTGTGCCAACCCTTTGCTGCTGTGAACTACAGGCTTTCAAGCACAAATTGTGCCACAGGACACTCCATAAACTGTGCGATAACAGGCACAAGATAGTGAGTGGTTATCTGACACAAACAATCCTAAATTTAACTTTCTCTCCAAGACAACCCTTCTTTGCTATCTTCTTTGAGTACTCACAGTAGAACAGCATCAGCTAAATTTGCCTGAAGGATTTGTGAGTTTTTGCATTCGTGATTTGGCCTGCTGACAGTATGTCTATATAGTCTGCCTTCAAATTATCACCCAGAACTATAAATTACCCTTTACTGACAAAATAATGAGCTGAACATGGCTTTGAAGGGTGTTTTTTTTAATCCCAAGTCTAATTTAGGAATATGCCCTTTTGCTAGGATACTCTCAACCTCACAATTCTTCTCTAATGAGAAACATGGTTCTAAGTTAGATCACAAGAAGATGTAAATGTGTCTGATAAAAAGTTATGGTAAAATTCAATGAATAACTATAATGTATTTTTATAAAACTGAACGAAATTGGCCCATATGTTAAACTGGTACATAACTGATAATGCTTCTGATGTGTGTATTGCCAATTTTCTGATGTGATAGAGTTTTTGGTTTCTGAGTAATTGTGGGAAGCTTACTATGTAAATGAGCATGTACTATACCTAAAAAACTTTGTTTCCACTTGAGTTAGCAATAACATCAGTAAGCAATAGTAAATTAAAAATTTTACCTTTACAGGTATGGCTAAATTTTTATATTGTTGAGAAGTCATATAAAGAGTTTATAAAAAGATGGGCCAAGTTATTTACAAATACAGGAACATCTTGCAACATTAAAAAAAAAAAAAAAAGTTCAATTAAATCAGTCTAACTTTACTTTTAAGGAGTCCCAAGCAGCCTGAAGGCATGCTTGGTGCTGCCAGAGCTCTCCCTGCACACCCCATGAGAAGGGACACAGTGGATGGAGTGTGCTGGTAACCTGGCACGTGATGGATGTGCCTGTGCCCACAGCCACAGGTGGGCTGGGAGATGGTGGTGGCAATCCAACACAGGCAGGAGCTACCCAGGGATAACTCAGCATGTGCTCTTCCAGAGCTGTGTGTCTGTAAGGACTGCACACACCTGCACAGCACAGTTAGAACAGGAAATCCGTGAAGGCTCTTGAGAAATGCTGAGGTGGGTTTGGGGAGAAAAGATTCAATGATAAGTAAATGAATTTTTCTTTCTCTTTGAAAGGGTTTGTTGAAACTTGACCCACTTCTGCTTAAACTATGTAGATTCTTAGGCTTGAGTTTTCAAAGGTACTTAAAATTAGGTCGCCAAATGTCATTGGAATGACATGAAGTTAAATTATTCTGCTGGAAAGCAAGGCAAATTGTCTCCATCCTGACACCTTACTTCCAAGCCTCTAGTAACAACTCTCCATTAGGATTCCTTCAGAGCCAGTGACAGAGAAGTCCCCAGGCCAAGCAAGCAATTCCAAGAATAAGGCAGTAAACAAAGGTGTAAATTGTTACAATTTTATTGGGTTTCTACTCTTTCTTCCTCCTTGCTGCATTTGCTGCAATGACTACTCACAGCTCAAAATCGGAATGGCTTTGAGCACAGGGGACTGATTTGAAAAATATTTAAAGACTCTAACTTTCCAAACTCAAATGAAAACTGAGAAGCTGATGATTTTCACAAAGTCCACAAAACTTGTAATTTCTAGTGAATCAAAATATTTCTGTTTTTTGAATGTCAAAGCTACTTTTGAAATACAGATCAATCTTCTGCCACAAAATATTGCATTAAAATATCATTACCTTCCTAAAGTTCTTTTCCAAAAAGTTGAAATAAGACACTGATGTATCAGAATACTTTCTCTAATTTACTGTTGGAAATGAATTACAGCAAAACAGATCTGCTCTTGTGCTCGTTTCAAACAAAATGCACNCCTTACTTCCAGGCCTCTAGAAACAACTCTCCCTTAGGATTCTTTCAGAGCCAGTGGTAGAGAAGTCCCCAGGCCAAGCAAGCAATTCCAAGAAAAAGGCAGTAAACAAAGGTGTAAATTGTTACAATTTTATTGGGTTTCTACTCTTTCTTCCTCCTTGCTGCATTTGCTGCAATGACTACTCACAGCTCAAAATCGGAATGGCTTTGAGCACAGGGGACTGATTTGAAAAATATTTAAAGACTCTAACTTTCCAAACTCAAATGAAAACTGAGAAGTTGATGATTTTCACAAAGTCCACAAAACTTGTAATTTCTAGTGAATCAAAATATTTCTGTTTTTTGAATGTCAAAGCTACTTTTGAAATACAGATCAATCTTCGGCCACAAAATATTGCATTAAAATATCATTACCTTCCTAAAGTTCTTTTCCAAAAAGTTGAAATGAGACACTGATGTATCAGAACACTTTCTCTAATTTCCTGTTGGAAATGAACTACAGCAAAACAGATCTGCTCTCGTGCTTGTTTCAAACAAAATGCAAAGATGATGTATAGTTCTGGTGAATTATTCTATTTAAGCCTATGAATAGATCTCATAAATACATCACTGGCATTGCTAACCTGTAGCTTCAAAAGTAGCTGCTTTTAATCATTATAGATAAATGAAATCAGAATAATATAAACAATCCATAGGTTACCTCTTCTCCTTCTTCAATATGATAATCCTTCCTTTCATTTGGGCCTCCAACAAACATCACATTTAATTGATAGCGGTGCCTAGAAAAGAAAGTGACATTTTGAAGCTACCTCTATTCATGATGTTCTTTATTTCGTTTATTTTTTTAAATACTTTTAGGACAGTGAGTCAATGAAATAACGTTGAGTGAAAAGCAACAGCCAGTACAAGAACTCATAAGACCTTGGATACACCTCTGCTCTGGCACTGTCCTATTGGGTGACCTGAGGCCAACTGCCTCCCTCCTGGTGTTTCAATGCCTCCAGCTATGAAAAGGGGACAACAATAGCTGCCAGCTGTGAAAAGAGCTTTGAACTGAAANTTGCTTTTCTAAAAAAACCTAACAGGCTGCAAAATCAGGCCTGTTAGTTGTGAATCAAAATTTGTTCTTCTGCTGTTTGCAAAGTGAACTGAGATGTGCTAACCTCTGCTTTGTAATGAGGAGGTTCTGGGCAGTAACATGGAACCAGCAGGGCCATGATTCCCTGAAACATGGGGGACAACAACTCTGTCCCTGTGTCAGCACCTTGTAAACCTTAACTGAGAGAGGCTGTTCTGAGTGGTTGCACATACATATTCAATCTGCTACCATTATCACTTTNCCCTGTGTCAGCACCTTGTAAGCCTTAACTGAGAGAGGCTATTCAATCTGCTACCGTTATCACTTTTTCTGTGAAGAGTGTTTAAATGACAATGATCAACACAGTGGGGACTAGTAAAGCAGACATAACAAGTAACAGTGACAAATTAGTTGGTCAAATAAAACTAAAGCATTAGAATTGATTGTCCTCTCCACAGGAAGCTGTATATTTTACAGCACTGGGCTTCATATCTGTATCACAAAATAAGGAACTGAAATTCAAATTGTTTGTACCATGCTGATTTAATATTCATTTTCAACAGCACACTGCAATGCTTCTCTATTAATGAACACTTCTACTAAAGAAAGGCAGGATGACCCCAAAGAGCAGCAATGCAGATAATAAATAATGAAATAAATGAAAATCAACCCCGAAGAATAAAAACAGAGAAAGGTAATCTGTGGGTATCTTGTAATCTACTTTTAAGATGGTAAAAGTAAGTTACTGGTAAAAGTGGTTACTAAGTAAAATGAAAATACTGCTTTAAAACAGTTACTGCTTGACTTCTTAATTTGGCAAATCTATGATTAATTCTGTTATGCCGTAGATTTACCTGGGCTTTATGTAATAAAGAGGCTATGGGTTAATCATTCAACCATTAACAAATATATACTGACATTATCAAAAAATTCCAGCTATGAAATGTGAGCAGGAACACCAACAGTTAAGTTTGTCCATCTTGCTAAATAAAGTTATCTGGTTAATATAAGTTAAGTTGCTTTAAGTTAAGGAGAAATATCATAACAAGAAAAGCAATTTCAGTTAAGATTGCCAAAATGCAGTTAAGAGTATTGTAAAAGTTTCAGGGATGAGAAAATTACTTGACTGTACTATTGCTAGAATGAGGAGCTAACTAATGGACTATTAAGTTTTCTATACTCTTACATTTCTCTTCCTATCCACATAAAGAAAATGGTACCAGCAGGTAACTCTTTAAAAACATTATAAAACTGGAAAGAATCTGATGGTCCATGACCACACTTAGTTTCCTTTGGGTAAACAACATATTCCGAACTCAGAAGAGCTTTAGAAGCAAGTGTAAAAATCAGCTATGTCAAGGGGTTTGATTTTGCACTAATTGCTCATTGTTGAGGTTAAAAGCATTTAAACTTGCAAGATGGTGTCATTAAAATACAATGTCAGAGTTGCAATTTAATCAGATGTATCACTTTCTTTGGTAAAAATCTGAACAGGCAGTAATTCAGGAACTGAGGGTTTGTGTTGCAATCCCAAATAGGTATTTAAAAATTGTGATCCTCTCAAATGTATGGAACACAATGTCATAAAAGCCCAAAAGCTGTAATAATAACTTTAGATACCAAAAGCCCTACTGATTTGCTGTGACACCAACTTTTAACTGTTAATTCTCCCTTGAAAAAAAAGATTTTACGTTAAATTTTGAGGTAGTTGCCTTCCAATAAGGCAATAAGACACAGTGAGAAAACATCTCTTCTCAGCATATAAAGAATCAAGCCTTTGAAAAAACGTTAGAAATCTATTAATTGCTTCTTGAAAAATCACCTAAAACCTTTTGAAAATCCTGAAAGCATTTAAGTAGCAGCAGGTGGTGGTAGGTTCAGAATCCAGACAGTAGATGGTCTTACTCTCCTTCTACATAGACTAAAGCAATGTTGGTAAAATGGATTTTGTTTTAATCTATGCAATTTTTATCAGCAAAAAGTGTTTCCTGTTTCACTGTAAGTTTTTAAAATGTTTATGAGCAAAGATGTTATGATAGATGTCACATTCCAGACTGACTCAAGGTTTACACAGAACTACTAGTAAGGAGTACAGAACAGTGCAGTAAAAACAAAAAAAGTTCGTTGTACTGATAGGGAAAGAAATATATGGATATTCCATATATGTAAAATACTATAATTTTCCCATTATTAGTAAGCCTCAGAAATTAATATGCTTCAAAAAATGCTTCCTCTATCCATTTTGAAAATGCAAGAAATAGGAACACTTGCAGTGATTCAAGTTACAGAATTTTTCAGTTCTACATACAGCTGCAGTTTCAACACAGACATGGCAGCAAGGATATACCCTTTACCTTTTCTTTGTCTTGTAACCATTGCTTTGAAAAGTAGCCCTTGCACCTGTGAATGGAAACTAATATCACTGATACATTACTGCCCATTCAGCTTTTCATTAGAGATAGCACATAAGGGTAGGGCAAGAGGCATGTTTTTTGATTTTTTTTAATGGTTAAAATTGTAAAGAAAGTTTTTTTTTAAATTAAAGATAAAATCCTTTTTAATTTCTTCATAAAACCTGGGTTTACATCACTCCTTAGAAAGAACATTTTCTAATGAAAGGTTTCTACATACAGAGTTTTAGATAAAATATTTTCTCCTCAGCTTCACTGACAAAAGAAATCCTTGTTAATATTTTGGCACATGTTGGATAAATTACATTTCTTTTCCTTATCTTAGAGGTCTCATTCAGAATACTGTAAAGGGCTGTAAACTGCCCCTTCAGGCTCCCATCCTCCTGCCTGGACAGATCTGGAAATGCCCTGGAAATCTGATCCTCTGGTACCGTTGCCCTTCCTTTCTCCTTGTTTTTCAGTGATACATGTTTCTGATTTTGATTTGCAGCTTTGGCTCCTCTGTGATGTTGGAGTAATTCTCAGCAGCTTTAGCTACTTCAGGTTGCAATTTGGTTTTGGATGTGGTGCCATCTCCTCTGATTTCCAGGAGTTTGTTGCCACAGAGCCTGATATAAATTCTCTTAACTCAGTCTCCCTGCCTACAAGTGACTTTGAATACAAGTATCTTGTATTCAAGCTGATCTTTGCAACTTCTGCTGAGTTATTACAAACCAGATTTCACTCACTTTCTGTTCTTTGGAACAGCACTCTGGCTGCAGCCTGAGAGGAACTATGGTTCCCTATTCATCTTTACCATATCTACATTGTTGCAGCTTCCTCTTATAGCTAGGAATATTTGTATATATGTATATCTAATAGCTCGGTAAAAATAAATAAATCTTCATTTACTTACATAAGCTTATTGCAAACAGGTGGCAAAAAGGCAGTTTTGTTTTCTTCTATCCATTTTCTTACATTCACAAGAAGCTCCATGGTCCACCACCTATGAAACTTTTGCCTGAGATATTAGAATTTGCAGAGTGGTTTGTCCGTGAGCAGACTGCCTGTGATTCCAACCCTGGTGCTCAGGGGATTGGCCGGCAGGAGAGGTGTCTTCAGGCTTCAGTGTCAAAGGGGACAGGTCCATCAGCCAAAGGTTACTTCATAGAGAGTACTAAAGCTCCAGCAACTTGGCTAATAATTTACTAGAGTTTTTAATATATATATATTTTTATTGGAGTCTGGTTTTTGTCCACAAGGGGTTTCTTAATTCTCTTTACTGCATCAACTGGAGTGTGTAGGTTACCTCTACAAAAATGGCCTCGTTACACAGTCAGAAAAAATGGGCGAGGCTGGGGCATTCACTCCGTTTGAGTCTAATCCAGAAACCTCCCTTCAACATTCTAAGGCTGAATGTTTCTGGTGTGTGTATTTGTTTGAAAATGCTGGGATCTTCTTTTGCCAAGTAGCCAAAATACAGATGGCTCCTGCATTTGTAAGACCAAGAGCAGCTGTCCATAAATGCTCATCTTAATATGATCTGCTCTGCCAATGCTGTAGCAGGGCTTGTGGAGAACTGACCCTGACTGTGTGATGCCCTTTGGGAAAGTGCAGCACATTGCCATCAAATTGTCAGGCAAACAAGAAACTGAGAAGGACCAGGCTTGCCAGATCTTTATTAGTCTTTATTCCCTCACAAGTTTCTGTTTAAAATCTACACAGTTGCTATAGAACTGCTCACTCTGGTCCCAGCCACCCCCAATTTTTTTTAATAAAGAAATCTATAAACATTTTTTTTCATACTCCAAACATATGAAATAAGTGGGTAAACTAAAAAAATCCCAAGACATTAGAATACCTTAGCACTTTGCGAAAGTTTTTTCTGTCTTCCACTTCTATCTACACTGTGCTTAGTGGGTGAATGTGTATGGGTATAAGGTGATAAAATGATCTGGTTAAGAGTGGAACATTCTGCATGGCTTGCAGTGCATCTCCAGGCCCAAAATTCAGAATGATGAGCAGCACAAAACTGGGAGTTCTTTAACTTGTACTGTTGTGATTTTCTGTTTTACTGTTTTCTGATTTACTGTTGTGAAGAAAGCAATGGAGTGTGACTTTGAACTAATACTGTGCTTTTATCAAGTACTTGTAAGAATGACTGTTTTACCTTCATCTCTATCACTTCTTTGGAGTTTAGTTTAAACTCATCATGTAATTTATAAAACAGGAAAAAATCCATTCATTTTAGGATTAAAAAACCCCACATGTGAATTACAGTTCCACAGTATTAATACAGTCACAATGGGACTAGCTGTCATTTTCTCTGAAATAAGCCCAAAGTAGTTATTATTTCATTCAATTACAAAACACCACAACCACATCATTTATTTAGCACATGGAATTTCTACCAACAGCATGGTTGTGGTGAGACATCACCACACAGCAAATACATAAGGCCTGTTTTTGAACTTAACAGACAGGTTCATTTTGGTATTTTTTGCTCTGTAGGCTGCTGGCAGTTCTGTTCTTAGCTGTGAAGGAAAGAGAGCTTCTATTTAAAATGCACTTTCACTTAGGGGATTATGACCCAGACTGGCAGGACTGCAGAAGTACAGACACTCTAGTTAATGATTGTGGTTTTGTAAAGCTCTGCCTCATCATTAGTAACTTGTATTGCAGAGCAGGACTCCATTTGTTGGGCATGAAAGCCAAGAGAATCTCCAGTCACAGTAGGAAAAAACACATTCCGGAACTGATTGAGCCAATCTTCATTCATCATGGTATTAAAGTACCAGTTTTAACTGCAGGGCTCTTGTTCAACCACTACTCTAATCCCTAGTCTCCACTTTTCCCCATCAGGCAGAATACAAGGTACTATTACCTGCAGAGAAAACTTTCTCAGTTGCAGGCTCATAAATCCATTTTGTGGCTGGTATGAGGTATGAAAACCCGATAGTTAAGCCTACTCAGAGAAGAAACGAAGTTCACTTGCAAAATTCATCCATTAATATAAGGCTGAGGCTATTATCACAGGGTAGCATTTTCTGCAACCTTCTGAAAATCAGTAGGTTTTGAAAAATGAAGTTAATTGCCACTTCATACATATAACAGAGGGGCTAAGAAATGCAGATAACTGCATGGCATGAAAGGCTATGGAACTCTATTTCTGTGAAGCATATTGGAGAGACAAAGAAAAGAACCAGTGCTGTAGTTTGTGACACCCAAGTAAATAACTTCATCTCATACACCTCAGGAACTGCTTGGGGCCTGCATTCTACTTGCTAGGCTGCTTCACAACGGCTCTTCACATCCATCAAAGCCTCTTCCAGCACCTGGGGCTTCTCCTCTCCCTTCTGGCCCTGATCCTTCCTTTTATGCAAAGGTAAGGACTCAATGTGTAACCTTTTTGCTTCCAGAGACGTGCAAGAGTATTTGTAGTGGTTGAAGCACAGAACTGAAGCACAAAACTACTACATGAAAATAATTAATTTTTTGCATAGAGAGTACAGGAAAAAGGGGTTACTGGAGAAAGCTGTATTTCGGACAACACTTAGTTTATTTTTCTACTTTCTTCAATCACCAGACCTATTAGAGACTTAAATTTTTTACAGGCTTGCTTGTCCAGCAAAAAAGATACGTTAACAAAGAAATACAAGCTAAATATTGACACTGAGTCATATACTTTTTAAACTACACACTCCATACTTCTTTCATTTTTTTTTCCCCTCCACAGCAATCTTTGTGTGGTATAGACTATTTTGTTACCATAATGATGTTAAGGGTAATGAAGGCTGCTGCCGTTTTCTGGTATGCCATAGGTATACCAAAGTGATGATGGAAAATTTCTCTCATAAAATGAACTTCCAGTTCTCTTCTCCATGCCAGACACCTTCATCAAGGTTCACATACAGCAATTGCATGCTGCTTCACCTGTCTGTGGTCTAACCACTGAAATATATTTTAGGTAATGCCCACAGCAATAATCCCAACAGGAGAAAAACTTTATTGGCAAGTGAGAAGCATCTCCTTTCTGCTCAAAAAGTGTCATCTCATTTACTGCGGGGATCATGGAGGAAAAGAGGTAGTGAAGTCACACTTCGGTTTAAATATCTGCTGATGACGACGATTATGTTTACCATCTTTTTGCCACACAAGGTGGGACAGATCTGACTGCAGAACAAATCCATGCTGGAGCTATACTTAAACAAACACCTGTCTTGAGAGTGCCACGAACCCCTCGTGTCGCACACAACGGCGATGCTGCAGATAACAACACTCAGATAATATTTTCGCACTTTTCGCACTTTTTCAGCACTTTTTGCTGCGTCCTGCTCCTGAGCATGACCGAGGGTGCATCATCACCCCACGGCCGCCCGTGAGGCTGAACTTGGCTGACCCAGCGGCCTTTCACCGAGGGCCGTCAGGAGGCTCGGTCCCTCACCACCGGGCTGGGCTCCGTCTGTCTCGTTCCCGAGCACGGACCGGCCAGGCCCGCTTTAGCTGGGTGCCCGGGCTGCCGGCGGACGCTCAGGCCG